>OY725492.1:1136779-1526075 GCA_963281255.1 Aphrocallistes beatrix | reverse complement strand
CATGCAAATTATAGGCATTGTGTACAAAAAAGACGGTTGACATAGTCGGCACACTCAGTCCACCTCTATTCAAATTATCTAGGAACTCAGATGACACCTTGTTACCATCTTCATCGCCAATGATCTCCTCTATACTAGTGCTATCACCATATTTATAAACAAGGTATCCGGCCAAATAAACAACTTTATGCTTAAGGGTATCATCAGACCTCAAAAGTTCCAAAAGTCCAAAAGTCCAGTGTCTTGAGGAGTGATCTCGTCAATGAGTTCACTTCGCTCAGCTGGATTTTCGAAAGTTGTACAATTCTTGTCGCAATCAAGCACACGAGAACTAGATTCTGGCATAATGTCATGCTTAATGAGTGTTGCAAGTTTACAATTTTAGCTGCAACCATAATGTCTACTACGTCTATGTAAAAGTTTCCACCTCTTCTTTGCCTGGCTTGGCCGAAAAACTTTTCCAAAACTTCATCCGCGAATATAGCAGAAAGAACGTAGTCAAAGTCTTTGTCCGCCATGCGCAGGTAGATATAATTTGGCAGACCTCCTCCAGCCTAGTGAAACTTGTACAGTCCGCTGTGTCTGGATTCGTCGCGAAGATGGATAGGCGAGAAACGGTCTTTATTCACCCATTCACCTATTTAACCTTGAAATATGACCTTTGGACCTTTAAGATAACACCAGGCGGTGTTGAAAATGGCGCTATTGAACTCGCCGTCCTCAAAATCCCCTATATGGACCCGAGATCGTGTCTCTAGCCCTTCTAGAAGTCATTTTAGCCCAGGACTCAAGTTAATCCTTAAGACTCAAATTACAAACCCCGAGCATGGGAGGCTTCAGTCCTTCTCTAAAGAAGTCTATAATATGACCATGTATGGAGGTGTGAAAACCGCAAAAATCAAAACTAGAAGCATTTAGGATAAGTCGATGTGCTCAATTGATTCTTTATATATTACTTCCTATTCAATAATAATACATTTCCCATGTCTAACGTTAACCAATTCCAAGTTATCAACATTATTACCATATATGGAAAGGTGTGAAAACCTCAAAACTCAAGAACCACAAATATTTCAAGTATGCCAATGTGACCAATGAATTCACCATATGCGACTTCCTATTCAACAATAATACATTTCTCACCGAAATAACGACTAGTTATAGTGATAGGCAATAGACTCAAGTTACAGGACCCGAGTATGAGACCCTCCAGTCCTTAGTTAAAGGAGTCTATGACTTAGTTTCAAAAGTATGATACTTAAATTTCTACCCAGCTAAAACCCTTCAACTGGTAAAAGCTAGTCTCTAACATATTTTGTGAATTTATTTACTTTATGCAACTACTGTATTTTAAACAAAAGTAAACAAATAGTTTATCAAATAGATCCAAAATATAACTTTCGAAATCTACACATATTTTTTTAAAAATTCTAGGAGGTGCAGAGGAGACACTGATATTTGGGGCGAATGGCGAATGTTTCGTCGCAAGATTGAAATAATAATACTGTTATAATCGAAATCGCTCGAAAGATCACCAAATTTGTCAATTTTCAATTTTTGATGCGTAATGATGACGTCATAACAGATGATGAGTCATCATTTTGTGATGAGAGTCGTATCATATTTGAGATATATTAATATACACAATCTATTAAATGTTCAGCCTTCTATATCCTTACTATTAAAACTCGATTAATGTGTATGTGTGTATATATATACGTATACAGTCGACTCCGCTTAATAGGGTCACATTGGTCAGGGGACATTTTGCCCCGATTATGCGGAGGGCCCTATTAACCGAAAATATTTTGTATTAGCTTCTATGTATGGGAGCTATTCCGGTCCTGCCAAAAGTGGCCCGATTAAGCGGTTGACCCAATTAAACAGTGACCCTATTAAGCGGAGTCGACTGTATATATATATATATATGTAACGAATTGATTGAAGAAACTGCCAGGCACAGAAAGCTGACTTTTGGCATGTAGAAGTCTTTCGGCTATGGCTCCACTAAGTTCTGAGCTCAGAGCAAAATGTCGACTCATCATGGAATTATGACGTCATTGTCACATTTTTAAAAGTTAACCAATACAGTTATTCGAGCATAACTCAGCCATTATAGGAGATAGAAGGCTGAAATTTTAATAGAATCTGTAAACTAACATATCTCACATATGATGCAACTATCATCAAAAAATGATGACTCAACATTTTATTATGACGTCATCATTACGCATCAAAATTTTTAAAATTGATAAATTTGGTGATCTTTCGTGCGATATCGATTATAACCGTAGGGTAGACGTATTTAGAGATGTCATCCCCCATATAATTAATCAATTGTGACCACAGGCGCTTAAAGGGCGCCTCCGGCGGACACAAAGTGTCCGCCAGCCGCGCAGCGCAAGCAAGCGAAGCGCGCTTGTCTTATATAAAAACACTTGGAAAGTTGTTTTTTGTTTGTTCTTTGTGTATTTTAAGTGTATTCTAGAATTTAGCATTTGTTGTATTTTAATCTACATATCTGTTCGATTTCTTTTTTCTCTCTTATAGGCGCGAATGGAATAGGATTATTGCTTTGATGTTATATTCCATTCACTGCACATCTACAATCAGATTCAAAAATATTTCGAATAATTTCAACAGACTCTCAAAGGTATTTATCCTCACATATTATAGTGCATTGATTTAATAGTTTGATCCAATTTTATAAAGTAATACCCTCAAAAACTTTGCCTACAACTATTAAAAACTGAACTAGGATCCAGTGTTAGTAATCCTTACTATTAAAAAATGTGTATGTGTGTATGTGTGTATGTATGTGTGTATATATATATATATCTGTAACGAATTGATTGAAGAAACTGCCGGGCGCAGAAAGCTGATTTTTGGCATGTGGGAGTCTTTTGGCTATGGCTCCAGTAAGTTCTGAGTTCAGAGCAAAATGTCGACTCATCATGGAATTATGACGTCATTGCCACATTTTTAAAAGTTAAGCAACAGCGTTATTCGGGCATAACTCAGTCATTATAGGAGATAGAAGGCTGAAATTTTAATAGAATCTGTATACTAACATGCCTTACATATGATGTAACTATCACCAAAAAATGATGACACATCACTTTGTTATGACGTCATCATTACTCATCAAAATTTTAAAAATTGACAAATTTGGTGATTTTTCGAGTGATATCGATTTTAAAACTAAGATGCACATATTTAGAGATCATTTTTCCCTAATAATTAACCAATGTCACCTTCAGGCGACCGAAGGGAGCCTCCGGCGGATACGAAGTGTCTGCCAGCCGCGCAGCGCAAGCAAGCGAAGCGCGCTTGTCCTTACTATTAAAACTCGATTAATGTATATTTATTTATTTATATCTATATATCTCTGTAACGAATTGATTGAAGAAACTGCCAGGCGTAGAAAGCTGATTTTTGTCATGTGGGAGTCTTTTGGCTATGGCTCCAGTAAGTTCTGCGCTCAGAGCAAAATTTCGACTCATCATGGAATTATGACGTCATTGTCACATTTTTAAAAGTTAAGCAACATAATTATTCGAGCATAACTCAGCCATTATAGGAGATAGAAGGCCGAAATTTTAATTGAATCTGTATACTAACATACTTCACATATGATGCAACTATAATCAAAAAATGATGACTCATCACTGTTATGACGTCATCATTACGCATCAAAAAAATTTTAAATTGACAAATTTGGTGATTTTTCGAGTGATATCGATTTTAACACTAAGATAGACATATTTAGAGATGCTATCTCCCTTATAATTAACCAATTTTCCCCCAGGCGACCGAAGGGAGCCTCCGGCGGACACAGTGTCCGCCAGCCGCGCAGCGCATGCAAGCGAATCGCGCTTGTCAATATGAAAAGGGAAGCAACTCTCTCTGCTACTCATTCCTCCTCGTTTTTTTAATTTAAAATAATTCAATATTTCGCTTTATGCTGATCCGAATTCAATATAACTTAATGAGTTATTCTACATAGCGATCCCATATTCACACTAAAGGTGCACTATGGATGTTTCTACAATTTATGCTAGCATCATCATGATGACATCAAGACGACGCAGTAAAATATTTACATCCACCAGGCCTGGTGGATTCAAATTTTATTGATCCGGCCAACCGGAAGCGGCAAATCTAACAATTTTTACCCAGAGGCTCTCCTGGAATTTAGGATATTAACAAGATACAATTAATCATGTATAATATGACACAGGGCTAATATGTACTTGTTTATAACTTAAGACATTAAAATTGAATTTACATAATCGATACAAACACAATAACTAGATTTGAAAATTTTCTCATAGTAAAGGTTTATCCGGACCAGTATATTCGGCCTGTTTGACCAAATAGTATATTAAATCAGCCAGTACCGACCATCAAGGGTGGTTGTTTAAGATACTTCATGTTAATAATTACGCATATATTTATTTTTCGCGTTAAATGCTGCCTTATGTTACTGATTTTTCAGATTCTTGGGGACTCACCTGACTTTGCTGATGTACAAACAATTAAAAGAATTATTACTTTTCTTTCTGCTTCAATCAGTGATCTAATTAAAAGGTTAGTCATATATGTAATACTTTCTGATTTTTCAGATTTTTCCAATTTCAAGGGGTTGAGTATTTTAATTAGAATTGTAGCGCTTGATTTACAGCCATATATGAAATCCCCACAGGAAATCCCACAGAGTCCCACAGGAAATCCCACAGAATCCCGCAGATGCTCACAGAATCCCACAGATTCCCAAATGTGGGAATTCCCATTCCCATCCCATATGGGAATCTGTGGGGTTTCCCATGGGAATTCCCACAGATTCCCATTCCCACGGCAACCCTGATTTAAAGTAAAGAGTTAAAGGGAACGTGATGTCATGCCGTTAATTAGTTTACATTGACCTATTTTATTCTCTATAGTCATGAAACAGAAAGTTGTTTAGAGAATCACCGAAAAAATGTTACTCGTTTCTTTCTAAAAGTGCTCACGGCTCTAACTTTTAAGTTCATACATCCTGACGAAGGAAATCCTGAATTGGTGAAGCTTTTGACAAGTTTAATAACACTTGATGAAGAAGCTCTCAAGTCTCTATATGAAGATGAAGGAAAAATTATTTTATTTAATAAGACAGTGCTTGATCCATCTCCTGCATTCAGAACATACCTAGTTCAAATTTTGATGAAACACAGGTAATAGTGATTTTGGTATGAATATACGTATTTCAAATTTTTTGTGTGGACAGACCAGGTGTTGTTACTTTTACTTTAAACTTCAAATTTGATGCAAAATTGTCCTTGGTCTGCTATTCCAATTATATTTACTTAAAAATGTCCTGTTTTTTGCTTTAATTTTTCTACGGCTTAGATTACACAACCTGAAATAATATAATGTACGAGTTTATCTAAAGACTGTAAGGAGACTGATTTAATGAAAATACGAAATTAGAGACTCTACAAAGACATTTCATTTTTGGTTCAAGTTGAATTTGGTAAAATTTGATCATTTTAACCAAAAGACGTGAAGAATTCCGTTGTAGTCTAAGTTCCAAAGTGAATGTTTCACTCTTTTACTAAATCATGTCGCCTGTTCCCATTTGGAAAATGTTATGAGCACAACCTGTGTACCATAGCATGTTGCTGGGAATCCACCAACACTCTAATCTAGTAAGCACTAGATACTATTTATTAATATAAAATAGGAATAACCTGTTTCGGGAGATAATCACAGCTTATATTGAAGATGTTAAAACTGATGTACAAATCCAAGTTAAATCAGACATCTTTCTACTGATTGTTCAATCTATTGAGGTTAGTAGCTGTAGAATGAAAAATTGCATTTTCTAGTGCTCTTTCTCGTGATGAGATAATCATGTGATTTGAATCTCTACTTTTTTTCTAGGATTCTCTTCATCTAAAATACCACCAATATGATTTACACGATCAGTGTGATTATCTCATTTCGTTATCTTCTCAACATCCTCTCTCAGACTTTCAAGTGGACTCTGCTATCACATTCAGTATGCTCGAGTACATTTCTCAATTAAGATTCCTATGCTTTCACATGTCTTCATGGATTGTTGAATACCACCAGCTTCTACCTCAGATGCTTCCTAGAATATCTAACTTAAATTCAGAAAAAATAATCAACGTGATGGAAGTGTTTAAAGACCTATGTCTGAATAATGAGTATCTCCATGTATTACTTTTAAAGAATATATACCATCAGTTGGGGAGTGATACAATTAAGATCATATGCAATAATATCGACCTATCTTGGATTATACCGGAGTGGCTAAGTCAACAATTGATCGAGGTATTATAATATTAATTAACAAACATAAGGCTTGTTTTGTTTGCCGTACTTTTTCCAGTACAGATTCAACGTGTTTTGTTAAATGAACTCAAAGAATACTATAAAGCTGTGTATCTAAATATTTGAATGTTAAAAATATTTTAACAAACTGATTAATAAATATGAAATAAACTTTTGTTTTCAAGCCTTTAAAAGTAATCTAGAAATTGCTGCAATTTGCTCTCTTCTATCCAAGCAGTTACAAGTTATATTCCTACATATTTCAAGTTTCCTAATTATTAATTATTAATTAAATAATCTTCTTGATAATTTGCTAGGTTTTCGCACTAATCGAGTCATGAATTGGAATTCATTTTCCAACTTTTATTTGTTGATATAAATATAATAAAAATCAAATCGGCTATATCTAAAAAAAGACTCATGATAGAAAGAAAAAAAAAAATGATACGCAGCTAACCTTGATATCATACGGGGAATCTAATAAACTCAATCTCGATTTAGTATTCCTGCTGAAAAAGACAACAACTATCACAACTCAATATTTATTAGGAATGTGTGCCCCACTTTAATCACGATGTGCTTAATTAAAGTGGGCCACACATTTTATTATCATAAAAATGTATTGCTTACTTTTACTGTTCTAGGTTACTCTTCAGATTCCAGACTATTTTGTGGTTTATCCTGATTATATTTCTGCAAAGAGAGTTATAGAGCAAGTGTTCGTCTCTTATGATTGTCGTCCATTGGTTCAGATAAAAGATGATGTAAGATTTAAATATTATACATAGTTTTTTAGTGGTGTAGTTCTGTCCCAATTAGGGTAGCGCATACCAATGACATCGCTAAAGAAGCGCTGTTCATATTCTACCCATATATGTTCAAGTCATTTACAAAGTAAATTAAACTACCCAGCAACCGTAATAACTAGCACCACAACTGAGTTATAATGTTGTATACCACTCTCATGACTTATTTCGTTAGATTCCAATTTTGTATTAATTAAACAAGAAATTAAAAACCTAATTTGTTCGATTAATTTCTTGTTTTAGCTGGATTCGCATAATCTACTTTTCGCTGTATTTCAACTGCTTCTACAATCAAAGAGCAGTTCTCAACAAATTCCGGAGCAGGTCTGTTTTATTCCTATGAAGTAGACAATTCTTACTATATATTTACCAAATTCTTTTTATTTTTAGGGTCTTACAGCTCTAAAAACATATTTTGAAACTCATCTGAGCAACAAATTAGAGAAGGAGCTTGCTCATAAAATTCTTTCCTTTGACCTCAGCAATAATAAACTTCATTTAATAGATATGACAAGAGAGTTATCAAACTCACAATTATGTATTCTCAGACTCATCTTTCACATTGCTGTACTGTTCACACAGAAAAAATTGCCTAAAGTTTTCTCTCCAATCTCATTATTATATACTGATCCTGCTGCACTAAGAGGTCGACTCTTTCCGACAATGATGGATGATAATTTGGTGTCTGCAAGAGTTGCTATGGGAAGTTCTAACGGAGCTTGGTATAGTTGTCCGAGAGGACATCCATATTTGATTGGAGACGTAAGTTGTTTAGACTTAATAATATCTGAAAAGTTAAATTAAATATTATGTTAATGATATGAAGGTTTATTTTATTTACATAATACAGTACACCCTCACTAATCCGAACACTTCATTCTTACAATCAGAACACCCAAAATATAATCTTATTCGCCTCTATGTTTTAAATCAACTTTTATAATATTATATCTTTCAATGATTGAGAAACCTCTTTAAAAAGCAATCATAGCAAAATATCATTCTTAATATTTTAACAATACAAATTTATTATAGTTAATACCCTATTGAAAGTGTTATTTTACTAATCGAAACAAATTCACTAATCCGAACGGTTTTTTCAATCATTGGTACAGAACTGTTCGGATTAGCGAGGGTGTACTGTACTACATAGTACGTACTATATCTAGATCACAGTTATAATTTAGCTATAATAATATTAATAATAATAATAATAATAATAATAATAATAATAATAATAATAATAATAATAATAATAATAATAATAATAATAATAATAATAATAATAATAATAATAATAATAATAATAATAATAATAATAGCAGGTGCAGAAATCTTCATATACTTCATATTTCATACCTCCAACGAAGCACTCGAATTTGCGCGAAGATACAAATGAGGCGCAGTTAATTGGATGCATCTTGTGGAATTACTAATCAGAATTGTGGCTGGACTTTTTACTTTGATAAGCTGGGTAGAGGAGCAAATGGACAGCTTTATAATTGATGAGGAGGATTTTGAAAGTGATGCGATTTTTTGCAGAAAGCCGGTGGAGGGTACTAATAAGAAGAGGTGACGATGAAAAATAAGCCTGGCTACACTGTTTTGAGCACGCTGGAATCGAGATAGGAGTAACGAGTGAGAACCATATGAAATACTGTTGCAATAGTCAAGCCGAGGACATACAAGAGCGTTGATGATAGTTTCGCATGCTTTGATGGAGAGATACTTGTATCAATGTGGACCTTAGAAAGTTGATGACGGGTACTGATGACAAAGAACTCAGTTTTGGAATCATTGATGAGAAGCCTGTTGTTAAGAAGCCAAGAACGGAGATTATAGACACAAGATTGGATGGCAGTGAGAGTAGATTTCTCAGATGCAATAGAATCGGGTTTAAAAGAAAGAAAAACTTGGCAGTGGAAATATGAGAAAGAATATCTTTGTCAGACAATTCTCCAAATTTGCAGAAAGGTTGTTTGTTGTGCACGAATGGAAGAAGCATCTGACATAGAATCAGAGGCTGGTGATGCAGATGGTATGTTGGTGGAGTCAATGGTGGTTAAGATGTTGTTTACTTTCTGGACAAATACATTTGAAAATTCATGTGAGAGGACAGCAATATCAGAATTGGGTGGTGGAGGTTACTGTTGATGTAAGCCAAGCAGGGAATTCGCTTTGTGAAAGAGAGATCGCTGATCCTGACCAGGTTAATCCAATCAGAGTAGATTTGCTACGCTCCAAGTTCATTTTGTTTTCGTAACATTCCACTTCTGCTTAAAATCAGTCAGATCGCTAACTTCCGCTCAGCTTTTCTCCTAACCCGCTAGTTATTTTGATGGCTTTAGTGAACCAGGACGACGGGTTAAGATGATTTGGTTCGAGAAGGAGCATGGGAGTTGTAGAGGGTAGAAAGAGTGGTGTTGAAAGAGACTAAAAGTTCATCAAGTTGCTCAGATGGATCCATAAGGAGATCAGAGGAAGCAAGATCGGGAAGAAAGAGAGGGAGATCGACTGCTTTACGTTGGAAAATAATCTCCATTAAGGATGTAGAAGGCTTCTGCCAAAACTGGTACCCTCAAGCTAAATTTGGTCCCCCCGAACCAGTTTTCTTTGGAGTCACTATAATCCTTACTATTAAAACTCGATTAATATTTGTATATATATATATATATATATCTGTTACGAATTGATTGAAGAAACTGCCAGGCGCAGAAAGCTGATTTTTGGCATGTAGGAGTCTTTTGGCTATGGCTCCAGTAAGTTCTGAGCTCAGAGCAAAATGTCGACTCATCATGGAATTATGACGTCATTGTCACATTTTTAAAAGTTAAGCAACACAGTTATTCGAGCATAACTCAGCCATTATAGGAGATATAAGGCTGAAATTTTAATATAATCTGTAAACTAACACGCCTCACATATGATGCAACTATCATCAAAAAATGATGACTCATCACTTTGTTATGACGTCATCATTACTCATCAAAATTTTAAAAATTGACAAATTTGGTGATTTTTGAGTGATATCGATTTTATGACTAAGATGGACATATCTAGAGATTATATCTCCCTTATAATTAACCAGTCTCACCTCCAGGCGACCGAAGGGAGCCTCCGGCGGACACGAAGTGTCCGCCAGCCGCGCAGCGCAAGCAAGCGAAGCGCGCTTGTTATATTAATACTTGCGTTCTTTGGTATCTGTGCACAATCTGTAGCTTCAAAACTACATGAGGAGAGCAGTGCATGCTGTCAAGTACGAATACATTAGGATAGACGTTATTGATAGTGCTGAAGCCAGCCAATGGTTAGCAGGATTCAGAATTTGGACTAATTCAATTGTCTATGAATGCAAAAATGCGACCCAGTCACAATCTGGCAAGCCAAGAACTGCAAATTGTATCTTAGATTCATAGCATGGGCTGCTTTTATTTTATTTGAGTTGAGCCATGCTGATTGACTCTTGAGGATTTCACGATCCTTTCTAGACAACTGAAAAGCGTTGCCATCTATCCATAAGCCTCTTTTTCTTATGCAGCTGAGGTTGTCAATGCATCCACATCAATCACAGGAAATATTTTGGTATCTGATGGGTTACTTCTTCGTTCCTTCTCTTGCCCCTTACCACTGGTTCATAGCTCGCGGGTCCGGCTGCCGTTGACCCTCCTGACTCTCCCTGGCTTCCCTTATAGATATTTGCGTAGAGGCTACCCAGTGTTCTGCCGTCCCGGTGGCATTACTTTACATTCGTCCAGATGTAACCATGTTGTCCTGGCTCTTTCCCCTTCTATCTTCACGTTTGGGTGCCTGAAGTCCACTATCCTGTATTGGCCCTGGTCCATATGGTCTAATCCATCCTCTCTCGTAGTTTCTACGGTACACGCTCTCCCCCATCTCAACTACAGTGGGTGTAAGGGCTGTTCTTCGGTCGTAGAAGCTTTTATACGCTTCCTTCGCCTGTCTGGTATTGGTTTCTGCTTGCTCCCACATCTCTGCCGGGGGAGTAGGTACCATATCGCAACCCCCCGATGTAACGGGCTTCCTTTTGTCGTTGCCCTCCTGGGTGGCCTCTGCCACCATGTCAATTAGTGAACGTAGTTTTGCACCGTACATCAACTCGTGAGGCGTGAATTCGGGGCTTGTGTTTCGCAGGGAATTGTGGACGAAAGATGGTTGTTGAAACACAGTGGGTCACTCCGTCTTCCACCGCCTGTCCCTTACATAACCTTCCGCCATGGACTAGTCGCATGCCTCGCTGATTTCTAAATGGATCTGAACTCACTCCGGCCAGCCTGGGGTTCCTGAGTTGCTCGATAGCAATCCGGATATCAGGTTCAGCTTGCTGTGCTGCCATTATCTTATTCTGCAGAGGAACTATTTCAGCCTCCACGAGATAGACGAACCTCTCGAAATGCTCTTCTTCATCTTCAATATTCTCATCGGAGCCAGACGAGCGGATTATGATCCGTGATAATAACGATTTTCTTTGCTGCCCTCAAATATGTACGCCACCTTTTGATAGCTGCCACCATGTTCCCCTGCCGCGTATTTTGTCTAAGCCTGGTTAAATCCTGCTGCATAAAATTCAGGTGTCCCAAGAACTGAACTTCCCCGTATGCAAACTTGCATTTATCGGCACTGAGTTGGATCCTAGCCCTGGCCAAACAGCAAAGCACTCGTTCCAAGTGCGTAAGCGAACTGAAGTCACTCGAATACACTATGGTGTCATCCACGAACGACTCAGCTTTCGTAGCCTCTCTTAAAGTGTCGTCGACAGCTCGTTGATAGGTAGCCTGCGAATTGCAGAGGTCAATGGGCATCCGGTAAACGCGCCATAAAGTGTCGAGAATACCCTGCTACCCTCCATCCGGGCGAATACATCCTTCGACTCCGGCATTGGGTATGCGTCCATGTTTTGCCAATATATCGTTTATGGCCTCTCACTGCCTCCAGGGGAAGCGTCGGATTAACATCGAATACGGTGTCATTAGAGTCAGGTCGGTTCTTGCCTGTCCACCATGAATTGAGAATCCTGTCTCCAGCCAGCCGTCACCCAGCCTCACTTGAAATCCTTTTATATTAAAGCATACTTTCTTAAAATTTGTCAAAAAACTTTCCCCCATGATCGCTGTCCTCACGTTGGTATCGAGGACCTCCAGTTTGTGCCGAATCTTTTTCCCGCTTCCGGTATCGATTCCCACCTCCAGTGCGCCCCATATCCGTATGGGTGACTTTCCAATTTCCTACACTGTCTTCCCTCACCACATAAGGAAGGTTCATCATTTCGGCGGTAAACATATCGAATACGGACGGTTGCGCTCCCGTGTCCTGCATGACGTTAATTGGTTTACCGTCGACGAACTGCACTGATATCACAACCAGTGTCAGTTAGTATCAGGCATACCTTGTTCTTATTTTTATGTAATAGAGAACGCCATCTCTCTCATGCAAAACCTCTTTGCCATTTTGCGGATAATCCTCCTCTAATTCTGGGTTCAGCCTTCTGTAGTCCAGAAGTAATCGACAAAAACCCAAAAGAAATTCCGAATAAGACCAAAATATCAGTCAAGTTAGTCAAAAGCATCCTTGAAAACATATCAAAAGTCCAAGAAAGTTTCGGAACACAAATTTTTGACCGATGTCTGATGTTCGAAAATCCGATTCTTGATACAATTCTCTTTGGAATTGTTTAGAATTGGTGAAATTAATTAGAGATATTTTATGCTGTAAAATGTCAAGTCGGACTCGATGCATACATAGAAGAAAATATTTTCCAAATCAGACGATCCGTTCAAAAGTTATAACCAAATGATTGAGCAGTACGGACAAAATTTCCCCATTTAGCGGTCCGTTGAAATACCATAAGTTTAAAACTAGAACTGTTAGAGCTTAGTTTTGATTAAAAACTGCAGTAACAGCAGTTTCCTATACCTTAATAATATTATATTTAGAGCTAAAACCTATGGATTATGAGATAAATTTAGAAATTAGGGGATTTTTTAAAATATTTCTCAAAAAAAATTCAGAATCGATTCAAAATAAACGTCTAAGGTTTGTACTGTGGCGTTTTATCATAGATGTTAAAGCTCACTATTATTGATTTTAAAGATTAATATCCATACTTTTTGTTGAATATACAATGTCATTTTCGTTCAATATTAATAGAAATAGTTCTATAAACTGCAGTCTATGCTGCTCGTAGCATAATTACTATATAACAACCAGAGATATAGTACATACTTTCGCTTTCAGTTTATGGTTAATTTTGGTTATATAGGCAGCCCTCGCTGTTCACCTATTTACCGTTTCCTCGGTTATTTTCGGTTTTAATTGGCGTTATATAGCGATAACATTACAGCCATTTCCAATACTTTAAATTATGATCATTCATGCGCTAATAATCACATAATATAGGTAGGTCTTAAACCTAGGGAATTAATCCTTCTGGTTTCCATTAACTATTAGTTTCGCCGCTCGTGTTAATTCTCGTAATCGAAAACACCGACAGTAAGGCATGATTGTAAACGACAGTTTCCTCCCCTCAGCGGCAAGAATTTGAACCGCTTTGTTTTACAAGTTTTACACTGAGTATAGTATTTGGCATCGTCCCTCTCAACTCCTTGAGGTCATCATCCTTTTTACATCTTGTGTGTTGAATTATTCCATGTGGCTTTGTTTGCAACGTGTATGGCGACTTTACATTCAGAGTTATCTGTTGATCATTTTAATTTGTTCATGCATCCTAATGAATAAGCTGTAGTGCATCATATCGTAATATCAAGGGAAGATGGGGGAATGGATAAATCTAATGGATATAGGGGGAAATCCCACCCTACATTTCTCAACCATAAATGAATATCTTCAACAAATTATCATATCAAAGTTTATAACATCACTCTAGGGGTCCGAATAAACGAATCCCCGCCATTTACCTTCGTAATTTGACTAAAGTTTTATCCAACAAATTTACGAAAGTTAATAAAAGTTCGGAAGAAAATACATAAATAAATCAGCGGGGTCCGTTTATTTGGACCCCTAGAGTGATGTTACAAACTTTTGATATGATAATTTGATTGAAGATATCCATTTATGGTTGAGAAATGTAGGGTGGGATTTTCCCCTGTATCCATTAGATTTATCCATTCACCCATCTTCCCTTGATATTCTGCGGTTGAAATTCTTGCCGCTGTGGAGAGGAAGCTGTCGTTTACAATCATGCCTACTGTCGGTATTTTCGATTACGAGAATTAACACGAGCGGCGAAACTAATAGTTAATGGAAACCAGAAGGATTAATTCCCTAGGTTTAAGACCCACCTATATTATGTGATTATTAGCGCATGAATGATCATAATTTAAAGTATTGGAAATGGCTGTAATGTTATCGCTATATAATGCCAATTAAAACCGAAAATAACCGAGGAAACGGTAAATAGGTGAACAGCGAGGGCTGCCTATATAACCAAAATTAACCATAAACTGAAAGCGAAAGTATGTACTATATCTCTGGTTGTTATATAGTAATTATGCTACGAGCAGCATAGACTGCAGTTTATAGAACTATTTCTATTAATATTGAACGAAAATGACATTGTATATTCACCAAAAAGTATGGATATTAATCTTTAAAATCAATAATAGTGAGCTTTAACATCTATGATAAAACGTCACAGTACAAACCTTAGACGTTTATTTTGAATCGATTCTGAAATTTTTTTTGAGAAATATTTTTTAAAATCCCCTTAATTTCGGTGATTTTCTGCTTTTGGCAAGAGCTATTTCATAATCCATAGGTTTTAGCTCTAAATATAGTATTATTAAGGTATAGGAAACTGCTGTTCCTGCAGTTTTTAATCAAAACTAAGCTCTAACAGTTATAGTTTTAAAAAGTTATGGTATTTCAACGGACCGCTAAATGGGGAAATTTTGTCCGTACTGCGCAATCATTTGATTATAACTGATTTGGAAAATCTTTTGCATCGAGTCCTACTTGACATTTCATAGCATAGAATATCTCTAATTAGTTAATATCACCAATTCTAAACAATTCCAAAGAGAATTGTATCAAGAATCGGATTTTCGGACATCGGGGGTCAAAAAGTCTTCCGAAACTTCTCCCGGGACTTTCTTGGACTTTTGATATGTTTTCAAGGATGCTTTTGACTAACTCTACTGATATTTTGGTCTTATTCGAATTTTTTTTGGTTTTGATGTATTTTTTTCGACTGATCCTGGACTATCTGGATATTCATTACGCGTTATATTCGTGTGTGTCAGATTCACTCACAAAAACAGCTAAATTTGAAAGATAAAAAATGTAAAATTAAGAGGATGAAATGTTGTCCTGTTTTGTTCCAGGTGAAATTGTATTTTTTTATGGATTAGCTATGGAATAAATACGTAGTGACTAAACAATATAAATCAAATAGTATATGGCTTATGAAATACTAGCTAATGCATAGGCTAGGCACATAGTATATTAACAAATACTAGGTTGATTGAAAGTTTGTGGAGCTTTTATTTACCATGTAAAATTCATACTATAAGTTTACTACAATTCCGTCCTCTACTTCATTCCTAGTCAAAATTTTTGAGGTTGATACCAGGCCTTATATACTTGTAGGCTATGTTGAAATTTATGACTACATATATGCGAACATAACTTAATAAATTCCTTAATGCATATGTATATATGCTTAGAATACTGAAACAATATTCATATCAACATGTTTATGACCAAATCTTCTAATCGTACGTGCGCATCTCTATTGTTTATATCTTTTTTATCATTAATAGTGTACTCAGCCCTATCACTCTGGAGTTTGCCTTGAGTGTGGAAGTAGAATTGGTGGACATCAGGGTGTATTAAATCAATCCAATCAATTATTAGCCAGTTCTAAAGATGAAACAAAAATTGGTTATATATTAGGGAAAGCTACAAAAAGAGAAAACATTCTAAGTGGAGAAAGGTATAGTTACAGTTCTTCAACATTATACACATATTATGTAAATATCCAAAATATATTAATAAGTTAAGGATGACATATTTTGATCGTCATTATATATTTTCAAACGTAGATCCCAAGTAACTTGGTATATATACGTATATATAAATCTGATCAGAATGTTCCTCGATCAATCACTACCTGCTTCTATATTGTAATTTATGATATACTAGAAGTAGCTTAATCCGAGCACTTCATTCCTAATCGACTAATTCGATACTATTACAAGGCCGAAGCTTGCCGACGAGTATCAATTCATCTGGATTACTTTACAGACTGTATTCATGGTTTTTGGTATTGATCCGACAATTGCTGGGCCAATTCTTTGAACACGACTGGTTGGTGAGACCTTTCCCCGACACTGTAGTAAATGGGCCCCGCTTGTCTAGAGTTTGCCCTACTTTGTTGAGTGGGGCTATGTGTCTGATGTTTATCATTATTTTAGATCTCTTTCTCCTTCATCAGTTGTAATTCTACGCGCATTGATGCATCTTACTTTCATCTGGTCGTCACTCTCAAAAAGAGATAACTTGCTTGCTTCTTTGGTTAATGGAGGATTGGAAGATCCGAAAGATATCGCTTATTTTTTTTACCAACATGTGGAAAGGGACATGCAAGATTTAGCGAAACTAACTGGAAAAAATTTTGAGGAAACAACATTTATTATTCACTTGGTTATTAAATCTCTCAATCAAGCTGCACCCAGAGCATGTTAGTTTTTCTAATATTTTTATGATAGGTTTTCTATTGTGAATATGCAAATGCCATGCAAATTTCGTCATAAATATATGACAAAAAAACCCCCAAAGTACATGCATGTTTGCAAACATGCGTACTAATAATTAATGTTATTAATTAATGTTATTGAATTTGTTTAGGTAGAATTCCCATTGATCTAATAAATCGTGATTTGAGGTGGAAGTGGGAAGCTGAATTTGACAAGTTGTATATACGCCCCATATTCTCCTCACTTGACACAGTAGTAACCAAGGAAATGGAACTCGTTTTAGGTGAAAGCAAAATTTCTAGCAATCCCCTACTCAGGTATTTGTTTTTTAGAATTGCATTGTTTGTATAGCTTATTGATCAGGTCAGGTTGAGTGAATGCATAATAGAATATGTTGCTATATTTCCTATACACCCGCAGTGAGATGCATCTTGGTCATAGATGGGTATTTATTGAAATATGTCGGTTCTACATACAAACTTATGAGATCTGATATTCTGATTCTCACCTAATTCAGTACACAAGTAGGTATGCACTTGATATTGGTTTTAAGAGACTTCACAATTCCCAGTTTTCCAAGGATTTCCCTCAGGTTCTGGTCGTCTAGACAGCTGTAACTTGTATATTCCGAAAATGCTAGCATCAAACAATATTCTGCACACTATAATTATATTAATACTTGCGTATGAGCTATGAAGCTTCAAATATGTATTTACCTCCTGCAATGGCGATATAAAATACACTATTCTTCTGCTAATTTCAAATGAAGAAATATAAAATATACTTAGTACACCACCTTCACCTCGTCTTACTCTGACTCACATGTGTATTAATCTTAATGGAGATGAACAAATCCTTGTATATAGTAGAGGTTTTAGGTTATTATTAATTGATAACGTAAGAGTTTGTTTATAGATCTGAACGGGGACCACGTAGGAATTGGTTTACCTCATGTGTGTTCTCAAACCCGCCAAATCTACTTGACTGAAGTTATGTGTACTTTCTATTATGTCTTAATTTAGAATAATTTATGAGAGAGAAGAGCACGATCCCAACAGCGTTTTTCCTCATTTGTGGCGGTATCGAACTCTTGTAAATCTTCAACATTTCTCTCAGAGCTTTTCCACAGCTGATGAAGAAGTCATGAAAAACTGTCCTATCATTAAAAAAATGTTAAAAGAGGAAAGGAATCTCTTCGCTACTCAATTCCTTCCAGATATTGTTCAATTGCAACTTCTAATCAGAGAGAAATTCTTGTACAGAATTGATAGGCATCAAGCTAAAGTCACTAAAATCAAGGACTTTCTGGCGGATATAGAAAAAGGTTGATACACCTCTGCATTCTGCAATCGGATATAATTAAACTTCTTATTATTTATAATATTTTAATTGTAGAAAAACCAGAGGAGGCCAAGGAATATCAAAGATTAATTCAGAGTGTAATCACTGCTTGGAATTTGATTGGAGATGATGTGAGGCAGAATGGACGACTCCAGTTAGATCCTTCAATAAAACTAGACTTTACACGAGAGACTTCTTTACTCTACCTCTTCCCTTCCACTACAGGGGAAGGACTATTTATTACTTCACTAATGGACTACTTAGTCGTTGTACACAACTCATTTGTACACTCCTACAGAGATAACGTGGAAGGGTATAGTAATAGTTTTTCATAAATTGATAGAACAGAAATTTTATCAACTGAACTGATATATTCCCCAACGAGGTTAAGAATATTTAATAGTAAGCTTGCGCAACATTATATTAAATGCGTAAAGAGTCGACTTTTCTAGAGTGAAATTCTAGTATAAAAGTGCGAATCTATAATCGGACTCAACTAGAGTTCACTAATCATTTGAAAATAGAATTGGCAGCCTTTAAGCTTGGAATATGCATACTCATCGGAATTTTTTTAAAAGTTTAATTCATTATTTTCTTGATTTTGATATCAGAGAATTACTGCCGAGTGTGCCTCTTTCATTATATTTGTCCATATTCCGAAATATTAGTATGGTACAGGGTGAACTTAAAGTATTCAATTATGTTACGTCTTCATTCTAGAGTACTATTCTCCCAGTTTGCGTATTGATTTATTATCTATTTTATTTTTAGAGCTTTCGGCGACAAGATTCTTTTAAGAAATTTTACTCAAAACCATTTCATTGACTATCAAGATCAACTTTATCCCCTTATGCTCTCCCTTGCACACTATTCACTGAGGTTAGGTCAAGGTGCTCTGGTGACATATGATTTTGAAGGTTTTGAGAAGCAATTCATTGAACAATTTATTCAACAAAAACCTCTAATTATTGCAGAACATTTACACTTTGAGTTTAAAAGAGATGCTTGTAAATCATCGGTCTTTGAAAAGCTCCGTTTCAAAGTAAAACAGGCGAGTTTAGCAGAATTAATTTATTTTTACGTTAGGAAATTTGTATTAATTATTTATCCTTAATATCGAGGCCGTAGACTCGGGATGAGGATTGGTAGGGCTATTTCGAATCGTATTATGGCTAATGGAAGATAATAACCTTCGACAAATTATTGTTAGAGCCATGGCCCTACCAACCCTACCGGAGCCTTGCCAATTTTTATTGAGAAACTATTGAAGAAGTGAACTAAATTTTATTTAACCCGCCGTCTACGTAAACAATTCTGATTCGCTATCTTTTGCACCGTACTGTGATATTATCTACGCGTATTGATAATCCATCTTTTGCAAGCATACATAACTTCAGATAATTGAAATTAGTCGAAGTAGACTTTTACTGTTTGTTTATTTTATATAGATTGCTTTAAAAGAATCTCTGTGGAATGTAATCAGAGAAGATCTCGACAGACTCAATGCTCTCAGTAGCGTTCTGGATGTGTTGGATATTGTGATAGGTTTCTTGGCTTCGGCAGGAGGTGATGCAGATCAGAAACTCTCTTCATATCTCCACGACGTACTCAAATATCCAACCAACTCTTCTGGTTGTAGTCCATTGAGGAGTGGAAATGTAGATAAGTTATTTAAGTTCTGTGAGCAAGGAGTTCTGTTAATTATGTGTTTAACTCCTCTAACTTATCATGATATCTGTCTCTGTCAAGCAACAGGTTTTAATTACATATACGTAGTATCATAAACTTGGAAAGTTACTCAATATAGTACAATTTCATAATTGATAGAAACCTCCTTGCTCACTACTACCCTGCTTTACAGCTTATTCAGTGATTAATGAATTTGAACTTTATATAGGCAGACGGGATACTATGCCTCAAACATGTTCTCAGCTTCTGGACATTGGTGTCAATAGAGAAGGCAAGGCAATTTTCTCTTCAAGGTCATGTAAGTCAAAATTTATATTTTTTCCCATAACTATAAATGAGCGTACATCAACTACCTTAATTTAACAATTTGCTAATACATTCAATACGACATATATATATGTTATGGGCAATATGAGAAATTGGTCATTTTGCATAATGCCTAGGCAATATGCATAATGCTATTTTCTGAGTCAATATGCATAATGTCCAGAGACAATATGCATAACGAACCCTTTAATTTCGGTTTTTTGATTGGATTTCTCTGCCGCTAGTTATATAACACCGGTCGACACAATTCCACTTGTTCAAACATTGATCTTGCTCCTAGCAAACGATTAGGCCATCATTAACTATTATTAGAAACTTATCTTTGCTCCACCGCCCGCATCAAGTTTACTTACCACTTAACTATAGTTATTATTTAAAACATTACAGTGAATTTCAACTACACGATATATTTGATAGTTAACGGCTAGTGATTTACCCTAACATGCTAAACATATTTAGAAATAGGGTCATTGAAATATTTCCATGTATCAGGCACTTCGCATCATGATAACACAAACAATAATGAGAGAATGATAATGAAATGCTACTCAATCGGCTATGACTCAATTCACAAAATTGTTAAAAATTAATTAGTAGAAATAGGCTTCTATTAATTAAATTTAACCTCTGATCAATAAATAAGTATCTTTGTTTAGTAAAAATAATGCTGACAACAAGAAAATTTGTATAATGCGTATGGAAAATTGTATTTCGTATATTGTCCAATGAGAGAAGCATTATGCATATTGTCTGGACATTATGCATATTGACTCAGAAAATAGCATTATGCATATTGCCTAGGCATAATGCAAAATGACCAATTTCTCATATTGCCCATAACATATATATGTGTGTAATTGATTGAAGAAACTGCCAGGCACAGAAAACTGATTTTGGCATGTTGGATTCTTTTGGCTATGGCTCCACAAGTTCTGACCTCAGACCAAAATGTCAACTCATCATGGAATTATGACACCATTGTCACCTTTTTTAACTAGATATTGAAAATGGATCAGAAAGGTTGATTCTCGATCACTAATAATCACTATTTTCATTATTTTGTTACCATATAGTGATTTCATTACTTTGTTACCATTCAGTTATTAGTTCTATTACATTTCTGTTATTATTTCTTTTTTTATTTGTATAATCGTCAGATTCCATTCTATTCACTGAGGGATGAGTTCAGAGAATGTTTATCTAAAGAAGAACGCGAGGAACTTGAAATTAGTTGTACGTTCTTTTCAGCGGAGAATATTTTGGCACCTTTACATGATTTTATAATTTTCTTCGTAAATGAAATGGAGATTAAGCAGAATGAATACGGGTAAGTTCTTATTGTTATATTTAGTTGTATATAGCAATTGTGTAAGTACGTAGTAGTGAAATCTTTTATACTCCATAGCAAAAGCTCTGGTCGCTGGGTGGGCAAATATTTCTCAGCAGGGTGGGTACTCTCTACACATTTGTATTGTAAGATTAACAATTCTGAATGAGACTGTATATTTTGATCAGAAAATATGTAGAATTTTGATCAGAAAACCAATGTAGAACTCTGATCAGAAATGTGGAATTAGCATTAATTAGTATTGAAATTCCACATTTGTTCCACACTGGTTAGTTCCACACTGGTTTTCTGATCAAAATTCTACATATTTTCTGATCAAAATATACAGTCTCTTCTGGATGGGCACATCCCACATAAAATGACCCTAGTTCGCCCATGATCCATAGTGATAGCATACGCTCTGCTCAAAAATCTAAATATTCGATATTGACTAATAAAATCCACAATTTTTATTTTGTTAACGAAATTTTTATTTTTTAATTTCCATGCCACACCAGGCCGTAGCCACAGGTACGGTTGGTGCTGCTTCAGGCGGACCACTTTTCACCAATTTAATCTAAATAGACCATTTAGTTCGATCTGACTGGTTTCAACCTCGCCAATTCTTTTGTCTCAACCAGGCCACTTCCAACCTGTTGCCTACGCCCTTCACCGTGATTATATTTCTAGCTATGTCGGCGTTCAAATTACAGTCGAAACCGTTTTTTATTATTATTTCTTTACAGATTCAAACTGTAAAAAAAACCGATAGTATGAAAAGCCGAAAATTAATATAGATTCGAAATTTTTACACCATAAATATTCTGAAATAGTCAGAAAAAAAGATAGGTAATATAAACCCAGTATAAGAAAGCAACGTTTCGGGTGTATTTTGATAAACACATTAGATTATGCACAGACAACAGTTGAGCCTTTATAAGATAGATAATCTACTTATTCGTCTATTTTTTCTTTAGAATGAGGGACAGTCTGGAAGTGTATGCAAATGAAAATGAAAATGAAGTGAAACTCCCTGAAGCGTTTCTGCGCTACTTTCCAGAAAGTATTAAAATATCTCAGACAGCTGCTGCGTGGGCTGTGTTGGCACAAAAGCCATGCAATCGATACACAGACTAAGGCATCATGATGCAGATACTCTCAGTAATATCAGCATCCCGCTGCTGTTATTTTGCTATGAGTATATAATCAACAAATATTGTTTTCAATACGTTTTATATTATTTTATAGTAAGTATAGTATCATAATTTATGCCCACTTATATAATTCCTTGTTTATGTGTAAATCTAAAATTTACCATTTAAAACTAATAATACCATTATATGCACCTTAAACTAGGGTGACTTTGTCCCATTATTCCACGTTTATCAATGTATTTCTTTAATAAATCCCGAGGAATACTTGGGGTCAAAGGTATAAATAGAAATGACCCAGCTTTCATTTTCAGTTTACTTTCAATTCACTTTCACTTTCACTTTCACTTCAACATTCCTGGACGTGCACGGGATATATAATCTTTGGGAATATTTTATTTGTCAATTAATTTTATTGGTGGCACATAAAATGTTTAAATACTGAGATAGCTAAACTTTGGGGTACTTCTAACATATTATTCTTAACTTATTATCTTGGGTCAAGCTACCTCTATCTGGGGGTTGAAATTGTCTCATTAAGTTAAACACGTTTAATAAGAGAACATTTCATAAGAAAACGAGAATAATACTAAAGAATAATAATTGTCATGGAAATACTTTAGTGTTCAAATATACATCTAAATCTAATCATGCCCATTGGTGTTCTAATTCCGGGATGTATTTCCTCGAAAGTTCTAAATAGAACACCTTCGTTGACATATTATACTCTAAATACTCAAATGAATAAAACATGATTAATATACTCCCAAATTATGAATCAATGTATTCACATTGATAATATGTTGAATGAAACTCTCAATATATCCAAAGGTATTTAAACCGCAATATTTCTAAGTTTGAGTATATCCTGACCTTACTATTAAAACTCGATTAATGTGTGTATATATATGTAACGAATTGATTAAAGAAATTGCCTGTAACGAATTGATTGAAGAAATTGCCAGGTACAGAAAGCTGATCTCTTTGGCATGTGGGGGTCTTTTGGGTATGGCTCCACTAAATATGTACATATGTATGTATGTCCGTACGCGCGCTACTGCGAAATCTAATAGTCCAATTTTTACCAAATTTTGCATGTAGAATCTCATTATGGTGTAGATGTGCACCGTCAACATTTTTTCGCAAAATGTCATCACTTCCGGTTTTTATAAGTATATATTCATATTTTAACACCACCACTGCAAAGCTTTGTTTGAAGATATAAGTAAGATCTCAACGACTAATGTAGGGTATTCTAATATGTAGAATCCGATTTTCGCGCTTTAAAAGTAATAATATGAATATTTTATGAGTTATTAACATATTGATATATATACATATTTTCACATCTTTTGAAAAAATTCTTATTTTATGCTAAAAGCGAGCTCTCAACGACTAATATAGGGAATTTTAATATGTAGATACCGATTTTCACACTTTTAAAGTAATTAATAGGAATATTTTATGAGTTATTAACATATTGATATATACATATTTTCACACCTTTTGAAAAAATATTCATTTTGAGTTTAAAGCGAGTTCTCATCGACTAATCTAGGATAGTTTAAGATGTGGAATCCGATTTTCACATTTTATAAGTAATAATGTGAATATTTTATGAGTTATTACTTAAGATTATATACATATTTTGACACCTTTTGGAAAAAAATCTTATTTTAAGCTAAAAGCGAGCTCTCAACGGCTATTATAGGGTATTAAATATGTAGATTCAAATTTCACACTTAGGATGCCCTAAAATGAGTATTTCCCGATGTATTCCGATATTTACATTTCATGTTCCATCGAGTCACTTCCTGGAGCTGCACTATCGGTCTGTCGACCGACATTTTTTATAACTAGAAATTTCAGTTCTTCAACCTTAACTCAGCCATTTTGGGTGATTGAAGGCTGAAATTTTAATAGAATGTGTATATTAATATACTTCACATATGATGCAACTATCATCAAAAAATGATGACTCAGCACTTTGTTATGACGTCATCATTAAGCATCAAAAATTTAAAAATAGACAAATTTGATGATTTTTCGTGCGATATCGATTAAAACAGTAGGGCAGACGTATTTAGAGATGCTATCTCCCTTATAATTAATCAATGTGACCCCAGGCGCCTCTGTCAGACACAAAGTGTCCGCCAATCGCGCAGCGCAAGCAAGCGAAGCGCGCTTGTTTTATTAAAATTGCTATATATAATACATTATATCTCTCTGAATACGACAGTTATACATTTATGGAGTGGTATGGTTTACCATGTATGTCAAAAATTATATATTGCCATAACTGCATAACTGTCGTATTCAGAGAAATAAAATGTAATATTGGTGAATAGGAAGTCGCCTATTGCCTACCTGATGGTATTTATTGGTGTCTAGCATTTGCAAATCTCGAGATATAGTCCAAATTACATTTTCCTAGCAACGCAGGAATGTGTTAGTATTCCGATGAAAATTTCCACATATTTCTAAACAATTTGTCCGAACTTAGTGGAGCCATAGCCAAAAGACTCCCACATGCCAAAAATCAGCTTTCTGCGCCTGGCAATTTCTTCAATCAATTCGTTACATATATAACATTTGAAGGTATGTGGTATGAAGATGCTAAGCAGTTCATCTGGAAACACTGTATTATACAGTCGAGGTCGCTTAATATGAACATTCGTTTATTATGAACCAACCTCCTGGTCCCAATTTCATTTTTTATAGGATTTGTATTGAATCAAGTTAGCTTAAAATGAAGTATCTCTATTATGAACATATTTTTTGGTCACCTGGTGGTTTACAATCAGCGACCCTGACTGTACATATCAAAATCATAATGCCTTCTTTAGTGGGTCGCAAGGGATTCAAAATTGTATAATGGGGTCACGAGATAAAACAGGTTGAGAACCACTGATTTAAAAGAATAATCGAGGTAGAGCAATTTCTATGCCGTTGAATGGCACAATGGCATTTGCTTAAGAATATCAAATGGGAGAGAGCATATTATCTACAAATATGGTATACATTTAATAGCACTCAGAATTAATACTTAAATGTAAATGCATTACAGGACTAGTTTTTTCGTTTTACGATAACTATAATCACCCTACCTGTAATCTAAGTAGCTACAATAACATCCTATATAACACGGAACTTAGATAAAGATAAGACGAACTATAGCAAAGTTCACTTGCATAATAGGAAAAGTCATAACACTGCTTTCAGAATTATAGTAATTCAGTTCACTGTTCATATGACTATTTGGACCTAGTTAGTGCATCACTAAGATAGCGCTAATTCATTTCATTCATTCATGGTCACACTGGTTGAGGATGTGTATTGTATCAATTGAAACATAAAAGAGTATAAGTGCAATGATAGAAGCACTAATTTTTATTTTAAGCTAAAAAATATAATGCTTTAAATTATTAACTAGGTACAATGTCATCTCAGGGAGCAAAACTAAAAAGTAGAGATGATAGGAAAGAAGTAGGAGTTCATAAATCCTTCAGAGAACAGATCCAGTTAGCTAAACAAGAACTGAATCATCACTTCCAGGAGTATCATCGTATGCTGTATGGGAAGGAACAATCACTGATATCAGAATTGGATGATTTTCTTATATCAGCTGATGATCTGCATGAGAAGAGGAGAGAGCTGAAACAGACACAAGGAGAGCTGGAAGAGAAAATGAAGAGGAACGATTTTCAAGTTATGAAAGACAAACTATTAGAAGTTGTTAATACCGAGTTGTGTGAGCTAGAGCATCAGCTGACTTTTATTAATGAGAGAGAGGTGATTGAGCTGGAATGGAGAGATTCCGAGTTGTTAGCAGCGATCCGAGAGAGTTGTGTCGTCTTGAAGAGAGATCCAACTGCTACCACCTCTCTGATTCAGGACATTGTCCCTTATACAGAGAGACAGGTGCCTTTATGGAGTGTCGCAATATCAGGACCAGGAGATGGCCAGCTTCATACTCCTAGATGTGTGGCAGTTGATGATGAAAACGAGGATATCTATGTGGCAGATAAAGACAATCATAGAATGGCAGTTTTTAATAAAAATGGTTTATTTATTAGGAATTTTACAGTTGAAGGAATGAAGTGGCCCTACGGGATCGTAATAGTTTCTGAGTTCTGTTATATCTCTACAGATACAACAAGTGGTCTTACCCTGAAAGCGAATAAGAAAACTGGGAAAAAGCTAGCTTTTCTAGAACCAGGTGTAGATATGGTCGCTCTTACCTTTGACAAGGAAACTGGAATGTTGTTTTCTTGTCTTGTCTGCACTAACTCTGTTTGGAATATCCACCCCCGCACCCTCGAAAAAATTTCAGAATTAACGCTCTATACTCCTCACTTTACTGAGAATTCCACTAAAATCTACGACCTAAAAACACTGAAAGATGAACTCTATGTTCTCTTTTTAAAGTCTCCATATCCTCTACAATCTTTCAGTAGAAATGGAAATCTCCTCAGAACTATCATTTCACAAGATTCTGTTAGCAAGATACTCCATTTCTGCATTGATTTAAAAAGAAATTTGATAGTTAGTGACGTCTCAACTCACAAGGTACTTGTATTTTCATTGGCAGGAAAGCTCATAGCTACCATTGGCAGAGAAAAAACTGAGAAAAGAGAAGCTGGAGAGTTGTATTGTCCTCGTGGTTTAGCTTTAATGAAAGATAGTCGTTTTGTTGTGTGTGATGGAAAGTCGAAGAATAGGCTACAATTTTTCTGAATTGAGGTTTATTTTTACATCTTCTTTTTTTGCTATTATACACATAATATTTTACTTTTACATGCAATTGCATTTTGTGCCTTTTTATTATACTTGTATAATGATTAAAAGAATATAAACACTGGCTCAGTGATACATTAATTTATTTAATTAATATAACAGGACCGTAGCCACCGGTCCGGTTAGTTTGGTTTCAACCGGACCATTTTTTAGTCCCAACAGGACCACTTCACACCTGTGTCTACGGTCTTGTAGAACTGTTGGGTGTAGTCTTAACTAACTAGTATTACTGGACAAGGGATACCAGCTAGTGTATGATTTTAACTAATGTGATCATAAATTCCTGAATCATTCATAGAATCATACTTGGCTCGATGTCCACGTGATTCATACTCACTTTACTATATAAAATTCCACAATATACAAGTATATTCCCTAAGCATCTTAGTTTCTTAATTGAGATCGATCATTAACTAGCTTAACTAATTAGTACATACTTGGCCAATACTCTGTCAATTGTTAAAACAAAGCGATCAAGTTAAAGAACGAAATTGTTGAGGTATAAAATACAATACTAGTCCGTCAAAATCAACGTAACATATACAATAGGGTGGCATATTTTGCCATTGCTCAGTGATAGTAATACGGCTTGAGAGTTGGTAACCTGAATAGCAAGTTTAATTAAAATATTCACCTTAATAAACTTTGATCAGATTTAATTCTTCAACTATTGATTCTCGTGAAATGCCGAATACATACGGATGCTGTTTGGTAACATTCGATATATATTAAGATTATTACATTGTTGAATTGTACAAAGAATAATTGAAACAAATATTTTTATCATCATATGCTATACTTTGGACGTCTTGCATACAGAATTAGGTGACATATCTGTATTTTTCAATTGAGATTGTCCTTTTCAGGATGAAATAAATGCGTTTGTTGTTTCATCTATTGTAGTTCCAATATCAACTGTTCCTTCATTTTCTCTGAAAAAAGTAGCAGGAGTACACTCATTGGGTGGCTACAAGCAGTATGACCCCATAAGACAGCGGTTTTCAACCTTTTTTGACTGTGGACCCCCTCCTATTAACTGTAACACAAAATTTCGAATCCTGTGGACCTCCTGATATCTTCTGTGGACCACTAAGGGGTCCATGGACCCCAGGTTGGGAACCACTGCCATAAGATAACTCACACAAGTAAGGCACCTTGAAAATAACAAATTTCGTTTTCCTGGAATTCGATTTTGTGCTGAGTATACTTTTTAGATAGGGAAAGAGGATAGGTAACATTACGTTGAGTTTCATTTTTTATTGTGACTAAGTGACTTTTGTTACCTTTATTGTCTCGAAGGAACCGAGATATTTAGGTTGATTCGAGGTATTTGGTAGTATTTTATCTTTTTGAATGCTCCTCACTAAAAACAATTCTCTTCTTGAATATTAGATCTAAAACGACAAATAAGATATAATGTACATACAAGTAGCAACATATCTTAATAGTGGCAGCGGCGATCGTGCGGTCGCCTCCCCCACATAAAATATCCTAAAGTTTTGATCGTACAATTATTACTTAAGATGAGTTGAACCTGGTTCTCGAAGATTGGGATAATTCCCGGATTCAATATTTCTATTACTATCCGATACATAGGAGCCAGGTTTTGGAAAATAGAATAAAACCTGGGGAGGCCAAGAGTGAGCGAAGCAAGCGATGATAAGGGGGGGGTCAGGGGGCTTGCCCCCCAGAAAAAAATTTAAATCTTAGATGCTCAAATATCGATATACAGCCTTTGTTGTTACCTAGGGGAAAGAAAATCTCGGACTATAGTGGAAGAAAAATGTAATTGGGATATATATTTGGACTCGATTAACATAATTTTGGGGTTTAGTTGTAACCTATAAGTTTGTGTGGAGTTCTGCCATACCACAGCTTCCTCCACTGTTCCATTGCCCAGCACCACGACGCCCCACAGGCTCCAAACCTGGGGGGGGGCGCTCCCCCCCCCAGGTACCCACACTTGGCGCCTATGATTCGATACCCTGGTATAAGAAGCCCTGCATCCGGGAATTGTAAACATAATTACGTATATACAATGAATACAAATAAAGTACTATTGCTTTTCATGTTTTCGCGGTAGAAACGGACTTGCGTTGAGAGGACATCGAGACAATGACAATTTGACCCTAGACCAGCCAACATATAACGATGGCAACTTGCGCGCTTTGTTACGATTTCGAGCGGACTCTGGTTATGGTCGTTTCCGAAAAAATATTTACAGCTCCAAAAAATGCCCGATATCTGCACCACGAAATTCAAAATGAAATAATACATATTTGTGGGGATCAGATTCTTGAAGTATTATTAAAACGAATAAATGACAGTTGTTATTTCTCAGTGCTAGCCAACGAAACAACCGATATAAGTGGCATAAAACAAATGAACATTTGTATGCGTTACTAAGCCCTCGCGAAATCCATACTTGACACACTTAAAGTCTATAACCTCAACTTAGAAAAGTAATCGAACAGGGATACGACGGTGCGAGTGCCATGTCAGGAGAATTTAAAAGTGTGCAATCCGAAATAAGGAGTGAATGACCAACTGCTTCGTATGTATATTGTAGTTCACATTGCCTGCACCTTTCATTGTCCAAGGCATCAACGGTACAAGCTATACGAAACACCTTTGGAAAAATGAGTGAAGTGGTATCAACGCTTCGGCAAAACAACTGCACTGTTCCATCGAGAAAACTAAGGATGCTCCTGATGTTGGTGCAAAGAGGCGTTTAACCCACGCTTGCCACAGGAATGTGTTGCGTCATTTCCGGTTTAAGCCATTTTCAATGGGGAAGCCATACAAGTTTGGGGTTACTACTATAAATAGAAAAATCCCAAATGCTTTCAAGGGTTAACAAGGCTTTACGAGACAAGTTGGGTTTACAGACACGAATTAATCTCCAGATTTCTTTGAGGAAGTTACCATGGTATTTGAGGAGATATCAAAGTGGCGTGATCTAAAGCAGAGTGGACCATGGGTCACTGGGTCATGGGTCATGGGTCACTTGGGTCACATAAATCGCTGGGTCAGTTGGGTTATGGGTCACATGGGCTACATAAGTCGATGGGTCATGGGTCACAACCCCTTGACCCAGTTACCTATATATATAATATATAATATATAGCCGCTCATTTTTATAGTTGGCGACTATACTATTGTATAGTCGCAAACAAACGATTCGAAAACTTCTTTATAATTAAAGTGTTTGTAGGTAACCACAACAAATTTATGTGATTGAGTATTACACTGGGTCACGTGCTGGGTCACTGGGTCACATACTGGGTCACTGGGTCACTGGGTCATGGGTCACACATGCAATGGGTCATGGGTCACTGTAAGTGACCCATGGTCCACTCTGATCTAAAGCATGGACGTTCAAGGCGTCAATACTGAAGCATGAGTTTGTCATTTCACTGTTGACGATGGAGAACGTGTTGGCCGTCACTAAACCTGTTTCCGAGAAGCTTCAGATAGTGGGCAAGCATCTTATACAGTGTTTATCAGAAATACATTTGGCGTGATGTGCTAAAGATTAAACGTGATAATGTCGATTCTATCATGATAGAACTCCAAACAGAAGCGGAAAAGATGTTAAAAGAGGAATTACAACAACCGTGCATTACGAGACATCAACGAAATCGAGCTAACATGACTGCTTCAAATTCAGGCGAGTACTTCAAACGTTCGATATTAAGATCTTACCTCGACAAAATAATCAACGACCTCATTGACAGTTTCGACAAGCACAACACGACAGAATTACCCCGCTATTGCCATGCTACGTCGAAAAGTACGAATTTAGAGATATGAAGAAATAATAGTGTTTACAGAATTGTTGTCCATATTTAACTATTGAATTACGAGGAGAGTACGATAGGTGAATTTTGAAATGGGAGAAGATCGCGAAAATGAAACAACCGATATGTCCCGTCGAAGCACTCGCCGAATGTGGTCAAGACTTTTCTCCTACTACGTATCCATTCATATTTAAAAATCTACTGTTGCCTACCCACCACCACTGCATCATCTGAAAGGACTTTTTCTCGGTCAGAAAGACATCCAAATGAAAAACGATTCTGCCCCACTGTATCAAAATAATTTTTGATTCGATTTCTTAAGAAAGGTTATACATTGATTGGATTTAGGGGTATATTAACTCCGTAAACTTTCACAAGTTTTAAGCATACATGTATGGCGTTACCTTTTCTTAGATAGACTAACATCAGAATGTAATTTTTCATATTTATTATCAGCTAGAATTCAAAATGACCCTCTTGAACATTTCGGACTCGATGACAAATGTCTAGTAGTCCTGTTGCATGAGATTTCTACTACCGTGAGATTTTAAAAAAGATTTAACAAATATAAATACGTTAAACATGTGAAGCTATTAAGTGAAGGTTTACAAAATTTGGTCCCAATTTGGGAATAAAAAATTCTCCCTTCAACTTTCTTATTTTTATTCGAATTTTGCATAACTATGCGATAGGAATCTGCAGTAAAAATTTGCAAATCGTTTTAAAACTTAGTTCTGACACCAAACACTGATCCGTGAGGATTAAATTTTGCTTATAGAGTAAAAGTTGTCACAAGTGCCAAATGAAAGCTCCTATTTTGCCACAACCTCAGCGAAAATTGCAACCAATAGCACCACCAAAGTCTCCTTGGCATCATATCGGATGGACTTGATAACTGATTTGCCAGATAATCCAGAAGGATACATACATGTGTTAGTGGTTGTATGCTACCTAACCAAGTTTGTTGCTGCAAGAGCATTACAGTCCAAAACAACGAAATCAGTTATCAACGCACTCTCTGAAATTTATTTGATATACGGCGTTCCAGCAATTATCAGCATGACCAAGGCAAATAATTTACAAGCAAGGTTCGTGTTATATTACGAAATTGAGAATTAATTCATTATTATCTTGTGTACTATTAATAAATATACTGCGGACTATTTTAGTTCCTCTTGTTAGCATTATGTAATGTTGAAGGAGGGGGTATCTATCTTGTGACATGGTGTGACTGAAGGGGTAAGGTATGTTTGGGCCATTTTAGCGATAATAATTATGTAATGTTTGAACGATCTACAGGACAGTTCAAGTAGCAGGGTCTATTTGTTTAAATAATTAAATTTATGTTAAACTAGGCACGTTCGAGATACCTAATATTCTTGTCTTGCCAGGAAATCGGTAGCTTGATCAGGGCATCAGATTAACCAAAAAGTATGGGGGAGGGATCTGGGGCCTTATTCACTAAAATTCTATCGTAAATTCTGAGAATTTTTCCTAGAATTACCTGAAATTCAATCAATTTTTCTAAAAACCTCGACAATTCTTAGAAAAAAATTAGTGATGTCGAGTTCACTGAACTTGTTTTAAATATGTATTTTGCATTATTATTATGATTTCAACTTCTATTTTAGATCTTTCAATTTTTCAATTCCAAAAAGATAAATTGTGTACATTACAATAAATTAACAATGCCATCATGATGACGCTAGATAAAGGCCATACTACCATATTACGCATTATACTAGTGGTAAAGATGAAATTTTGCTGTTATGAAACTGTGTCTAGTTTAATGATCAACAGTCACAATATCAAAACCTAAGTTGACTAATTCATGAATTAATGAATAATTCGAATAATTCATAATACATCAACCCTGAGAACAATTATTCAAAATGAAAGTTTTTTACAAGAAAATATCATGAATTATATGAATGAATTTTTCGAATAATTCAGAATTCAGAATTATGAATTATTGGAATAATTCAGAATTCCTGAATTATGAATCATTCGAATTATTCATTAATTCATGAATTTGTCAACTTAGCTTATGATTGACTAATTCATGCTTGAATTATGAATTATTCGAATAATTCATAATTCTTTGCCATTTTTCAATGAATTAGTCAACTTAGATCAAAACCAAAACTTAGTTTGACTCAGTTTGGACTTAGTTTAAGTCCAAGTTTAGTGGATAGGGAGAGACACTGCTGATTCTTAAAAATATTATATATTTAGGTGGATACGAAGTGCTTGATAACCTATACTTTGGTATACCAGCCAGAGTAATAATGTGCTCTTGGTTATATTTAGGGGTATTTTTGGTTTATTCTATGTTTTTGTTCTTTGTTTCGAAGTATGTATCGTATAATATTTTATTACAAATGAATTATCAAATTTACTTGAAAATACGATATTCCAAATTTACACCCCTGAAAACCCCATGTCAACCGTTGAAAGCCAGTTTCTAGCATATCTTTGAGATTGGTTTACTTTATGTATCTATTGCAAACAAGAGTAAACAAATAATTTATCATATAGATAATATAAAAATATTATGTTCGAAATCTACACCCCTAAAACCCATGTCGCCCGTTGGAAGCTAGTCTCTAGCATATTTTTCAAAATTCGTCAAATGGTGTGAAATTATGTATATAAAGGTGTGAAAATATGTACATAATCTTTTTTATTGCTATACACTATAATACGTTTAAAATATCAAACATAAGTTGTGGCTTTGAAGTATTAATAACAATAACGATCTATTGTAGTGTCGTACAATGGTTTCTATTGTGATAGTGTAGTCATTTATTTTAACTTCCTCATACAAAACCATTTGATTATGTTTATCAGATCCTCTATGCAACCGTGAGTAAATTTGGGTTTATTTACTCTTTTAAAATAATTCATAAAATTAATTAATACTCGTATGTACGTAAATATAGGACACTGACTCGATGGTGCCTTGTTCGTTTTGAAATGGGGGTTGCTGCAACTCTTCTCTGAGAGTATCTGCATCTCGTGAATTTACTAACCCAGTATTTTCACTATCACTAAATCCACCAAAATACTGCCTGCATCGCATCGTAACTTTTCTTTCTTCTCGGTTCTAGTTTTATTCTTGAGACAAGTTTGGCAACGATTGCATAATTTTGCGATGTCATAATTCATGCCCCTTCAGTGGAATTTCTCTCGGAGAAGGAGATTAGTCTTCTCAATGCCAAAATGTCCTTCATTATGTACTATGCCTAGAACCTCTTCCCTCAAGAGTGGGGGTATGATCACCTTCCTCCCCATGCAGAGTAAGCCGTTCGAGATGGACATGCTGAAGTACTTCTTAAAAATGGGCCATATGATACAGTCCCTGTTTCGATGAGCTGTTCCATAGCTACTTTTGTAGCTGGGTAATCCAGCTGGGCCTTCTTAAGGCTCTCATGAAAGTTGTCCCTATCGAACTGGTATATGTGCCTCTCGAAATGTTCGGTTTCATCATCGATCTGCCCGTCGATCTCTGAGTCTAACCTCGAGAGGCAATCAGTTACTTGTATTAACATCATTGAAACTATTCGGATTACAATCTCTAAAGAGCATAATAACTAAGATTGTTTGCGTATAAAAACTCTTAAACCTAATCAAACTTGGGACAGAGCTTATTGGTCACCCTGTAGATTGTCGCAGTAAGTAACCTGTCACTGGAAAATTGGTCCGGGGGACCAATTTTCCCTGAAAAAAATGGTCTATTGCAGGACCAAAATTTTCAGGGGAGGACCAATTTTCCATGAAAAAATTGGCCCCCCGGACCAAAATTTTCGTGATAGACCTATAATTATCACTAAGGCGGTTTTATATAAAGCGAGTGATCTCTACAATATCGGAAAATACAAGATAATGAACTGATAGATTCTGAAGTTATGAATAAAACGAAAGTTGGGAACATTTTATAAGTAAATTTTTCAACATTCCTATTTATTTTAAAAGTTTATTAATTAATGAAGGAATTTGAGTATTTTATAAAGGATTTCTCTAATTCAGATTTTGTCAGCAAAAGCAGGTGCTGTCATGTCATACAAAACTGTCCGACTAAACTTAGTATTAGGGACTAGCTATGGTTGCTAAACTTGGCCCTGGGGGCAAACTTATTTTGCTAAACTTGTGTCCAGGGCCCCAAACTGGAGGACCAGTTTGGAATCTAAAAAATGGACCCGATTCCAATTCAGATCAAGTATATACGCACGAACTAACTAATCACTAATCTTGCCGCTTTCGTCAATCATGCTGGCTCATTCCAGGACTAAACACTGCTTCTGAACTTTTTGGTAGTTTTATCTGCTAATAATTCCTGGGGAAAAGTGAGAGGTATTACGTGCGATACCGTTAATTCCTTGGTAGACGGTAGTAAGGCCAATGATAAACTCTTAATGATATTATTAGTAAAATTATTCCCAATATTTATATGTCATTTTCAACGTGAAAATTCCAACCTGCGAGAGTACCCTAAACCGATGACATAATTCGAGTGTAGCAACCATGGAAATTAAATTATCAGAACAAATCTAAACTAATCTCCCAAGGAATAGAATAAGGGAATCGAAGATACACTACTTTCATTACCTTGTTAGATAATTAAAATTTATTGAATGAGCTAATATTTAGATAGAGATGAAATTCAAACTGTATTGACAATTAATATCAAAAGTAAAATAATTATTTTAAGATTCAATTTACTTGTACTAAATTGTTTTAAGGATGAAAAATTATTTTGATATATCTAATTTATTTCAATCTATTATATTTATTGAGGTTATGCAATAGAATTATAAAATAGAAGCTAGTATATATACTAGCATCTATTTTATAAACATTTCAAAACGCCATTAATGATGAAAATAGATTAGAATCTTAATTTTTAGGATATATTGTTCGCCTATTAGCAACCAATTTTTAAGTCTCAAGTGTAGATTTTCTGTAGATTATGTTTCCTAATTAGGTCATTGCCGGGTGTTTGTCATGTCAAATCAGGGCTGAAGATGGTCCCCAGGACACATTTTGACCACGCATCAGTTCTTTCGTGACATGTCAGGTGGGTTACGATGTCTATAGTTCCTCAAAACTCAAATACAACAGTAGGATGAATGTTAAGGTGAATCAGAACACACCTCGGAATCGAATTTGACCATAGACGAGACTACTAGTAGTCTAGCTATAGTTTCGAACCATTGTATTATATTCTTCCCCTTATCTGAAATGATCACAATTGATAATAAAGTGATAATAAAATATGTAAAGTAATAAAATGTATAAGAAACTTTAGAAAAGTGATTTACTTAGTATCTAAGGAAAAAAAAATTTAAATAGATAAATAGTTTAATCATTTTACTTCTATCACTTAATTAAGCCATCATATTATCAAGAATTATCAAACGTTTCAATATTGTCTTCCCCAACTTGCTCTAACTCTTCATGAAGCATGCCTTCGTAAAAGACCGTCAAATCCTCAATTATACCTTCATAAAATACAAAGTTATCCGATAAATAATTCTTGAGTTTAAACTCTTTAATCTCGCGTTGCCAATCAATCTGACTATCAACAAAACCTTCAGTATCTGTCTGATTAGATGAGTCATCAATTTCCATGTCAGGAGTTGATTTTTCGAAATTGAACTCTTCAATTTCGTTACGATAACTATCTTCTTTTTCCACTGTAATGACAGAGGGAGGCGCATTTAAATCTATCTCCGGTTCCTCACTCATTACTAAAGGTTCTTGAAAGGTCGAAATAGCCGGCTGGCGATTAACATATACATTTGTATCTACTTGCTTAGAAGATCGGTCAGAAAGACGGAACTGTATAGTAGAGAAGTGTGACTTGAGATTGAGTTTCTTCACAATGGACTTTTGGATATCACGACGCAACAATAGAACAAATATCAAAATGCTTAAACCCTGGAAGCTACACAGAATCGTGAACATCCAAGCAAAAACAACACGGTTAAAGTAAACCGCCAATAACCCAAATGCCCAGCCGAATCCTAAAACTGGAAATAGCACAAGAATCAGTCTTAACAGACGTAACCCAGTTTTCTGGACTCGATGGAATTTAGATAAACTCCTCTGTTTCGCAACGAGTAGAATATAGCGAACAATTACGATAGTTATTATGACCAAATTAACGAGAATGATCAGAGCTATCGGGACAGTGACTGAGTAGATTATGTACGTATTTGCATCTGAATGCAGCCAGCAGTAATTGGCGCCGGAAGAGACATTGCTAGAAATAGGCGGGGAAAGGTAGAAATCGTGAAAAAATGGTATAAAAGGAATTACATACAGGAGAGGTATCAACCAAGCCACACAAAAGAAAGTTAAGAAATGCTTCCAGTTAAATACATGGAAAGGCCATATGACCATAATAAGGATAACTACTCCCTCTAACAACATCCATAGGAACACGACTAACAGGAGATACTCTATTAGAACCGTCACCATTTTACAAGGAATGTAGAACCATACGTCAACGTAGGCGAGCTCCACGCCAAACAGAAAAGCTATGTAGAGTAGCAATAGTGAGAAGGATAATTGGAAATGAGCAAAGTGATAGACTTTCTTTAAAAGTTTAAGTCCGAATATGAGATAGATGGCGATACTCATCACTAGACAGATAATGGAAACAGAGCAACCCAAATAAGAGAGGATATTTAGCACAAAAGTTTGATCTTCCAAGTTGTTTATTCCGATTAGAACAACAAAAGCTGTCGAGTGGCCAGAATTGCATGTCAGTACATTATCAGCAGATACTTCCGTCAATGAAGCATTTTGTATACCTTCGTCTCGCCATTGTGGATTGTTACTAGTCGCATTAGCGAGGAAAAGACATGTGGGTCTATAGAAATTATCCGAGTTTATAAACTGTGTTAATTCTAATGGTAAGTTTAAGGTGACTAGTGTATTGTTAGAATTGGTAGTTATGAGCTTTTCGTCATTAAATATCTGCACAGATACAACTGGAGTGACAATCTCAAACTTTGAAAAAGAACTTAATTTCAAGCCTCTCGTGCCTAATGTAATCTTATCAGCGAAAGAAGTGATTAAATTTGCAATATTTCTCAGAACGACTACGGAAACACTCATTTTTCCATTCTCACCCGCGATATTCTGCACCGGTATAGTCACACTGGGTGGTGGTTTACCGTCACTTTTTATATTATCTGCAATTAATACCACATCTCCAACTTGATCCTGCTTTATTGTTCTAGTTTCGAAGAAGACATTTTGCGATTCAATCAGACGTACATCCATGCTGCGATTAACTATGAGAACTTGAGCTTGTGCATCAAGCAAACCTAATATTTTCTGGACTACTCCGGAACTCTGTTGTGTTTGGTTTAAAAGTTGCAGTTGAGAAGAGTTCGTCAGAAAATCAATAACTTGTATCGTCTTAGTCACGATAGCTTCACTCTGATTCGATTGAGCAGTGGCATCAATTGTGCTGTCCAGGATGTCTACAATGATGATGATGTCACCAGAGAACGTAGGCATTGTTTCATTGAGCACCTAAGTAAATAATTATAATGATCATAATTACAGGGTGATCTAAAAGTTCTGCAACAATTTTTGCTGATGTATTATAGTTACTCAAGTGGATCTCACACCTAATATTTCGTTTTTCTTGATAATTATTTTGCGACACAATTGCCTGCACTTCCAAATATATTTGCTAAGGTGGATTATAAATGTTTGTGTGTTTAGGAAAAATTAACAAATTTAAAACAAAATCTCGAAGTATATTCTATGACTATACTTTAACAATTGTTACTCTTATTAATGATTACCTGAAAATAAACCTAAAGAAATCATTATAATTCAGTGTTATGTATTAATAACTGAATATTGAAAGATATAAATATATTTAATCAGGGAGAAAATAGTTATTTTCGAACTTTACACTTTTGAGATCAGATTATTGGAGTGCCGGGTAGACGTAGGTCAGACCGAAAGTTTTTAGACTCAAGCACTTAAGCTTATCAGAATTAGCTATGATTTTCACAGTTTTTCAAATTTCTCTCCACCACAATATATGCAAAGTTTCATCCGCCAGAACCACATTTAAAAGCACTCTTTCGACTGTTCTTTGAAAAGTAAACATATATTTTATAACATACGTAGATTCAAATACGATTTTCAGAATCTACACCCCTAAAAACCTCATGTCTACCGTTGGAAGCCAGTCTCTAGCATACTTTTCAAAATTCGTCAAATGGTGTGAAAATATCCTTACTCATAGCCTACTCTAATAATGCCTCACAGTAAACTGAAAATTATGGCCTAGGGATGAAGTAGTAGTCAATTGAAATAATACATGATAAGCCTAAATCGTTGCCATGCAGAATAGACGTTAAGAATGTATTACCAGTATATATAAATTTGATGTCAGAGTACATATATTTGTTGGTAAAAATTTGATTAGTCATCATATCATTGCGCAACAGGTCATTCTAAGGACAATTTTAGCTATTTTCAAAGCTGTTTTAACCCTATTTTCAAAGCTGTTTTAACCCTATTTCCAAATGTTATTAAGGTGTGATTTTTGTGTAGAACAAAATTAATATCAGTTGATTTGAAAAATTTAGAATTTTCCAATGCAATTTTGTTGCATTTCTGCGGTGTTGTGGTAAAGCATTTGGTCTGTTTGGGCAATTTCATGCATACTGTAGTAACTATAGTAGATCTTCAAATTTGATCGTATTTGATAGGCAATAGATTATTTACTATTAGGTAATAATACAACTTGAACTTCTAAATTCAACGAGTTTTGAGTTATGGGTTGATTTTAAGAATGTGACCAAAACACAAAATTGTCGCATAACTCTATAGTCTGTGAATTTAGAAGTTTAAATTGTATTATTACCTAATAGGAAGTAGCCAATTGCCTATCAAAACGATCAAATTTTAAGACCTAGTTCTTAGAGTTTGCAGGATATGGCTCAAACTGATCAAAATGCTTCACCATAGCAACGTAGGAATGTAACAACATTCCATTGAAAAATTCAAAATTTTTTTAGCCAACTAGTACTAGTCTTAGTTCTATACAAAAATTATACCTAAATAACATTTAGAAGTAGGCTTAAAACAGCTTAAAAATCGTAAAAATCGTGCTTAAAATGATCTGTTGCGCAGTGATATGATGAATGATGCCATGTTTAGTATATATGCTGGTAATACATTCTTAATAATCGTGTATTAATCTATTCGGCTATTACTTTGTCCTTGGTTATTTTACTGTGAGGCATTATTAGAGTAAAAATAGAGTAAAAAGCAAAATTCACATTCCACACATAGTTAAGGGAAGGCAACTTGACCAAGGGACTCCCAAATTATGACTTCCTATTACCTAGTAACAATTATTCATTTCTCATGTCTAATTTGAGAGAATTACGAGATATCAATAAATTACACAATGGACCAAAGTTCCAGGACCCGAGATTGAACGCGGCTACAGTCCTACTTAAAGGAGTATGACTATAGATAAGACCATTTCATGGGGTTTACATTACCCCTTAAACTCTCAAAAGAGTAGTATGGAGATTGTATATTTCGATCAGTAAAGATGTAGAATTTTAATCAGAAATGTATTGAAATTCCACATTCCTATCTGGTCTTTGTTGTTAATTCTAAATTATGAGCTTTATTGTCACCGACTGATCGGAACAACAAGAACGATATATGAGATATTGCTTTTGACCTATCAGCAGCCGCAATAGCCACTCAAGTGTGGTATAGTCGTTTACTAAACTCTGATTAAAGACCGCTCGATTGACAATAACTACGATATTGTATTATCCTCCACTAGTTACGTATTACTCAAAGACTCTTTCGAATTTCGATGAGTTTTTACTTCTTTTGTGCAGTTATAATATGCACTATTAATGATTCCGGAGTTAGTATTTTTCATGCAATGGGACTCAGATTGAGCACATGTGCTAGTCCCAGGAATTATTCAAGTTAGCTTCAGGATTGGATCTAGCCTCAGATTTAAGGGGTGTTAAGTGGGTCTAAAATATTTTCAGGGGTGGCTAGATACAACCCTGGTTATCATGCCATCATAGAGGTCATACACATTTACAGTGGCGTAGCTAGGGGGGCGGGGGGAACGGACCGCCCCGGGCAGCGCTTAATAGGGGGCGGCACTTGACCTTGTGTTTCATAAAATATATATTGGTAAACTCAGAATTTTTCAAGTTGAGGTAGAAATATGCGTTGAGGGGCGGCATGAAATACATCCTCCCCGGGCGACATAGGTGTAAGCTACGCCTCTGCACATTTAGTACTGCTTAGCTTGAACATTTTTAGAAAAGGTTTGTATCATACTTACTTGAATCACAATGTCTAGCCCTTCCACTGAGGTTACATTACTAATACTTCCATATTCATTAGACACGCATTGAGAGGTGTTGATATTCATGCTCCAATTCCCAGATTGTTCACACATACGACTAGCAGTGTTCCTACCATTAGGACAGTTAACCAGAACCATCTCTCCAGCTTTAGTGCACTTCCAGTAGAGCTCGAATGTACTATCTGTCTCTGGTTCACAGGTATTGTCACATACATCTCCTAAAACGTGCGAAGTAGAAATAAGACCTAAAAGCTGAAAGTAGGATTAAAAGTTTAAAACTTAAAGCAGTGCTCCCCTAACGATTAAAAAAGAATATTCTGAACAAACTGTGAGAGTTTAGCCCATCTAGAACCCTGAACTACAATTTGCAGGACAAAGTTTGTGAAGGAAAGTATGTCGCGAGCAGCAGCTAAAATCGAAAATATGGGTCAACTGCTTTCCAACTATCTCTTCAGACTCCATATTCGGGGGTGAATTAGCGCCCGAAATCTTTTTTAAACATTGAACTATCAAAGTAATCCATTAAAAATGGTTCTATAGAAGATGCTGACAATTCAATGAGAGTTGAAATCAGGTCCATTTGGACAATACCCCAAAATGACACGGGTTTTTTCATATCACCAAAAGATCGGCAGAACCAAATGATTACCAATATCTCTAGATCTGAATTCATTTACCTCTACAACTTTTGTATGTTTGATGGAAATGTCTGAGCTAAATCTCACCAGAATGTAGGGAGTCTAGACTGAGAGATAATTAGGAAAGCAGTGGGCTTATACGTACTCATTTCTCTGAACTAGAATTCATTTATTATATAGATTCCAATGTAATATCAACTCGGTTAGTACTTACTTACGGATAGTAGTACTTTTTTCCGCTTCCAGGAGGGATAGGTACTAACCGAGTTCTACTGTATATCCCAAATTTGATGACTAAAACATATTTACTAACACAATCTGCAAATCCATCTTGCACTCAGTTAAGAATTTCTGTACCTACTGCCAATATTATTTTGAATGCCACGCAACTGACGAAGTCTAGTTATCCCCCAATATGTTATGCAGCATTTGACGATCTTAAAACCCTGTTCAAAGCTGACAAATTTTCTCATTAAGAGAGCCCCAAAATTGACTTCGAAATCATATTGGCCATTTCAATTAGAGCGACAAAATGTAAACTTGGCTTTGAAAGTTTTTCATGAGTATACAGCTGCAGGTTTTTCTAGTTTTATTAATCATACAAACATTGGTAAAACCCATCAAACCGTTGATTTCCCCAACTTGTTAAATCATATCTGGAGCATTTTCAATGTTAATTGGGTAGGGAAAGACATTCGTTTCAATAATCCATATCTAGCCCCACTGCGCCACAACGACGAAATATTATTGTTTTTGGAAAGCATCGTTAAATGGCTTAATTGTTGGAGAGCTATTCCATCAACTAGGAGTAAGCTTACACCTCAACGAAATATTCAGTTAGATAGATAATCATCCTATTTTAAGTTGTCGATTTTATGAGGGATCCTGCCGTAGAAAATTATTAACAGGGTATTATACGGCCTTCCAGAGATACGCTCCTAATCTAAAATTTCTAATTTTTTATACGCCTAAATCGCTAAATGACATTATAATATTGGGTAAATTGGGTATTTTTCTGAATTTTTACGCTCCTAAACACTTTGCAGCTTAAAATCATACGCCTAAAGGAGCGTCTCGCGCTCCTAGATAATTCCTTGCTTCCTAATTCTTCTTTCTTCTTAGATATTCAACTTAAATAGTGCCAAAGTTCACAACAGCTTTTATCAAAACTAGAAGATGAGCGAAGCACCAATTAGTTAAGAAACGCAGCTCTCACAGCTAGGCGAGGACAGAATCTTTCTATTTCAAGAAATACTCTATACAAATACATACTAAAATACTACATTCTACATCATTGTTATTGCTTGTTTTATTATTACTATATTTATATTTATCATTCTTTGTTTGTAAAAAAGATTTATAAAAACATTAAACTGCCTCTAATATGTTTCTAAATGATTCTAACTTAATGGTAAAGGTGATAAACCTAGTTATTATGATCGAATATTCACATAAAACAATACATATCATAATCGCATATGGCAGATTTCTTAATTAACTAACCAATCCCTGGTCCAAAAAATGTTAAGCGCGCCATTGCCTTAGTGTATAGAATGCTATGACTAGGCCTTCAAACTTGATCATATTTGATAGACAATAAACTATTTTCTATTAGGCGATAATATAATTTGAACTTCTAAATTCAACGAGTTTTGAGTTATGGGTTGATTTTAAGAATGTAACCAAATACTAAATTGCCGCATAACTCTGAGTGTGTGAATTTAGAGGTTCGGATAACAGGTGTTCTACTGTGAATCAATAATAATGGCCTCGAAATGATTTACGTAAATACCATAATTCGTTTTATATATACTCTAACCGGACAAAAGTATTTGAAATCCTTACTATTTTCCATCATGATTAGTCATAAAGTGGGTCTATTCATGGAGAGAAGCGTAATCAAACTGTAACAGATACTGGAATTTCGATTTCAAATTCATATTCTACACATTCGAATTGCTCAGGTTTCAAGCCTTCTATTGCCATATTCATTCATAAGTTGAATTATTATCAATCTATGTCACTTTGTGCCACTTTTTACTCCCATTACCATTAGACATGATGACGAGGAGTGGCACAGTTCAATGCATCTTAGCCTTGGAAATGAATACATCAATAGAAGGCATCTAACCTGAGTAATTCGAATGTGTAGAATATGAATTTGAAATCGAAATTACAATATCTGTAACAGTTTGATTACATTTCACTCATGAATAGACCCACTTTATAACTAATTATGATGGAAAATAGTAAGAATTTCAAATACTTTTGTCCGATTAGAGTATATGTGTTACGAATTGATTGAATAAACTGCCAGGCACAAAAAACTGATTTTTGGCATGTGGGAGTCTTTTGGCTATGGGTCCACTAAGTTCTGAGCTCAGACGAAAATATCGACTCATCATGGAATTATGACGTCATTGTCACCTTTTTGATAATTAGAAATTTCAGTTTTCGACCATAACTCAGCCATTTAAAGTGATAGAAAGCGGAAATTTTAAAAGAATGTGTATATTAATATATCTCACATATGATACAACTATCATCAAAAAATGATGACTCACTCTGTTATAACGTCATCATTACACATCAAAATTTTAAAAATTGACAAATGATTTTTGGTGCGATATCGATTATAACAGTAGGACAGACGTATTTAGAGATGATATCTCCCTTATAATTAATCAATGTGACCCCAGGTGCCCAAAGGGCGTCTCCGGCGGACACAAAGTGTCCGCCAGTCGCGGAGCACAAGCAAGCGAAGCGCGCTTGTCTTAATGAAATAATTAATTATTCTTTTCTTCGGGCTATATTCTTAAAATAACATTTTACAAATAATGATGCTTTGGCGACATCCGTTCACCTGTATAGTTAAATACTTCAGTCAATATTTCTCCAGTAAAGTTATAACCACATTGAAGTATAATCTGATATTTTATGGTTAAATTGAGTTTCTCTAAAATCAATCCAACTTGTTCATAAGAGAAAGTATCGACAACAGTCGTTTGGTTGGAGAAAATATAATATTCCAAGTCTGTTCTTTCTTGATAGTACCAGATGTCTTGTTCGAAGAATTTATAATGGAACATCTGGGTTAAAAGTATCTTGAGTTCAATTACTAGATGCTCAGACGCAGATGGAGGGATCACTCTGTATATCTAAAACATATATCAATTTATGACAATGGAATGAAATCGATATCGAAATCTATAGTTCTAAAATTATAGAAAGAACGTCAAAAAATGAGATATTGCGAAAAAGAAAATATCAAAAAGTTTGCACTACCTTTTTCATTCGGGTTATAATCCTAACAACCCACAAATACACCGTAACACCAAGTATGCATAGTCTGGTAAAGTCGAACCTATTTGAACAATTACTGTGCTAGACTAGACTCACATGCAGGGCCTCTGAGAGAATCAGAGAGGCCCGGGCCACTGCTAGAATTTAGACTACGATTCCAATAAATTAAAACATGAGAAGTGATAAATATTATACGCTAATATAAGTGTAATTATGTGAATACAAACGAGTTTTAATTGATACTTTTCTAGCCTTTTTCTGTGCAAATGCATCAATTAATGAGGTAAAATATAATCTTCGTGCAATATCATAATTGATACTAAGCATGGCCAGCCCAGTTAAACGCTCTGTATAGTTGAACGGTGGTAATTTTAACTTGCTTCAAAACATTGAAGGTGCGTTTCCCTGAGGCCACTGATGCAGGCAAACTAACAAAAAATACGTAGTTCAATTATGGTATTTGGATATAATATTATATATTAAAACGCTAGGACTTTTTTGTTTGTTTGTCCGAATTGATTGAAGAATTGGCAAGTCGTAGAGATATGAAAATTGGCATGTAGGTGTCAAATGATGAATCTACGATTAAGTTCGAAGATCCAAGCGAATTTTTCACACCTCTGCAAAAGTTTTTTCACACGTTTCTATTGAATATTATGTATGTACGGCTTCACTCTCACAATATAAATCATTGTACGGCACTATTGTAGGCTGTCATTGTTTTTAATCACTCAAAGCAATAAGATTATATAGATGTCTCAATTATCCTTACTATTAAAACTCGATTAATGTTTGTGTGTATATATATATATATATATATATATATATATATATATATATATATATATATATATATCTGTAACGAATTGATTGAAGAAACTGCCAGGCGTAGAAGGCTGATTTTTGGCATGTGGGAGTATTTTGGCTATGGCTCCAGTAAGTTCTGAGCTCAGAGCAAAATGTCGACTCATCGTGGAATGATGACGTCATTGTCACATTTTTAAAAGTTAAGCAATACAGTTATTCGAGCATAACTCAGCCATTATAGGAGATAGAAGGCTGAAATTTTAATAGAATCTATATACTAACATACCTCACATATGTTGCAACTATCATCAAAAAATGATTACTCATCAGTTTGTTATGACGTCATCATTACTTAGCAAAAATTTTAATAATTGATAAATTTGGTGATTTTTCGTGCGATATAGATTATAACAGTAGGATAGACATATTTAGAGATGTTATCTCCTTTATAATTAACCAATGTGACCCCAGGCGACCGAAGGGAGCCTCCGGCGGACACAAAGTGTCCGCCAGCCGCGCTGCGCAAGCAAGCGAAGCGCGCTTGTATTATAGTATAGCAGACCAGTTCCAATATTCAATAATATACGTAAGGAGGTAAAGGTTTAATTAACACGAAATAATCTCTTTCCAAACATACTGACTAAGTATTTATACTAATCATTACCAATTAACTTTACTAACGAATTACGCCTATCGATCCTAGCCTAAATCTCTCTTTAACTTTGTAATAGTATTGCTAACCTATTTAAACTATCCGTATATATTGCATCCGTTATATACCTCCCCGACAAGAAAAACTCGTCCTCGAGTTTCTCAACTTCAGTACAATATATAATCTTCCATTTTTTCCGGAAGCCTCCGTGATCTTCGTGGTCGGTCAATCTTAATATTTTTGGGAGTACTTTCACAGAAATTTTGTCCACTTAGATAGTGGAGTGTTGATGAATCCGATAAAGATTCATTATTGCCTTCTTCTGTCTCCATTTCTTTACGATTGCATGATTTATCAATACGTAGAAGTGTCTTGGAACGAATCACACAATGACCCGTTTGAAGTTGGATCATTTCCTAACTTCGAATGCATTTGGCTGTTTTCAAATGGACCATTGAAAGACCTGCCATGCAGTGTCAGATCAGGTTGCTGTGGTTCTTCTTCCAACCCTTCATCACCTTCTAAGACTGGACTAGGAAAGTGTAGTAACCTTGCCAAGTTTCTTCGATTTCCATATGTATTGCGTTGGATATGACGCTGCAATCTGTTAATGTGAACAACTTTGCATCTCCCGTCTATGTGTAAAATGTATGCATCTACGGAACCCTTTACTTCCTTGACTTTCCACCCCCCTTCCTACTTATATCTTAGCTTCCTTTGTACTCCTCCATGCAGTATAAAAAGAAAAACCGGATCTCCTTCTCTGAATGAATTCGAGAATTTGGATCTTCTATCATAATAAATTTTCTGCTGATTTTGAGCTTCTACCACGTGTCCTTCCACAAAGTCTCTCAATTCAACTAACTTTTTTGCAATAACTTCTCATAAGAAGTTGGATCATGAACATCGTGTTTTTCAAACACCTCCATATGAGAAGGTTCACGTCCGTACATGAGCTGAAAAGGCGTGACTTTCGTAGTAGCATGCTTAGTCGTACGATATGCATATAATATTAAAGGAAGATACTTTTCCCATTCCCAGCTTTCGTTCACATAACATCTTAACATTTGCAATATCGTTATATTACTTCCCTCCACCAACGAATTTCCTTGAGGGTGATACGTCGAGGTATGTGTCTTACGTATTCCTAAAGCTCTACAAGTTTCCTTCATTAAAGTGGATTCAAAGTTAGCCCCCTGGTCAGAATGCAAGTATTCCGGAAATCCCAGCCTGGAGACTGTTTGTACAATTAATTTTTCAATAGTTTCAGCTTTCTGATCCTTAATTCCACTTTAGAGAATGAATCCTCTATCACTAATAAGTATCTGTTTCCTTCGGAGCTACGAGGAACTTCTAACACATCAATCTGAAGCATCTGTAAGGGTCTTCCCAGTGGGGTATTTAACATCGGTGATCTTGTAGGAAGTGGTAGCTTCGCCTTCTGACAAGTGTCACACGAAACGACATATTTACTAACTGATGCAGCCATACTCACCCAATAAGCTATAGTTTTTAACCGATCCAACGTTCTTTCTGTTCCTTGATATCATGCATCCTCATGAGCACGTTCTAGAAACTCCCTTTTCATTTTCTCTGGAACAATTACCACACTATTAAGATTTGAAAAAGGCTGTATTTTGTAATTTCGCAATACTACTCCATCGGCAAGAGTAAGTTGTGATTGAATTTGTTTAAATCTATTAAGCTCGGGGTGACTCCATAGCTACCCAGTGAATTGATTTTCCCTAGGTACAGTCTGTAATTCTGTTATAACTTTGCAGATTATCTCATCATTCATTTGCCCCCTTCTTAATTCTTCCAAATCAAGATCTCTTTGTATTTTTGTGACTGCATATTCATTGTCGTTGTTACAAGGGTTCATACGTGACAATGCATCTGCATTGGTATTTTCTCTGCCCATTCTATATTTTATGTCGAAATCGTATTCCTGTATTAACACATCCCATCTCCATAGTCGCCCGATGGCCTTTTGAGTTTGCAACCACTCCAACGGTTTGTGATCAATATATATCTCAAATTTCCTTCCAATCAGGTAGTGACGAAACCTTTTTAGAGACTCAACAATAGCAAGGCATTCCTGCTCAATTGTGCTATAATTCCGCTCTGGTTTTCTTAACGTCCTGCTGAAATATGCAATAACGCGACCCTCCTGTACTAAAACTGCACCTAAACCGAACCCGCTAGCGTCTGTGTACAATTGAGATTTCTTTTCGAAGTTTGGGCACTGTAGTACTGAGAAAGACGAAAGTAATTCTTTGAGTTTTTTAAAAGCTTCTTCTTCCTTATTTTCCCATCTGAATTCAACTTCCTTTCCTATTAGACGATTTAAAGGCTCAGCAAGAGTTGCGAAATCGCGAATGTAGCGTCTATAATAACTTGCCAATCCCAAAAATTGTTTAACCTCTTTTTGGCATCTAGGGCGAATCCAATTTTCGATTGCATCAACCTTGGAAATTTCAGGTTCCATACCTGATCGTGAAAATGTATGCCCCAAATAAATAACTTTGTCTTTCCCAACATCGCATTTTCTGCCTCTTAAAGTGAGATTGTATTTCCTTAACCTGTCAAATACAGCACGTAAAGCTGCTTTATGAGTTCCTATATCTGGTGAAAAGACAAGAATATCATCAATGAAATTATCATTGTTTTTCTCTATACCACGGAGTACTTCATCCATTATCCGTTGGAATGCACTCGGTCCTCCAGTAACTCCGAAGGGTAAAACATTGAATTCATAAAGTCCCATTCCTGGACCGGGCGAGAAAGCTGTTTTTTCTCGATCACGTTCTCGAACCGGTATCTGCCAATATCCGGAATTAAGATCTAATTTCGTAAAATATTTCATTCCAAATAATTTATCCTGACAATACCCTCTCAATGTCTACTCAGGTCAGCAAAGTTGCCTCCTCCTGCTTCTACTACATCTATAACATCCGGCGTATTAGAAAATATCTCTCTAGGGAAGTCTGTGAAACTCTTGTTAATTCTCTTATCACATCTCGTCTTGATTATTGTAACAGTCTCTTGTATGGTTGCCCCTCATCCCTCTTAGCTCGACTCCAGCGAGTCCAGAACAGTGCAGCCAGGCTTATCTACAATGTCTCTCGTACCTTTTCGTCATCTCCTCTCCTTATTAACCTCCACTGGCTGCCTGTTAAACATCGTATCCTCTTCAAAATCCTCCTCATAACTTACAAAGCCATCCATTCTCTTGCTCCGGACTATATCATCCAGCTCATACAGGTTAAGTCATCCAATCGTACTCTACGATCATCCAACGCCATCCTCCTTGAGCATCCTACTATCAAATCTTCCAAAACTCTGGGTGATCGTGCATTCACTTTAGCTGCGCCTGTTGAGTGGAATCTTCTGCCTCCGAGCATTCGGAATGCCCCCTCACTTCTTCTCTTCAAAAAACTCTTGAAAACTCATCTTTTCCGTATCTCGCACGACACATCCACTTAAATAAATACTTATTAAATTAATTTCAATGCATATACATACATACCTTACAAGCATACATACACATACATACGTACATACATAACACACACCTACTTTTATTGAATTGTACAGCGCACTTGAACATATTAATATGGAATCTGCGCTATATAAATGTATATTATTATTATTATTAAATGATCCCATTTTGCAATTTGAATGAACTCCCTCACCTTTGTTTCTATCGGACATCTCAATTGTCCCTATTCTTGGGCCGCTCACAACTTTTCTGTTGAAGTCTAAATAAACTTGATTTCTAGCCAGGAAATCTACTCCAAGTATGCAATCCTCTACCAGAGGCGTGGTAACAAAGAATTCTTGTGAGCATTCTAAGGTACCAATTGATATGTCCAAACATACCTCAGCCAACAGATTCATGTTTCCAGTTGCTGTCAGCAATTTCTTACTATCAATTCCTTTCTTAACCACGTTTGAACACTCCTGAAAATGTTGTTTGATATAAGGCTAACATTTGCGCCCTATCAAGTAAAGCATGACATTGAACACCCCTACTTCAATTACTATCTTGGGGGGTTTCGTTGACTTGTACAACAACACATGCTCCCGATGGAATCGAATTGATGGTGTATCAGTTTCAGAAATAAAATGAGGAATTTCTTTATAATGTTGAGATTGAGTCATCGTTTCTAAATCTGGGGTTTCGCCTCGACTCTCCCGGCGAACCCCTTCTAGACTTAGGACAATTTCTCATCGTATGTCCCATTTGACCACAATTGTAACACCTCATTCTAAGAGTATTTGCGCATTCCTTTGCTACATGTCCTTCACCACCACAAACAAAACATTTAATAGTTCTTTGGTAACTTCCCCTATTAGGATAAGTTCGTTCATATCCTCTTTTAGTGACTTTGTTCCCCTCGGGTCTTCTTCTTGAATCCATTCTCCAGCTCTTACCACATCCTTCGAGAGCACATATGGTTTTTTCATCTTCACCCTCTCCTAGATCATTTAATCTTTCAGTTAGCCGCTTAACCGCCTCGTTTAGCTGCTGTATTTCTGACCTTGGACTTTTTGTAGTATCATATCCTGCTGCATTTGTTACTGAAGCCGCTGCTCCTTCAGAACATCCAGTTTCGCCTTGCATACGGATTAAGACCTGAACTCTTTTCATCACACTTTCTGAAGTCTTAATATCAGGACTTAACCTTATGTTTTCGTACATAGGTCTTGGTAATCCTCGTATGTATTGTTCAAAGAGCAGTTGCTCTTTAGCTTCCTCGGACATTTCAGGAAACGCCTTCTTCAAGAGTCCTTTCAACTCATAGAGATACTTTTGTGGAGTTTCACTAGGATAGAGAGTTCTATTCTGGAATTCGCTCAACGAAGTGAATCTTGTGTCCTCAGGCTTAAAAGCAGCAACTAGTTTCTCCTTAACTCTACCATATTTCCGCCGGTTTTCCGCATTAAAGTTAAAAAGTTAAAGTTTATAGATTTATATACCCCCCGAATCCATGCTAATATGTTCTCAGGGGGTTTACAATCTGGGTGAGGTGCTAAACCTACTGATAGTTGCTGAATGTGTGCATGCGGCGTGTCTGTATGCATATGATGGCATGTCTGTGTGCATATGATAGCGTATTACAGAGAAAAACTCGGTTAACAGTAGGCAAGAAAGATATCACCTGACTTAACTTTACCTTTAAACGAGATGACATCTTTAGTGCTTTCAGCTCACTATGGTTCTGCAAGAGTGTAGGCTCAGATTACATTACCGGAGCAATGTAATTGAGAGTAAAATGCAAATGACTAGAGCGAGGTTAGAACCCGCGACCTAAGTCTTGGTGTCAAAAAAATACTCAACGTCACCATGATCAAATTTGTCTACCTGTACATTCGAAGTTGCCATATCAACCACTCTCTGCTACCAATTATAGCAGACCAGTTCCAATATTCAATAATATACGTAAGGAGGTAAAGGTTTAATTAACACGAAATAATCTCCTTCCAAACATACTGACTAAGTATTTATACTAATCATTACCAATTAACTTTACTAACGAATTACGCCTATCGATCCTAGCCTAAATCTCTCTTTAACTTACAAGTATTAATAGTACAGTAGACCCTCGATTATCCGACACCTCGATTATCCGAACAGTGTGTTCGAGTACCACTCATTTTATCAAATACTTTTCAATCGAATTTGTGAAAATAATGTGTCCGGATAACTGAAATAATGTGTTCGGATAACTGAAATAATGCGTTCGGATAACTGAAATAATGCGTTCGGATAACTGAAATGATGTGTTCGGATAACTGAAATGATTTGTTCGGATAACTGAAATGATGTGTTCGGATAACTGAAATAATGTGTTCGGATAACTGAAATAGTGCGTTCGGATAACTGAAATAATGCGTTCGGATAACTGAAATGATGTGTTCGGATAACTGAAATAATGTGTTCGGATAACTGAAATAATGTGTTCGGATAACTGAAATAATGTGTTCGGATAACTGAAATAATGCGTTCGGATAACTGAAATAATGCGTTCGGATAACTGAAATAATGCGTTCGGATAACTGAAATGATGTGTTCGGATAACTGAAATAGTGCGTTCGGATAACTGAAATAATGCGTTCGGATAACTGAAATGATGTGTTCGGATAACTGAAATGATGTGTTCGGATAACTGAAATGATGTGTTCGGATAACTGAAATAATGTGTTCGGATAACTGAAATAATGTGTTCGGATAACTGAAATAATGTGTTCGGATAACTGAAATAATGCGTTCGGATAACTGAAATAATGCGTTCGGATAACTGAAATGATGTGTTCGGATAACTGAAATATGTGTTCGGATAACTGAAATAATGTTTAATAAATCAATTCCTTAAAAATGTATGTTCCAAAATTGTGTGTAGCATTGTCAATTTGTTTGGCTATACATACGTGTAAGTAGTATTCAAATCATAATACGTTCTTTAATAACATCTAAGTTGGTACATGTGAATTTAAGAGCGTAAAATACGTATTTCGCTTATCCGAACGATTTCACTTATCCGAACACCAATCTTTGAACTAACAAACGGAGGTGTTCGGATAACCGAGGGTGTACTGTATTGCTAACCTATTTAAACTATCCGTATATATTGCATCCGTTATAATAGTGTATAGCAATAAAAAAGGTTTTGTGTATATTTTTAAACCTTTATATGCATATTTTAACTTGATGAATTTTTAAAAATCGCTGTTTAGATTAGTTTCCAACGATTGGCATGGGGTTTTCTGGGGTGTATATTTAGAATATTATATTTCTGAATATATATCCTTACTATTAAAACTCGATTAATGTGTATATTGTATATATATATATATATAGGCACAGAAAGCTGATTTTTGGCATGTGGGAGTCTTTTGGCTATGGCTCCAGTAAGTTCTGAGCTCAGAACAAAATGTCGACTCATCGTGGAATAATGACGTCATTGTCACATTTTTAAAAGTTAAGCAATACAGTTATTCGAGCATAAATCAGCCATTATAGGAGATAGAAGGCTGAAATCTTAATATAATCTGTATACTAACATATTTCACATATGGTACAACTCTCATCCAAATATGATGACTCATCACTCTGTTATGACGTCATCATTAAGTATCAAAATTTTTAAAATTGACAAATTTTGTGATTTTTCGTACGATATCGATTTTAAAACTAAGATGAACATATTTAGAGATGGTATCTCCCTTATAATTAACCAATGTCACCTCCAGGCGACCGAAGGGAGCCTCCGGCGGACACAAAGTGTCCACCAGCCGCACAGCGCAAGCAAGCGAAGCGCGCTTGTGAGAAATTATTTGTTAAATTTTATTTATTATATTTATATACTACAGTAAAAAAATTCGCAAAATGAAAAACACTCGAATGGTTTGCAGCTGATCCTTGATTGCAAAACTCACAATAAGACCGATCATGAAATGGATCAAGTGAACTCTAATTCAGATAAAGATCTTAATGACAATGAAGTTACAATTGGCCATTGATGCTTCCTTAGAGATACCAAAGGAACTACAATCGTCTGATGACTCTTTATTGTCTTCATTGAAATTCGAGTTGAACATACAGGCAAAAGAGGGATATTGCTTGAAAAGGTATACCAGATGTTGCTTATAGTACCGCCTACTTCTGTTGAATCAGAGAGAATCTTCTCATCATGCGCCTATTTCTGCAATAAGTTCAGGAGCCGTCTGAGCGACACAACATTAAATACTCTTTGCATAATAAGGAACAATAGGAAATAGGTATTCATATTTATATTAGTTTATCATAAAATCAGAATATTATGTGTTGTGTTTGTCAAGAATTAAATTAAATAATATCTTCCTTCTCTAAATTTTCCGAATTAAAATTTAAATAAATTTTGCTGCAAAATACAATCCCGAAAAATCCCGGGATCCTGGGATTGGAAAGATCTTGAATCCCGGGATCCCGGGATTAGAAAAATATCAATCCCGAAATCCCGGGATTGAGAAATTTGACCGGGATTGGAATCCCTAGTTCTAGAGCCATTTTCTCAGCGAACGCCGGGGATTTCAACAAATTCGCTCCCACACAGCCTTCTAGAGTTGAAGAACCCTTATTGACGGCCAACGACCACTTCTTGCCTTGTCCGCAGCTCCTCCGATATCTTTGTATATCCTAATAGTACGATAGACAAACTTTCGCCTCGATTCAGGAAACTTCAACAATTTCATTATTTCTGCATGTGTCCCGCCGGTTTTGAATAATTCAATAATTCCACACCTCTTTTGCCCCATTGGGAGTAAAATTTCATAATCTGGTTATTTTGTGTAATTAAGTTAGATCTTTACAGTAAAGTGTCATTATAACTTAAAAATAGCATGTATAACAACTAATATACTGGTTATGCTTGGATTGGTGGTAGTCTTAATTGGGGACAGAACTTAAATCGCACCCTGTAATCAAATCGACTGGGTTTTCACTAAATGTTTAAAATGCAGTTACTGTTATGGGTTAACAAGAACACTACATAATCCAAATATTGTAAAATATAATATATAGTTAATTATTATCATGAACACTGTCTATTTTTTTGATACCTTGGAGGTTGAGGAGGCCCCCTTGGAGCTGGAGGCCCGGGCCAAATGGCCCTGCTGGCCCCCTTCTCATAGAGCCTGCTCACTTGGTTAAATATACATTGAGCTAATAAGAAAGTCACCGATTACCTATCAAATAAAATCAAAATTGAATGTCTAGCTACTAGTCTTCAAGATATAGTAAAAATAGCTACTTGTAAAATCGCGAAATAATTCTCGGATTTAATGTGTGTACTTTGATATGATGTTTCTATAGGTTGCTTATACGCGTACAGTCTTGAGAGCTATCTTTCTTACAAGATTGGATATCAGAGTCAATTTTGCATTTGTCTCGATGCACTTCTAACTTATCCATGGTTCAAAAAATGGAATTTCCGGTCATTATCTAAAGTAGCTCATGCTTCACCATTTAGATAGAGTAGTTTATCTCATTAGAATCTATCAAAGAAGAAGAGTTAACTCACCCAGGAATAAATAAAGGTGTTTGATTCTTGCGAGAATGTGATATTGAGTGATCCTTTGACAAAGTCATAAGCTATAAAATACAAAAACATAATATATATATATAAGCCGCATCTTGTTCAAATTGATTGTGCGTAATTGTCATGGTGTTAGATGAGGTATTATGAGTAATAACAAGAATATTTACACAAAAGCAAAGTTAAATTATTAATTAAATACTATTTTTTTAAATTATGTCAACTTGCATGGCAAAGTGTCCTGATAACAAATGTATAAAGATTGATTAAGACAGCCTTCACTAGGTGAGAGAGAGAAAGTGAAGTCATCTTTTGGTGAGAGCGAACTGAAGTAGGAGAAAGTACTGCGTGTCGGCGAACTGTCTATGGTGTGTATGACTGTTCCATTGAACAGTAAGTCATATTCACACATTCCTGTTCCAGCTTGTGGAGTCTCCAATGAGAACGTAATGTTAAGTTCGCATGTGCTAGGACTCAGTTGAAACTGCGTTAATGAACACTGAGAAACTTGGCCTGGATCTAAGAGTGGATTAATAAGAGTATTATACCATATGCTTATATATCTTGGTTACATATTCAGATTGCATAAATCTTACTTGCTTCCTGAGTGCGTGCACAATTTGGAAAACTAAATTCACTGAATCCTGCTCCGTTTTCAACCCGAATCATTACACAATAATTAATATTTGGTCGAAGTCCAGTGAGAGTTTCAGACAATTTGTTAATATTTATATTCAAAACTCTTTCAGCTGTATCCAACACTACTCCATAATATTTAACTTGGTAACTTGTTAAATCTCCATTTTGATCAATCAATTCAGGAGCATTCCATTCTGCCTGTATCGCAGTGCTGTTTAAAGAATAAACTGTCAAGTTAACTGGAGGAGTTGAAGGAACTAGATATAAATGTTTATAGGTGAATATTATACATTATAAAAGGTTATTGAGCTAGTACTACGTGCATTAATAATATAGCATGGCTAATAATGGGTACTAGAATCATGGAATTTTCTAGGAATCCAAGACGCTCCTTTAGGCCAATGATTTTAAGGATAATCGTGTTATAGGAGCGAAGATTTTGAAATGTTCTCTTATATCGTAATATTGTTCATTGACTTCGGCAAATGGACTTTTCTATGGGAATGAAATTAAGAACAGGAACTTGTATAAATGAAGGTGATATGGAAAGCGAAAATAATCCTTCTCTGCTATTACACGGTTATGGAGGAAAATTTGTGTGGAATAATTGCAAAAATGGTACAAAATTTCCCCAATTAAGATGTTCATTACAAATCGAAAATTATAGGGATAAATGCTAATCTAAAATATACAACAGTATATTCAAAAAACTTCAAACCATTATCTTATAAACTTTTGATATGTATACAAGTATATACATACATAAATGTCTCATTATGCATAAATCTTACTTGCTTCGTGAGTGCGTGCATAATTTGGAGGACTAAATTCACTGAATCCTGCTCCGTTTTCAACCCGAATCATTACACAGTAATAAACATTTGGTAGAAGTTCAGTGAGAGTTTCAGACAATTTGTTAATATTTATATTCAAAACTCTTTCAGTTGTATCCAACACTGATCCATAATATTTAACTTGGTAGCTTGTTAAATCTCCATTTTGATTTATCAATTCAGGAACATTCCATTCTGCCTGTATCGCAGTGCTGTTTAAAGAATAAACTGTCAAGTTAACTGGAGGAGTTGAGGGAACTAGAAAGAAATGTATGTAGGTGAATATGACACGCTAAATTGTTTTTTAAATAGTATTATATTAATAGTAAGGTAAGATTATTATAGAATATTTCTCCAATAGCTTATTATAACATGCTCAAATTTGAATAACAACTACATTAAAGAGACAATGTCTGATATGTTGTAAAACTTTAATATTAAAATGGTATTATTCCTTTGAAAAGTAAAAGAATTAAATCACAAAATGCTCCCAACCAAGATAACTTACCATATAGTGGAACCTCTATATAAATCAGGGATATCGGAACGGCGTTAACAAACCTACTCCGACATGCATTACACGTTTGAAAAGGCAAATTCGTATGGAATAGTAGCAAAGATGCTCTAAAATTTCCCCACTGAAGATGTTTACTACAAATCGAAAATGATAGGGCTATATGCTAATCTAAAATATGCAGGAGCATCTTGAAAAATTTCAAACCATTATGTTATAAATTTTTAATGTGTCTCATTATGCATAAATCTTACTTGCTTCGTGAGTACGTGCACAGTTTGGAGGACTAAATTCACTGAATCCTGCTCCGTTTCCAACCCGAATCATTACACAATAATTAATATTTGGTCGAAGTCCAGTGAGAGTTTCGGACAATTTGTTAATATTTATATCTAAAACTCTTTCAGCTGTATCCAACACTGATCCATGATATTTAACTTGGTAACTTGTTAAATCTCCATTTTGATCAATCAATTCAGGAGCATTCCATTCTGCCTGTATCGCAGTGCTGCTTAAAGAATAAACTATGAAATTGACTGGAGGAGTTGAAGGAACTAGAAAGAGATGTATATATGTGAATATGACACTCTAAATTGTCTTTTAAATAGTATCATTAATAGCGAGGTAAGATTACTATAGAATATTTCTCCAATAGCTCATCATAACATGCTCAAATTTGAATAACAACTACATTAACGAGACAATGTCTGATATGTTTTAAAACTTTGATATTAAAATGGAATTATTCCTTTGAAAAGTAAAATAATTAAATCACAAAATGCTGCCAACCAAGATGACTTACAATACAATGGAGAAGGATATCGGAATGGCGTTAATAAACCTACTCCGACAGGCATAGAGTAAATTCGTTTGGAAAAGACCAAAGATAGCCAAAAATTGAATCGCTTAGGAGGTTCTGCAACCAATCAAAAATGGTAGGAATAGGTGCTATTCTATTTTATACAGCAGCATATTTTAATATAGTCAAACATCTGATATTGAACAGTACCTCTTATTATAAAAACCTTCAAACTATTTCCGGTTTCAAATGTTTCTCTATCTAACAATATTCAAGAACCTCTCTTCAATGAACATCTCTATACTGTGAATAGTGAGTACCTTATTTTAACATTGCATATGTATCACAATTAGAATGAATTTTTAAGTAGTCAACATGGGTCAGGTTTCTGAATACTTAATAATCGGTGTTGTTCGTATGAAAAGCATGAAAAAATAAATGCCATAGACTACTAGTACGTTAGGAATCGATTGGTATATATAGTAGATCTTGGATATAGTGATAATGCCGGGAGAGGAGAATTTTTGACCAAATTATCACTTTAACCAATATATCACTATATCCAATAAAATTTGAGTGAAATCAGGGGCGTAGGAAGGGGGAGGGAAGAATCGGGAAATGCGGAGTGATTTGTGTCTGGAGCAGAGATGGGTGATGCAAAAAGAGCAGATGCGAATATATCTCTTAGATTCTCTTAGGTCATGATAGGTTGTAAAGTCTAAGTTAGAACGTTAAGAATGACTGTTATACGATGTATATTTATCTCCAAATAAAGGATAAATTTAGTGAAAAGAATTGCTTTTTGGGACAAAAAAGTAGATTTAGATCCAAATGTGAACATATACGACATACAAAGTTTCCTTGGGGGCAAACTCCACCCAGATCCCCCCTAAGAGCGCTCGCTTTATGTCCACCTAAATAATATATTTTTAAAGCCTACCTCTTCCAAGGTCCGTCCCCCTCCTGAGAAATGTCTAGTACGCCCCTATGTGGAATATCATCGACGGGAGCATCTCAAACCAGACATAATTATCGCAATTTCAACATCTACTGCGGATACTAGTTTCAAGTTACTCTATCAATTCAGTTTAGTTTATTCATCACTACGTACGTGCGAGAATATGCCACTTAAAAGGAAAAATCTTAAAATATCAAGGCATTCATTAATTACGAAAGCCAGATGTTTGGAACTGTGTAATGAAAGCTAAAACTGCAATCTGAGTTAATATTATTTGTGAAAGAACATAACTGATTATTTAAATAAAATTGATTTAAAGCAAAATATTGAATTGAAATTGGATATATAAATAATCACACATTTAATACAGCACAGTAAAATTTCGCTCTTATACTATTTCAATGGAACATCTCGATATAATGAACATAAATCCGGTCCCGAGGGTATTTACTAAATGTGTTCACTATGGACAGGTTTGACTGTATTTAGATTTATATATATGACTCATTATGCATAAATCTTACTTGCTTCGTGAGTACGTGCACAACTTGGAGAACTAAATTCACTGAACCCTGCTCTGTTTTCAACCCGAATCACCACACAGTAAATAATGTTTGGTAGAAGTCCAGTGAGAATAGCAGCAAATGTGTTGATATCTCGATCCAAAAATCTTTCAGCTGTATCTAATATCAATCCATTATATTTAATTTGGTATCTTGTTAAAAGTTCATTTTGATTTATCAATTCAGGAGCATCCCATTCTGTCTGTATCGCAGTGCTGTTTAAGGAATATACTGTGAAGTTACCTGGAGGTGTTGAAGGAACTAGAAATAGATGCACATATGTAATATGGAAAATACAACACTTTAATAGATTTTTAAGATAGTACGATTATAGTAGCATTCGATCGTTTCTTATTTAACTTTTTAGCAACAACGGGATGAACTTTTCAATTTTGCAATTTGTAATTTTATAAATTCTATAGTTTTAATACTAGCACTTGTCTGTTTAATGCCCACTAGGGACACAGTGTCCCCGATATCGCGGATGTCTCCCAGCCATTTTATATGCAAGTAAAACCATAAATGTGCGAAGCCATATAAATGCTGAGCATTCTATAGTAAGGTTAAATTTCGCTAAAGAACCACACAATTTGACTCTTGCAGAACCTTAGTGAGCTGAAAGCACTGTTGCGTGGTATTCTGAGATTTTGTTTCGCTTACTCAAATGGCCTTGTGGTTCAATCGGTTTCATCGTAACCTGATAACCACCGCCACCAAATTGTGGAACATGACACAATTTGATGGCACGCGACACAATTTACTATGGTAGAACCCCATATGGACCATGAATGAAACATATACTTTATCCATGGTCCATATGGGGTTCTACCATAGTAAATTGTGTCGCGTGCCATCAAATTGTGTCATGTTCCACAATTTGGTGGCGGTGGTTATCAGGTTACGATGAAACCGATTGAACCACAAGGCCATTTGAGTAAGCGAAACAAAATCTCAGAATACCACGCAACAGTACTCACAGATGTTTTTCTATTTGTATTGTATGTCCTGAATAATGAGACGAATAAACATATTATTTAATAAGCATTCAAGGGCATGAAGCACAATACACTATTTAGAGCAAGGGAAAACATACAAGTATCACTACTCAAATGGAAAGTCATTGTCTAAATTAGAACTATGTAAATGATCGCATCATGATCACAGGTTGGTGTTGCCTCAGAATACCACGGTACCTCAGAATACCACGCAAGTTGAATATCCATGGTTAATTTGACTAGTGCCTCAAAATACCACGGTGCCTCAGAATACCACGCAACAGCACTAAGGATGTCATCTTGCTAAAGGCAAAGTTAGGTGCTATCTTTCTTGCCTACTGATAGCCGAGTTTTTCTCAGTAAACACGCAATCTTATACACACACACATGCTGCATACTCAGCAACTATCAGTAGGTTTAGTACCTCACCCAGATTGTGAACCCCCTGAGAACATATTAGCATGGATTCGGGGGGTATATAAATCTATAAACTTTTATAAACTTTAGTTCTGACTGGGAGTCTGATTCACCTCACGCATTTATACAATTTTAGATTTAGTGGCAGGGCGAATCGGAGCTACTATTGTTTAGCAATCAAATGAAACGCCGGGAGCATCTTAGAATTTGCAAAGTCTGTGTAAACGCAACTTCACTCCACTTTTGAGCAAACGGTACCGGAGATAACCTCTCTAAATACGTCTGTCCTATTGTTATAATCGATATCGCACGAAAACACCAAATTTGTCAATTTTTAAAATTTGATGCGTAATGATGGCGTCACAACAGAGTGATGAGTCATCATTTTTTGATTATATGTGTATCACATGTGAAGAATATTATAATACACATTCTATTAAAATTTCAGCCTTCTATCACCTAAAATGGCTGAGTTATGGTCGAAAAACTGAAATTTAATTATAAAAAGGTGACAATGACGTCATAATCCCATGATGAGTCGATTATATATATATATATATACAAACATTAATTGAATTTTACTAGTAAGCATAACGCATACATATTTTCAAAAATTCAATGTCCGACTGAATTAGAATTTAAAATGAAGTTAGTATCATCTAACGAATCTAGCCTGATATAAAGTGGAATTAGATTTTGCTGAGAAGGTTAAATCGGAAGTAAAGTGGAATCACAAAATACTGCGTAACCAAGATTATTTAGTATACAGTGAATCTCTACTAATGAAGGGGATCGGGACGTTGAGAATGTACATACTCCATAGATGTAAATTCGTGTGGAAAAGAGCAAAAATTTGTTTTGCCATAAATTTATAATTGAAAGAGTGAGTGCTGATTTACTATACACTCCCTGGACAAAAGTATTCCAAATTGTGATAATACTAATCAAATTGTGAAGTCTTAACATCTAATAAGTAACAGATACACTAAATCTGGCTTAAAATTCGTTTCTTTCACATTCAAATTACTCACTTTATAAGCTGTCAACTTAATTACTCTCCTTCAAGATTTAGTATTTTCGGCATTTGCTACCCTATGGTACACATCACGAGTTATCACCATAGTACAGTATATGATGGCATTAGCGGTACGGGGTGGCACAGTTTGAAAATATTTAACCTTGTGGAAGATTAATCCAGTGGAAAGATTATAAAATGAGTAATTCGAATATGGAGAATTCGAATTTGAAGTTAAATAAAAGGTATCTCTTACAAATTAAATGCTCCCTGACTCGCTAAATAACTTAGTATTATAACTATTTTTATGGTAAATTTTTGGGGGTACGAATACTTTTGTACAGGCAGTGTATATAATAATGAAAGACATCCTCGTTAATCCGAACAGCTCTATCAATCATCGAAAAAAACGTTCGGAATAGTGGAATAACATGGATTCAATGGGAAATTACCAATAATACATTCCTAATGTTAGTATAGTAATATTATTTTTGCTTATGATTGTTCTTTATGAGTTCTCTGAATCTTATTGAGAGATGCAATGTTACAAACGTCGAATTTAAATGTAGAGTAGAATATAATTATGATAAGTAAGAATATATTTCAATATCCTTAAATCTTACTTGCTTCGTGAGTGCGTGCACAAATTGAAGAACTAAATTCACTGAATCCTGCTCCATTTTCAACTCGAATTATTACACAATAATAAGTATCTGGTAGGAGTCCAGTCAGAATTACAGACATCGTGTTAATACTTAGATTCAAAACTATATCAGCTAATTCCAACTCTGAGCCATTATAGCTAACTTGGTAACTTGTCAAAACTCCATTTTGATGGATCAATTCTGGAGCATTCCATTCTGCCTGTATTGCAGTACTGTTGAATGAATATAATGTCAAATTATCTGGAGGACTCGAAGGAACTAGAAATAGATGTATGTAAGTGAATATAACCCTCTAAATTGGTTTTACATAAAAAACACATGAATCTTTGTCAAAATGTTGGCTATGTACGTATGCTAATATACTTTTTTAATAATGTTTTAAAATTTATATTATTACATGTGTGTACAAGTAGTTATGAATACAAAGCTGTGCAATCTAACATGATTTAACATGTGTCTTCTTATTCGTGAAATATCAGGTTTTGAATATTTCAGAAAATGTTTACGCAACACAATTTTTTAAAAGCCAATAGGTCTGTGCTGAGAAGTCAGAACGGATTGAAATTTGAAAACGGTTTAGTAGTTTCAAGCTACGTATTACAGTGAAAACTGTCGAATTTCGAATTTTCAATGACAAATCATCATGTTATCATGATAATGTCAGCGGGGACGCAGCATTTGTCTGAATTTCTAAGTTGTCATTAGTCCGAATCACTATTTTAACATTTTGGAAACGATAAACAATGTATATCAGAAAAGTGTGAAAGGGAGCTTTTCAAGTTCGAAATATTGTCCAATTGAGTGTAAAATTGGCATTTAATTTCAAGTGACAATATTCCAAGAATCGATTCGGACAAGTGACAATATTCCAAGTTACGATTCGGACAAGTGACAATATTCCAAGTTACGATTCGGACAAGTGAGAACTTAAAAATGTCGGTCGACAGACCGATATTACAACTCCAGGAAGCGACTCGAAGGAAAATGAAATGCGAATATCGGAATACATCGGGAAATTCACATTTCTGGCATTCTAAGAAAAAGGGTTGGAAACTGCCACTCTGGCATATTCTAAGCTGTTGCACACGAAGTACGTAGTACGCAAAAAAAATTAAACTTGTTGGTATTGCTATATAAATCGTGGTAAATTGAATGTTTTGTGGAGAAAGCGTAATATTTGTTTTAAATCGTGTGATACGACGACATTGGAGAGTCAAGGTTCCTACTTCTTTAGTGGAGTAAGGAAGAGGACACAAAGCATTTGACTATGTAGATCCCAATTCCATACTTTAAAACTAGTTGTGCAGTCAATAGTAAACTTGTGGTTGTGTGCTGGTAGTGCACTGTAATAATGAAGTGATGAATATGCAATTGAATATGACAATCTATAAATGATATAAATCGAAAATTGTAGGAACATGTGCAAATCTATTAAATCTTGTAGCATCTAATTAATTCAAGTCGTTGTATCTCTTATGCATAAATCTTACTTGCTTCATAAGTGCGTGCACAATTTGGAGAAGTAAAGTCACTGAATCCTGCTCCGTTTTCAACTCGAATCATTATACAGTAATAAACATTTGGTAGAAGTTCAGTCAGAATTACAAACGATGTGTTAATACTTAGATTCAAAAGTCTCTCAGCTGTATCCAACACTGATCCATTATATCTAACTTGGTAACTTGTTAAAACTCCATTTTGATCAATCAATTCAGGAACATTCCATTCTGCCTGTATCGCAGTACTGTTTAGAGAATAAACTGTGAAGTTAACTGGGGGAGTTGAAGGAACTAGAAATATATAGATATATGCAGATGTGAATATAACACTAATAATAAGGTTAAATTAAGGTGTAGAGGTCAAATTGGAAAAAATGCTAAAACGCCTACTTTTGGAAGGGAATGATGTTGAAGTTTGTAGTTTTCCATCAAAACCCTCAAGCACCTAAAATACCCATTTGACTCAATATTCTTTATACTGTCATACAAGGATTCGAGGCTGTGAATTTTGTAAAAATTGAATCAAAGCTATTCAGTCAAGTGGTCATTTTAAATCAAAGAAAGCTTCGAAAGGGTGCTACGTCAAAGAAAACCTCTAAAGGGTGATTAGTTTACTTAATGAATTTACGATTTCCAAAAGCTTTATTCCGAAACAATTTTCAAGCAATATTCCATTCAGAAATAGCAAATTTGTATAAATACCAAAACTGGACATTTTAAATCGAGTGCAATGATCACAATAAATTAATGATCAAAACAAAACAATGATCAAATCGAAAGATAATCCACTAAGAAATTCAATGAACAATTTTAAAGAAGCACCGTTATAACTAGATTTTGAAAACAGATATGTGATCACGGGATTTGCCAGGGCCTGTCGGGAGGCCGTCAAGACCTGTACATTTATCGTTTTAGGTTGCTGCAGTTCCGGCCGGGGTGACTGGCTGAGCTCTTGACCTAAGTAACTTGATACTTTTAATGCTATAACTATATACTCAACATTTGTTTGGATGACATGTGTCTCACTGGATTAATGAAAAGCCCCTCTCAGCTCCCAATGGGCAACGCGCTAGCGCCGACACTGATGGATAGATGCTAATCTATTATACACAGTAGCATCTCCGGAGATAATTCAAATCGTAGCTATGTTCTAAACTTTTGATACATATTCAAAACAAAACTATTTGAACTATGTTTCCATATGTATATATCTTACTTGCTTCGTGAGTGCGTGCACAATTTGGAGAACTAAATTCACTGAATCCTGCTCCATTTTCAGCACGAATTATTACACAGTAATTAACATTCGGTAGAAGTCCAGTGAGAGATTCAAAGAATTTATTAATATTTATATCCAAAACTCTTTCATTTGTATCCAACACCGTTCCATAATATCTAACTTGGTAACTTGTTAAAACTCCATTTTGATCTATCAATTCAGGAGCATTCCATTCTGCCTGTATCGCAGTGCTGTTTAGAGAATAAACTGTGATGTTAACTGGAGGAGTTGAAGGAACTAAAGATAGACACATGTAGGTGAATATAGAACATAATTTCATTAATAACTGGCCATAACGTATTCAAATTTTAACAACTTTGACAACATACAAATCAACGAAGAAAAGTCCAAATAGTTTGGAGTTCATATGTTGCTAATATCAACTTTTTATTATATAAAAAGTAGATTTATTTTGTCGCATTGTCAGTGCCCGATTCCTCTTACATAGGTGATACCCAGGGAAATTCACAGAATTTTAAGGACTGTACAAATTCAGCTTTGTTCTGCATCTCACAAGTAATACGAAAGAAACTGAACACTCTTGAAATGGTGCATCCAGGACCCAGTGGGTGCACAACGGAGTGTACAGCACGCTTAAGGGAGTGCATAAGCACCCCTGCCACTGCCAATGCCACTGCTTTGTTGAATTGGTTTTTCAATGAATTCAACCACGAATTGTATTAACACTTCATCGGAAGTACTGTGCTGTTTCTTTTCACATTAAATCAATTTCAAGTTACAAACTTCAAACGAAAATTTCATTTTCTTAATAAAAGGTCCTCAACTTGTTTTCTGTGACAATCACATGTTTATAACACTCAAAGTGTACTTAAAACAAGTCAAGAAAGTATCAGAATTCGTCCTAAATATAGCTAATGTGAAAATCTGATGATTAATCATAATTTACCAACGGAATGTTGTTTTCAAATTTAGAGTTTTAATTTATTAAAATTTATTAAACATAAATCTTACTTGCTTCTTGAGTGCGTGCACAATTTGGAGAACTAAATTCACTGAATCCTGCACCATTTTCAACCCGAATCATTACACAGTAATAAATATTTGGTAGAAGTCCAGTCAGAATTACAGATATCGTGTTACTGCTCAGATTCATTACTGTCTCAGTTGTATCTATCATCAATCCATAATATGAAACTTGGTAACTTGTTAAAACTCCATTTTGATCTATCAATTCAGGAGCATTCCATTCTGCCTGTATCGCAGTGCTGTTTAGAGAATTAACTGTAAAGTTAATTGGGGGAGTTGAAGGAACTAAAAATAGATGTACATAGATTTATATATAATATATATTATAAATAGGTTATTGGTTATTGAGTACAGTCCTTCGCTCATTTGAAAATCTCTGTACCAATGATAAATATTTCAAACTTTCTACAACCGTATATGAAGTATTTCATTATGCCTAAATCTTACTTGATTCGTGAGTGCGTGTACAGATTTGAGAACTAAATTCACTGAATCCTGCTCCGTTTTCAACCCGAATCATTACACAGTAATAAACATTTGGTAGAAGTCCAGTGAGAATTTCAGACAATTTGTTAATATTTATATCCAAAACTCTTTCAGTTGTATCCAACACTGATCCATTATACCTAACTTGGTAACTTGTAAAAACTCCATTTTGATCAATCAATTCAGGAGCATTCCATTCTGCCTGTATCGCAGTACTGTTTAGAGAATAAATTGTGAAGTTAACTGGAGGAGTTGAAGGAACTAAAAATAGATGGAAATAGGTGAAAATAGTTTGTCATTGTAATGTAAATATTTAATTGAGATGGTGTCATTTTAGCCGAGCTAATTACATAAAGTTAGTAATAGTATCTTTAATTTAAAATGCTATGACTTTTTAGCTTGCAGACTATTCTTGACTAGGCTAAAGTTAAAGTTTTCTTCTATACCGGTTAATTTAGTTATAGTGATATCTAAGTATGTACATATCTTGTAATTGTGCAATTCTTGAGGATTTGTTCAAAGGATTCGGAAAGATATAGGCTCTGAAAGTCCAATTAGGGGTGTGATTGACGCTCGCAGAGAATAACAACGTAAAAAGTGGAATTTCGCCCATAAAATTCACAATTCTGAACTTAACTTGTTTAAAGTAATGGAATAACTAATAATTAGTGATATTATCTTTTCTCTAATAATTAGTGTTATTACGTATATTTTTCAAATTCAAATTTTTTTTCTCAAGAAATTTGATTTCTGTAGGGTGACACACCCCTAATCTGACTTTCAGAGCCTATATCTTTCCGAATCCTTTGAACAAATCCTCAAGAATTGCACAACTACAAGATATGTACATACTTAGATATTTTTAAAACTAAGTACAAGTTTTATACTACATTAAGTTAAAGTTTACTATCAATAATTTCCGGACACACTGTATATGATAGATATGATAATCATTTAACCAAGAAAATGAGTAGTTTTTAGTAATATAAAAGGTATTCATTCAAAATTCGAGCTGGATTGTTTTCATTTGAAATAGTAGGAGAGAAAAACACATTTTAACGAGAGGAGCATAGTGGGGTCTGCTCTTTTTGCTTTTAATACTTTATAGAGCATTCAATGAGCTGTCTTCATGTTATGCTGCAAGGCATAGCCAGCACAATTTAGGGTGCGGCAATTCCAGTCTATTCCGTAAGGGGGCTACGGCACCCAATGCTAATTTGCTAAATATTATGAGTACAACCTTTGAGGTTGCGGTCTAGGCCCATGTGCCGCACCCTGGGTACGCCTCCGATTGCATCCATACTGGGGGCTGCACTAAAATCAAATGAATATTATGCAAGAAACTAACATATATACAGTACCCAGACAAAAGTATTTGACCACTACAAAAACCTCCATACAAATAGTATTAAAGTGGATCTATTCATAAAGGAATATGTACTCATAATTGAGATCTTCAACTCAATTACTAACTAAAATTATAAAAATCTGCCTTTGATACTCGTACTTTATGCTACTTGTCCCGAGTCACGGCCATGAGGTTGATAATTTTCTACATGAGAATTAGTATTTGTATTGAAAGTTTCAAAAATTAGTAATTCGGATGTGTAGTTTATGAATCTGAAATCAAAAAAAGAATATGTCTTACTGTTTGAGTACATATTCCATTATGAATAGATCCACTTTAATACCTTTGTATGGAGGTTTTCGTGGTGGTAGAATACTTTTTTTCGGGTAGTGTACATACAAATTGATTAGAATAAGCTATTACGGTATTAAGCGAGTATCTATGAGGTTCTTATATATATCGAAAATCGTATAGGCATGCATAAATATATAATTACATGTATATAGTGTTTATAGCCGCATCTAGAAAAAAATTTAAACAATTTATTTAACACTTAAATACGTATATATAAGTATATATTTTATCCTACATAAATCTTACTTGCTTCGTCAGTGGGTATACAATTTGGAAAACTAAATTCACTGAATCCTGCTCCGTTTTCAACCCGAATTGCTACACAGTAATAAGTATTTGGTAGAAGTCCAGTCAGAATTACAGACATCGTATTAACACTTAGATTCAGAAATCTTTCAGTTGTATCTAACTCTGAGCCATTATATCTAACTTGGTAACTTGTTAAAACTCCATTTTGATCTATCAATTCAGGAGCATTCCATTCTGCCTGTATCGCAGTGCTGTTGAACGAATAAACTGTGAAGTTAACTGGAGGACTTGAAGGAACTAGAAATATTTGGATATAATTTTGTGAACATAACGCTCTAAATTAGTTTTGAGAAAGTATTATTCTTAGTACAAGCGCAGCTAGCGAACACTTTGTGTCCACAGTGTTCGCTAGCAAAAGCATTAGAATATAATTGAATTCAGAGGTCCCTACCGAAATAAATTAACAATATAAAGAAAAACGATATTTGGTATCTACACTCTTAGACACAGCTGGTCAATTGTTGAACGTTAGTTCCAAGCACATTTTTTTAGATTTGTTCAATATATGTATATATTGTGGACAATAGTAAGCAATCATAGGCGCCGAGTTTGGGAAATAAAGTGAAACCTGGGGGGAGGTAAGAGCGAGCGAAGCGAGCGACAGTAAGAGGTCATCAAAATACAACAACAGTCTAGGGGTCATCAAAATTTAAAAAATTGAGAAATTTGGTGATTTTTCGTGCGATATCGATTATAACAGTAGGACAGGTTATTTAGAGATGCTATCTCCCTTATAATTAATCAATGTAACCCCAGCCGCCCAAAGGGCGCCTCCGGCGGACACAAAGCGTCCGCCAGCCGCACAGCAAAAGCACGCGAAGCGCGCTTGTTATTGTTAAATAGGAAGTCATATTTTTGGAATCCATTAGTCATGTTGGCTTCACTTCAACTATGTGCGGAATGTGAATTATGTGGTTTTCACATCTGTTTTTCACAGATTTAAGATAAATCTTGCGACATTCTGGCCTGTATTAAGCACATTTTAAAGCGTTATAAATGTATGATTTTCAAAGATAATTTTCAAATAAAATAAAGGTGGAGACGGGTTGATTCGAGAAATTAGAGCTTTTCTAAAAGAATGCTGTTACATTCCAGCGTTTCTATGGAAACGCATTTTTACCATTTGAGCCTTTATCTTGAAAACCGTAAATAGTTAGACATTCAAATTATAACGTTTTGATAGAAAATAGGCATCTATTAGCCTAATACATTTTGTTACATTAAATCTTTTCGAGATATGGTGCAATTTATCAAATAGGTTTCATAAATTTTCTTTATTCCAAAAAGTAAAAAAAAGCACCCTCTTTGGGGTGACGATTATTCGAGGGATAGCTACTATTTTATTATATACGGTATATATGTGTGTGCACATATATTGTTGAAAGTAAAGTAATGAAATCACAAAATGTTGACAATCAAAATGGCTTGTTATACAGTGGAACATCTAGAAATAGAAGATACCGAAACGGAATTAATAAACATACTCCGACATCACACATTTGAAAAGTTCGTATGGAAAATAGCAAAGATAGCCAAAAATGTCTCACCTGAGAGGTTCTACAACCAATCGTGTGGCAGGAATAGGTTGCATGTGTTAATTTTAGAATATTTAATATGTACTTGTATGTATAGTTAATTATAATCATTATAGTATCTTACTTGCTTCATGAGTACGTGCACAGTTTGGAGAACTAAATTCACTAAATCCTACTGCGTTTGCAACTCGAATCATTACACAGTAATAAATATTTGGTAGAAGTCCAGTGAGAGTTTCAGACAATTTGTTAATATTTATATCCAAAACTCTTTCAACTGTATCCAGCACTGATCCATAATATTTAACTTGGTAGCTTGTTAAAACTCCATTTTGATTTATCAATTCAGGAGCATTCCATTCTGTCTGTATCGCAGTGCTGCTTATAGAATAAACGGTGAAGTTAACTGGAGGAGTTGAAGGAACTACAAGTACGTAGGATAATATAATCAATTTATGCACTTGAATAGCCTATTGCCTATCTGATAGTACTATTTATTGACTTCTAGCTAGCATTTGCAAATTTCGAGATATTTATGCATATTTCTAAACAACTTGTCCAAAGAAATATTTCATGTGATAATTAGACATTAATGATGGATTATAACTTTATAAAACATGTGAGAAAATTGCCTAAATTTCTTAAAAAAGAGCTCGTTGTGCAATATGATGATGACAACGCACATTTTGATTAAGGATTCAGAGACTCAGATATGTGGTTTATCATATACAAGCGGGCTTTGCTTGCTTGCGCTGCGCGGCTGGCGGACACTTTGTGTCCACCGGAGGCGCCCTTTGGGCGCCTGGGATCACATTGATTAATTAAAGGGAGATAACATCTCTAAATACGTCTGTTCTGCTATTCTAATCGATATCGCTCGAAAAATCACTAAATTTGTCAGTTTTTAAATTTTTGATGATGACGTATTAACAGAGTGATGAGTCATCATTTTTGAATGAGAGTTGTAACATATGTGAAATATATTAATATACACATTCTATTAAAATTTCACCCTTCTATCATCTAAAATGACTGAGTTATAGTCGAAAAACTGAAATTTTCAATTATAAAAAAAGGTGACAATGACGTCATAATTCCACGATGGGTCGATATTTTCGTCTGAGCTCAGAACTTAGTGGAACCATAGCCAAACGACTCCTACATGCCAAAAATCAGCTTTCTGTGCATGGCTGTTTTTCAATCAATTCGTTATATATATATATATATATATATATATATACATTAATCGAGTTTTAATAGTAAGGATGCTGGTTGTAAATTATTATCCATGGATTGTTGCTACATTCCAGTGTTGCAATGGAAGCATATTTTTTGTCTGTTGCGGTCATATTTCAAAAACCGCAAAGCTAGACATCATATTTAATTCTATTTGAAGGCGAATAGACTACTTCTTATTAAGCGAGAATATAATTTAAATGTCTTAACTCAATGGTTTACGAGTTATCAGACAATTTATCATATTGGCCATATCTGGTATTTGTCGAATCTGTCGTATACCATTGAATTTAGAAGCGTAAATTCAAGAAAATGTTGCCATATCTCAGCCCTGAAAAAATCCTTAAATTTAATGTTTCAGCCATATGTGTGAATAATTATACTTAGTCGCATCTGATAAGACCATATTTACAATAGAGTACCGCATTACTGATACATATTGGAGGTGTTAGAAGTACATTGCATTGCGCGTATTACTAGTATTTAGCACTAAATATTGTTACCAATTTAGTGCTTCATACTTGTAACTTGTAAGTTATTCTCAGAGCATTAAAGGGGCGTTAAATGCTCTGATTATTCTAGAGAACTTACAAGTACAAAGCACTAAATGGTATTTTATGATTTATTCATTATTAACTTCGGTCAAGACAATTGTCTAATCGCTAATACTATATAGCACAAAATCAACGGGATTCCGGATAGAATATCGGGATCTGGATAAAGAACAAATCCCGAGATCGGATACCGGAGGTGAAATGGATCGAGATGAGTCGACATTTTGCTCTGTGCTCAGAACTTACTGGAGCCATAGCCAAAAATCAGCTTTTTGTGCAGGGCAGTTTCTTCAATCAATTCGTTACATATACACACACATTAATCGAGTTTTAATTGTACTACTAAGTATAAGATGTATCTATCCTTACCACATATATTATAACTAGATAATGTATGCCGGTATGTGCTTACCTTCACATCAATGAAACGAATTGATTGAAGAAACTGCCAAGCACAGAAAGCTGATTATTGGCATGTTGGAATCCTTTAGCTATGGATCCACTAAGTTCTGACTTCAGACGTAAATGTAGACTAATCATAGAATTATGACGTCATTGTCACCTTTTTTATAATTAGAAAATTCAGTTTTTTGACTATAACTCATCCGTTTTAGGTGATAGAAGACTGAAATTTTAATAGACTGTGTATATTAATATTATTTACAACTATCATCACAAATAATGACACATCACTCTGTTTTGTCGTTATCATTAAGCATCAAAAATTTTGAGTGATATTATAACAGTAAGACAGACATATTTAGAGATGTTATCTACCTTCAAATTAATCATTGTGAGCTTAGACGCCCAAAGGGCGCCTCTTGCGTACACAAAGTATCCACCAGTCACGTAGCGAAAGCAAGTGAAGAGCATGCTTGTGAGGATTTAAGTTGTATCGAAAATCATTGGAGATGTATAAATCTATATATACAGCCACATCTCTACGAAAAATAAAAATTTGAGCAACCTTCTATCCTAAACTCTTGATAATTATAGGATATACACGTTTTAATCTGCATAAATCTTACTTGCTTCGTGAGTGCGTGTACAATTTGGATTACTAAATCCACTGAATCCTGCTCCATTTTCAACTTGAATCATTACACAGTAATAGGTATTCGGTAGAAGTCCAGCCAGAATTACAGACGTCATGTTAATACTTAGATTCAAAGATCTTTCGGTTGTATCCAACTCGAAACCAAGATATACAACTTGGTAACTTGTTAAAACTCCATTTTGATCTATCAATTCAGGAGCATTCCATTCTGCCTGTATCGCAGTGCTGTTTAAAGAATAAACTGTCAAGTTAACTGGAGGAGTTGAAGGAACTAGAAATAGATTTATATAGGTGAATATAACACTTCAATTTGGTTTTTAGGATAATACTATCAATAGTCTAGAATCATTAACATACGTAGTAGAATATTTAATCAATCATGGGTATATTTTGAGGCCTTTTATATCTGCAGGAAAATGGCGCGTACCCATTTCTTTTAGAAATACTACTGGATATACTTGTAGCATATTTAATACATGGCATTGATTTACCGTGATAATGTTACAGTTCTAAACACAACCCTTGATATAAAAATTAACGCATTTCTTAATTATATGATACCACTGCAGCTATGTTATAGTAATTGGAAATGAAGAATGAAATGATAAAATGTTGCATATCAAGATGATTTTAGTACAGTCTAATCTCCAAAATGAGGAGCTAATTAAACTATGAAATGTATCTATCCACACTTATAGAGATAATTTAGCAGAAAAGCGAAGAAATCCATAATTATCTTACTTAAAAGATTATATTATTTATAAAAATTCCAGGAATGTTAATACATATGCAAGATCTTTCATTAGGCAAAATCTTACTTGCTTCGTGAGTGCGTGCACAATTTGGAAAACTAAATTCACTGGAACCTGCTCCGTTTTCAACCTGAATCATTACACAGTAATATGTATTTGGTAGAAGTCCAGTCAGAATTACAGACATCGTGTTAATACTTAGATTCAAAGATCTTTCGGTTGTATCAAACTCGAAACCAAGATATACAACTTGGTAACTTGTTAAAACTCCACTTTGATCTATCAATTCTGGAGCATTCCATTCTGCCTGTATCGCAGTGCTGTTTAAGGAATATACTGTGATGTTAATTGGAGGAGTTGAAGGGACTATAAAGATAGATGTATATATTAATATAATATAGTACAAGCGTGCTTGAGCTGCGCGACTTGCGGACACTGTATTCGCAGAGTCGCGCTGCGAGTGCCTGAGAAACGGTTGATTCTTTTCTAATTATCTACTAAAAAAAACTATTTATCTGTGGTGGATCTAAACTCAGTACTGGAGGAGAAAATTAGGTTTCGAGCATATATTTGAGATTTGTTTACTTCAGGTATTTATAGTAAACAAAACTAAACAAATAATTTTAAATATACATACCACAAAATGCTATTCGAAATCTGCACGAATAAAAACGACATATGTCAACTGCTGAAAGTTAATGTCCTGATGAGATACTTATTGCTTTGAAGCATTAATAACAATGATATTATATTGTAGTGCCGTACAATGATTTCACATTATTTTACAGAGTTATCAAAATTTCGCTTAGATCTTCGAACTTAATCGTAGACTCATCATTTTACACCTACATGCCAATTTTCGAATCTCTACGACTTTGTCCTTCATTTTTTGTTTATTGTTTATTTGTTCGAAATGATTAGAGAAATGGAGTCATAGTGATATAAAAATTTTTACATACATAAGTGTCAAATAATGAATCTACGATTAAGTTATGATATCAAAGTGAAATTTTCACACTTTTCCAAAAATGCATAGCACTTTTTACACAATTTTTGTATATTGTATCGCCTCAATCTCACAATAACAATCATTGTTTGTAACACTTCAAAGTGACAACACATACACATACCAATAATAAGAATTGTCCAGATTCAGAACTTTGAAATAAAGGTCCACAAGTAAAATAACCAATATCATTTAAGCAATTCCGTTTAATTCTGATTTTAATGTTATTATGGATCGTCTCACTGCAACTAAAGATTTAGAAGGGCTCTCCCCAAATTTGAGGAATAGGGAAAATATGAGGATGTCCCCCCCAAATTTGGAGAACCGCGAGGAATAGATTATAGAGTTGAAATTCGGGGAGCCTCACCCCCCTAAGTATATGGAAATATTTTATATTTGGGGCGATGTCCCCAAATTTCAGAGTTCCCACCCCACACGAAAAGTTAAAAAGTTTATAGATTTATATACCCCCGAATCCATGCTAATATGTTCTCAGGGGGTTTACAATCTGGGTGAGGCAATCTGGGTGATAATTCTATATACGTATATAGCCACGTCTATACGAAAGTAAAAATATATCTAACATTATATTTTAAGCTCTTATATGCGTATAGTATACATATTTTATTCGGCATAAATCTTACTTGCTTCGTGAGTGCGTGTACAATTTGGATTACTAAATCCACTGAATCCTGCTCCGTTTCCAACGCGAACCATTACACAGTAATAAACGTTTGGTAGAAGTCCATTCAGAATTACAGACGTCGTGTTAATACTTAGATTCAGAACTCTTTCAGTTGTATCCAACACTGATCCATTATATCTAACTTGGTAACTTGTTAAAACTCCATTTTGATCTATCAATTCAGGAGCATTCCATTCTGCCTGTATCGCAGTGCTGTTCAAAGAATAAACTGTGATGTTAACTGGAGGAGTTGAAGGAACTAGAAATAGAAGGAAGAACTAGAAGAAGACTCTAAGTTGGTTTTTGATATAAGGAGTATATTAATGATTAACAAAAAAATATTTCATGAATCATAGGCATAATGAAAGCAAAGATAATCAAAAATTGCCTGAGTCAAGTGGTTCCATAACTAATCAAAAGTTATAATAGGTCTTAATACGTATATTATATACAGCATCATGTTGAATATTTTGGCATTTATATATAATTAATTATGCATAAATCTTACTTGCTTCGTGAGTGAGTGCACAATTTGGAGAACTAAATCCACTCAATCCTGCTCCGTTTCCAACGCTAACCATTATACAGTAATAAACGTTTGGTAGAAGTCCATTCAGAATTACAGACGTCGTGTTAATACTTAGATTCAGAACTCTTTCAGTTGTATCCAACACTGATCCATTATATCTAACTTGATAACTTGTTAAAACTCCATTTTGATTTATCAATTCAGGAACATTCCATTCTGCATGTATTGCAGTGCTGTTTAAAGGATACACTGTGATGTTAACTGGAGGAGTTGAAGGAACTAGAAATAGATGTATGTAGGTGAATATAGTTCATCAATGAACTCTAAATAATAGTATGGATTAAAAATATGATTAAATTAAAGCATGTATTTTATTATCAATTTTGGGTCCTTTTATCCATGACATATAGTATTATTTTTAGTAATAGAATTAAATGATGATGACTCGTTCTCGTAGTTAAATTTTTAACTGAAGCATTCATTATCTAAGTTCTAGATCACAAATACATGTTTTCACTATTTTGTGACTCCAACTGATTCTAATAATAATTTTATATGAGTTAACAAAGTATGTACACTCGAACCTCTCTTATCCGGGCAGTGCCGGACCGGAGGGTGCCCGGATAACAGAGGGTGCCCGGATAACAGAATTTGCCCGGATAATTCGAAAACATGTATATGCACATGAGGTTATTCTATAATATTTACGTACCAAGACAATATACGAGTACGCAAAACCCACAGTTTTACTAATGACATATTAATGTCAAAAAAAAATATTACATGATAATGATTGCTGGAATTGTGGTTAATAATTGACTTGGAAATAGGACAATGCATATTGACTAAATGTCGAAAGGGCTGCCCGGTTGAGAGAGGTGCCCGGATATCGGAGGTCCGGATAAGAGAGGTTCGAGTGTATGTAGTTTCAAGTAGAGTAATAAAAACAATCTTCCTTAGAACTAGAGGCTGGATCAGCTTCATCTGAAATAGTAGGAGAGAAAAATGCAATTTTGACAATCCTTCCTCTCTGAAATTAAATTATAGGTACAGTTATAATTATAAAATTGTATATTGTCATATATCACAAAGAATAGTCGAATTAATTAAGTACACAAATCATCAAACCTTTCAGCCTCCTTAGAAACTTATTGATTTAAATCCATATTTCCACACTTTATGGGTGCAAAACTATTGTAAATAAATTAGAAGTGTGCTTATACATAAACAGATTGACTCAATTTGAGAATTTAAAGCATAGCTGGAGCATGCTCCAATTAAAAGCAAGGAGAGCGAATGGGCGACAATTAAATTTCCGGAGCATTTAATGCTCTGGTAACATGTTATGATGCATCCATACTGGGGGATGACCTAAAATAAATATCGAGAAAACAATATACAGGGTGGGCCATAAGTTCTGACCCAAGCTTTATTTGGTATAAAATTTCTTATACTCAAACAATATTAGTTATTATTGTCTTTAGAGATTGTAATTCGAATACTTTCAACGATTTGAAAAGATTTTTCGAGTCTGAGACCTAGAACTGTGTTTTATACGGTGAGTTTGGTGAATAAAAAATGTGTCCTGGTTCGCAGCGAAAATCGCGAATCAGAGGCCACTGCTTTTCGAATTATCTTTCTAGAGTCTTCAAATTCTCGGAAAAAATAGCTCTCACATTTTCCTCGAACACTCTAAATTTGTAGAAATATACGATGTGAAGATCAGTGGATTTTAGGGACAAATTGGATCAGATTTTTTTGTGATGTGAAAAAAAGTGCCATTTTAGGGAATTTTGCAAAATATACCTAATTTGAACTGCGAATGAATAACTTTTTCTTATGTCTGAAAATGAATTCAGTGGATTCGTGAAATATTTCTATGGTGAATGAAAGGTATCTGGTGTTAAATCGTCATGGAACATCGATTATGTAGACAATTTATACAGAAGCAGCGGGACCTGATTTGCGATTTTCGTTGCGAACCAGGACACATTTTTTATTCACCAAACTCACCATACAAAACACAGTTCTAGGTCTCAGACTTCGAAAAATCTTTTTAAATCGTTGAAAGTATTCGAATTACAATCTCTAAAGACCATAATAACTAAGACTGTTTGAGTATTAAAAATTTTATACCTAATGAAGCTTGGGACAGAACTTATGGCCCACCCTGTACATACAAATTGATTAGAATGTGCCATTATGTTTTTTAACAAGATGTATCTATGAAGTTCTTATCTATACCAAAAATGGGATGCAATAATATATATAATATATACAGCCGCATTTGTACGAAAAATAAAATTTTAAAAATTTTAATAATATTTTAAACTCTTGATATATAATTCTGGCTAAATCTTACTTGCTTCGTTAGTGCGTGTACAATTTGGAGAACTAAATTCACTGAATCCTGCTCCGTTTTCAACACGAATTATTACACAGTAATAAACATTTGGTAGAAGTCCAGTCAGGATTAAAGACATCGTGTTAATACTTAGATTCAAGGATCTTTCAACTGAATCCAATACTGAGCCATTATATCTAACTTGGTAACTTGTTAAAACTCCATTTTGATAAATCAAATCGGGAGCATTCCATTCTGCCTGTATCGCAGTGCTGTTTAAAGAATAAACTGTCAAGTTAACTGGAGGAGTTGAAGGAACTACAAATATATGCATGTAGATGAATACGACACTCTCTGAATAATGGTGTTTTATTAAATACAAGCGCGCTTCGCTTGCTTGCACTGCACGGCTGGCGGACACTTTGTGTCCCCCGGAGGCGCCCTTTGGGCGCTGGGGTCACATTGATTAATTTAAGAGATATAGCATCTCTAAACACATCTGTCCTACTGTTATAATCGATATCGCACGAAAAATCATAAAATTTGTCAATTTTTTTAAATTTTTTGATGCGTAATCATGATGTCATAACAGAGTGATGAATTACCATAGGTATATTAATATGCACATTCTATTAAAATTTTATCCTTATATCACTTAAAATGGCTGAGTTATGGTCGAAAAACTGAAATTTCTAATTATAAAAAACATGACAATGACGTCACAATTCGTCGACATTTTCCTCTGAGCTCAGAACTTAGTGGAGCCATAGCAAAAATACTCCCACATGCCAAAAATCAGCTTTCTGTGACTGGCAATTTCTTCAATAAATTCGATACAGATATACTAGTACATACTAGTACAGGTTAAGTAGTTTAGGTGTCGTTAACGGGTGACTTTCAAAATTGCTCCAATGGAATCAGCGTCCTCGAATATACTAAAAAAAACGATACTTGTTCCTAAAAGAGACAAAGTTTCCTCCAGAAGTAAATTTGTAAACTGGTCTTATATTGCTTCTATTGTAGTCCATGGATAGCAATGCAACATATTTCAATGGTATTAATATCAGAGGTATTAACCGTAGAATGCCCAGACACAGTGTCCCCAATATCGCGGATGTCTCCCAGCCATTTTATATGGCACTGAAGCCATACAAGTGCGAAGCCATATAAATACTGGGCTTTCTACAGTTAAAAACTACTATTCGCATGCGAAAAGTAATTTTCAATATATGTAGTAACCTCAACTTTGAAAGAAACCTATCAATGTGAATAATCAATGTGACCCCAGGTGCCCAAAGGGCGCCTGGGGTCACATTGATTAATTATAAGGGAGGTAGTTACAGCACCAAATAAATACACCATTTTATAATTTGTCCTGAAATTTTGCCTTTTACAGCAGCAAACATAACTTTGTTTGCGTATTCGAGGATGTTGATTTCGTTGGATTCATTTACAGCTCTTTAGTAAACGGTTAAGTAGTTTAGGCGTCGTTAACGGGTGACTTTCAAAATTGCTTCAATTGAGCCAGCGGCCTCGAATATACCAACAAGAGACAAAGTTTCCTCCTGAAAAAAAAATGTAAACTGGTCTTCTAATGTTTCTATTGTAGCCCATGGGTAGTGCAACAGATTTAAAATGATGTTGATATCAACTTGGATTTTTTATAAATAGCTCCCATATTAATTTTATATAGGGTGTCTCAAACGTTCTGCAACAATCAATTTACTTTCGTGATTTGACTAAGATCTATTGGTTTTATTTCAAATTGGTCTGCATGAATTAAATCTAGCAGTTTTCTAACATAGAAATGGTTCGACTCTTATCTAGATGCATGCTTTCATCTAGGCATATTGGGCGCGCCTAGAGGCGCGTATTTGATTCTATAGATCATAATTGGGCGTATGATTCTTTGAGGCTAGGCGCGTGGCATATGCCTACTTACAGGCGTGCAGCATAAAACACATATAAAAATGCTATACTATAAAAATGAGTAGAAAAATGGTGGCGTCCATTTAGGCGTATGACATTGGAAAGCTGGATGAAACCCTGCAGGAATACAATTCTTCTAAAACAAGGTAATTACATAAAAATGATACAAAATTTGGATTTCAAGCGACAAGGTTTAAGAGTACTATTTTCCTGATTAAATATTAAATTTATCACTTTTTAATATATTCGATATCATTCGAAAAATAATTTGTCAATTTTAGATGGATAATAATGATGTCATAACAGAGTGATGAGTCATCGTTTTATATTATATATATATATATATATATATATATATATATATATATATCTAACGAATTGATTCAAAAAACTTCTAAGCACAGAAAGCTAATTTTTGGCATGTGGGAGTCTTTTGGATATGGCTCCACTAATTTCTGAGCTCAGAGCAAAATGTCGATTCATCATGGAATTATGACGTCATTGTCACATTGTTAAAAGTAAAGCAATACAGTTATTAGAGCATAACTCAGGCATTATAGGAGATAGACGGCTTAGATTTTAATAGAATCTGTATAGTAACATACCTCACCTTTGATTCAACTATTATTAAAAAATGATGACTCAACACTTTGTTATGACGTCATCATTACTCATCAAAAATTTTACAAATTGATAAATTTGGTAATTTCTCGTGCGATATTGATTTTAACAGTAGGACAGACATATTTAGAGATGTTATTTCCCTTATAATCAATCAATGTGACCCCAGACGACTGAAGGGAGACTCCGGCGGACACAAAGTGTCCGCCAGCCGCGCAGCGCAAGCGAAGCGCTCTCATATATATATATATATATATATTAATCGAGTTTTAATAGTAAGGATTTCAAAACGATACCTGCTTCGTGAGTACGTGCACAACTTGGAGAAGTAAATTCACTCAATCCTGCTCCGTTTTCAACACGAATCATTACACAGTAATAAACATTTGGTAGAAGTCCAGTCAGAATTACAGACGTCGTGTTAATATTTAGATCCAAGAATCTTTCAATTGTATCCAACTCTGAGCCATTATATCTAACTTGGTAACTTGTTAAAACTCCATTTTGATCAATCAATTCAGGAGCGTTCCATTCTGTTTGTATCGCAGTGCTGTTTAAGGAATATACGGTGATGTTAGTTGGGGGAGTTGAAGGGACTATAAAGGGATGTATGTAGGTGAATGTATTTTATTTATGCACTCTAAATGTATGCTTAGTTTATTGTTAGTTGGTAACTTGTTTACTTCAAACGCCCGCATCAATATTTAGCTACCGTGTACGATGTCATTATTGTCATTATTACAATCAGAATTCCACTATATTTCAGGTGCAAAGGAATTTATAACTATTGATTGAGTTACGTATACAATCAATATACTTGTAACTTGCATAAATTTTGATGGTTTTTGATATATTAATGCGTTAATTTAATGTTCACCTCTAATTATATATCAAATTATCAGTTTTGATTACCTCATTATAGGAAATTAACTCTCGAAATCGTGTTAATTCAAGTATTTGAATGATTTCAGCTCCAAATCGCGTTAATTTTCTAGGGAAGCTACTTAAGTAACGTATCAACAATCCAAAAAATTCCTTCTGTGGAACATCCCTAAAATGCCACTATTAGTACCACATTCGGACACATTTTAAGGTGTAAAATACATATAACTTCTACAGCTTTAAATTATTCCAATTCGTATTACGATACTCGTAATCAGCGTAAAATTTCACTTCGTTTAAAACCTTCCAATGGCTTGGGGTCCCGCATTTCTAAAGGTTTCCTGCACAGAATGATTTGATCGGAAATGAGTCAGCAAAATCCGCAGTCTACAGCTGGGATATTAGAAGTGACCACATGACTATATTCGGGAATATTTGTTCCTAGCAACGCAAGAATGTGTTAGGAATGTAACAACATTCCATTCTCAAATTTTGTCCTAACCTATAGCCTACTACAATAATGCTTCAAAGAAGTCTATCTATATGATATTTCATACGCGTCAATGGAATACTTAGTTTTCCCTAAATTTGCTGATAACCGAAATACACCCAAGGGAACTACAAAAATCAAATGAAAATGCAGTATCCTAAACCGGTCTAAAACCAAGTGCAGTAACCACAATACGTGTAATTATAATATCGTATCAAATCAATAAATCAATCGAAAGTTAATCCTCTATGAAATATTGTAGGCAAATCGAAAATGAAAATTTGATTACCTTCTTATATACAGGTATGGAACTACTTACTCAATGGCACAATTATTTTTTACTAATATTGCTAGTATATATATTTATTCTGCATAAATCTTACTTGCTTCGTGAGTGCGTGTACAATTTAGAGGACTAAATTCACTGAATCCTGCTCCGTTTTCAACCCGAATCATTATACAGTAATACACATTTGGTAGAAGTTCAGTCAGAATTACAAACATCGTGTTAATACTTAGATTCAAAGATCTTTCAGTTGTATCCAACTCTAAACCACGATATATGACTTGGTAACTTATTAAAAATCCATTTTGGTTTATCAATTCAGGAACATTCCATTCTGCCTGTATCGTTGTGCTGTTTAAAGAATATACTGTCAAGTTAACTGGAGGAGTTGAAGGAACTAGAAATATATGCATGTAGGTTAATATTAGCTTTTGAGATAGTAAAAATCTAGAATCATTATCATAGAATATTTTATCAAACATGGGTACAATTCGAGCCCTTTTTATCAACTGTATAATGGAGCGCAACCCACCTTTTTAACCATAAACAGTGGAAATACTTGTAACATACTTAACACATGGGAGTGTGTGTTACGGATATACCAGTTTATAATTTTTATCTAAGAGCAAATTTCGCATAAAATGAAATACATAGTTGAAGCATCATGCACGATTGGAATCGTCATCGTTTGACTTGACCAGCTACTCTTGAATTTCATTCATGCCAGAAGAGTCCAAAATGTTTGACTAAAGAATTGAAGCAAGTGAGGCTAATTAGACATTAGCAAGTTTCTCTTTTCAAGATATCATCAAGGTGCCTCAATACTTGTATTAAACTGAAGAATTGTAATAGCAGAGGTATCGAAACGTTAAAATGTACATATCCACACTTAAAGAGATAAATTTGTATGCAGAAAAGGGAAGAAAGTCGTAATTGTTTACTTAAAAAATTATATTACATACAAAAATTCCAGGAGTGCTAATATATTAATAGAAAGCAACATTTTCAAGAAAATTCATTTTGCATTAATCTTACTTGCTTCGTGAGTGCGTGCACAATTTAGAGAACTAAATTCACTAAATCCTGCTCCGTTTTGAACCTGAATCATTACACAATAATATGTATTTGGTAGAAGTCCAGTTAGAATTACATACATCGTGTTAATACTTAGATTCAAAGATCTTTCGGCTGTATCCAACTCGAAACCAAGATATCTAACTTGGTAACTTGTTAAAACTCCATTTTGATCTATCAATTCTGGAACATTCCATTCTGCCTGTATCGCAGTACTGTTTAAAGAGTATACTGAGATGTTAACTGGGGGAGTTGAAGGAACTAGAAATATATGTCTATAGGTGAATATTATATATTACAAGCCGCTTAGCGTACTTGCGCTCGCGGCTTGCAGACACTGCGTATCTGCAGAGTCGCGCTGCGGGCGTCTGGAGGATATCAAAGAAATTGTTAATTGTTATCTAATTTTCCATTAAAAAACATCATTTATCTACGGCGAATCTGAAATCAGAACTGGAGAAGAAAAATTAGCTCCATGATATAAAGAATTCGAAATCTGCGTATCTAAAAACCAATGCAAGTTCAATGCTAGTTTATAGCATATTTTGATATTTCATTACTTCCATTATTTATTGTAAACAAAAGTAAACAAATAATTTATCATTAGATACCACAATATGATATTTGAAATCTATACGACTAAAAACCCTATGCAAGCTGCTGAGAGTTAGTCTCTGGCCTATTTTGGAGTTTGTTTACTCTATATATCTATTGTGACAAAAGTAAATAAATATTTATCATAGATTCGAAATACGATATTCAGAATCTACAACCTAAAATACCTTATGACAAACGTTGGAATCAAGTCTCTTGCATATTTTAAAATTCGCCAAAAGGTGTGAAAATATGCATGCTACATTTTTTATTGCTATACACCAGGGGTCGGCAAACTCCGGCCCGCGGGCCAGATGTGGCCCGCGAGGTGATTTTATCCGGCCCTCGACTCTTTCAGAAATTATTCTACTTTTCAGGCTTTTTCAAATATAATCCAAAATTGTTCCAGAAACACTTATAATGGGCTCTACGACAATTGTTTTGTAAACACTAATTATGGCCTCTACGGCAATTTGGAGGCCATATTTGAAAGAATGAATGAATGGAAAGATGAATGAGTGTGTTAGTGATGTCACACAAATGTATTCTGACACTATTTGGGTTTGATCTCAGCATAATATACTATACTAGTATGTGCATAAGTTTAGATAAATATATCAATAGAAGTTTCAATACTTAGATCAAATTTTCACATTCATTGTAAATTAAATTTTGGCATCAGTATCTAAAAAACGGAAAGTAGATCTTGAAAATCGCGTATTCAAGGAAAGTTGAACGGAGCAGTATTTTTTTATCATGCAGAGAAAATTGCCCACCTGCCTTTTATGTGCTGTATCTCTTGCTGTGATTAAAGAGTCCAATTTGAAGCGACACTACCAGACGAAGCATTCGGGAAATTTCGATTTCTTCCTGGTGCCGCGCGAAGGAGTAAGATCGAATCTCTGTGCAAAGGTTTTTAATTGAGCAACAGAGTAAATTCTTATAGCATACTTCTGAGTTAAAGAATACTACACGTGCTAGTTTTGCTGTTAGCGAACTCATTGGGAATCGAATGAAACCTTTACTGATGGTGAATTTGTGAAGGAGTGTCTTCTAACTGTGGTTGATATTTTATGTCCAGATAAAAGAGATCTTTTTGGTAAGATTAGTCTCTCTGCAAGATTTGTCTTCAGATATCAGGACAACATTACAAAAGCGTGCTCAACAATTTGAATTCTACGCAATTGCACTTGATGAGAGCACTGATGCGACTGATATTTCTCAGGTTCAATTTTTGTGAGAGGATTCAATGCAACGTTTGACATTACAGAATAATTGGCAGGTTTGGTTTCACTAAAGGATACCACTACTGGTGAGAATATATTCCAAGGAATCATGAGTGTCATGGGTAGCCTGGGCTTAAATCTAAGTAATATTTGTGGGGTAACGACATATGGTGCTCCAGCAATGGTTGGAAAGGTAAAGGGAGTGGTTTCTTTGATAGAAAAAGAAATGAGAAATGCTGGCATTGAAATAAAACTGGTAAGAACACATTGTATAATCCATCTCGAGGCCTTGTGCGCAAAATCTCTGAAGATGCAGGAAGTAATGCGGGTAGTCATAAAAATTGTGAATTTTGTGCGTGCAAGAGGATTATATCATCGTCAATTTCAACATATGTTAGAAGAGATGGATAACCAATATGGCGATTTGTTATATTATTGCGAAGTGCGCTGGTTAAGTAGAGGTGCAATGTTGCAAAGAGTTTACCAGTTGAGAGCTGAATTGACCATTTCTTTGAGGGAAAAAGGGATGGAAGTTCCAGAGCTCAGTGATGCGAAATGGATGACAGATTTTGCCTTTCTGGTGGACATCACTAATCATCTAAATATGCTAAATTCGGAAATGCAAGGAATGAATCAGTTCATCAATGTTATGCATTTGAAGTTAAGTTACAACTATGGGAGCTTCAATTGGAAGAGAGTAATTGTGTTCATTTCCCTACACTTCGCTCACACCAACCATGTGATGTTTCTTATTACGCCAAATTCATATCTGATCTGAAAGATCAATTTAACACTCGATTCGCAGATATGGATGAGCATCGTAAGTATTTTAGCTACTTCGCCGCCGTATTTGATGTTGAAATATGTGACTCCCCAGAAAATTTACAAATGGAACTGATTGAGCTCCAAAGTTCAAGTGAACTCAAATCAAGATTTCGAGAGGTACCTTTACTCGAATTCTATCAACATTATTTAACTCCTCAAAGATTTCCTTCAATAGTGAAACATGCAAAGGAGGTTGCAGTTCTTTTTGGGAGTACATACGTTTGTGAACAACTCTTCTCAAAGATGAATTACGTAAAAGCAAGTTGCGCACACGGTTAAGCGGAAATCACCTAGATAGTGTGCTACGATTGGCAACCTCTAACCTAAAACCAGACATAGAGGCATTATCCAAAGCAGGGCAGCAGCATCCATCTCATTAACATTAATATTTTTTGATTGTCTAATTTTACAATGCAAAATAGTTATCATAAACAAATAAATATTCTAAAATCTAATTGCGTAATATAATAGTGGTATTTAATCAGTCGATAAATTACAAAAATCTAAACGAGTTTTCAATGGCATCCCATCTGGCCCGCAGTCTTATGGAATTTGTCTATTTTGGCCCGTTTGCTAGAAAGTTTGCCGACCCCTGCTATACACTATAATATATTTCTTTTTTTGTTTGTTTGTTAGATTAGAGAAATGGAGAGGCGTAGTGATATAAAAATTTGTACATACATAAGTGTCAAATAATGGATCGACGGTTAAGTTATGATATCAAAGTGAAATTTTCACACTTCTGCAAAAAATGTAAAGCACTTTTCACATTTTTTCTGTTTACTATAGACTATGCAGGATATTCTAAGTTTGAGACCTTTATGTAATTTACCATTGTGGCAACCACAGAAGAAATATGAACCTAGCAATGTGTAGAAAAATTCGTGACTCAAATCGTGGTGTATTTCTGCACTAACAGGGCCGGATTAAGGTTGCACGGGGCCCGTGGCATATTTTTTACGGGGGGCACATAGCACTGGTCCGGGCAAACCATGTTATTGCCAAAAGCTTGTATTGTGCCTAGCAGATGGCCGGACCAGGCGGACCGGGTGCTACGCCTATGTCATCCTTACTATTAAAACTCGATTAATGTATATTTATATATATATATACAGTAGAACGTCAGTTATCCGAACTTCAGTTATCCGAACACTTCAGTTATCCGAACCCCTTGGTTGACCAAACTAAAATATGATAAATTTATAAATGATGCATCTTTGAGCTGAGAATTGAAATACTACGCTGCCATCACTTTATATACTATTGATGATACGTACATAGATCAATATGTATTTTATCTATTATTCATCATTATGACTACTTAGTACTACCGACCAACTTTTCTATATAATTACATAACAACTTCAGTTATCCGAACATTTCAGTAATCCGAACCCCCTGGGTCCCAACCCGTTCGGATAACTGACGTCCTACTGTATATATCTCTGTAACGAATTGATTGAAGAAACTGTCGGTCATAGAAAGCTAATCTTTGGCATGTGGGAGTCTTTTGGCTATGGCTCCAGTAAGTTCTGAGCTCAGAGTAAAATGTCGACTCATCATGGAATTATGACGTCATTGTCACATTTTTAAAAGTTAAGCAACACAGTTTTTCGAGCATACTAACATATCTCATATATGATGCAACTATCATCAAAAAATGATGACTCATCACTTTGTTATGACGTCATCATTACGCATCAAAAATTTTAAAAATTGACAATTTTGGTGATTTTTGTGCGATATCGATTATACTTAGCATTAGGACAGAGGTACAGCCAGGTTTGCTTATTATGAACCCGCTTATTATGAGCATTCGTTTATTATGAACTAACTCTCTGGTCCCAACTCAACATGTTCCATAGGATTTGTATTAGGTCGAGTTCGCTTAATATGAAGTCTCTCTATTATAAACATACTTTTTGGTGTTCATAATAAGCGGCCCTGACTGTATTTAGAGATGTTTTTTCCATTTTATAATCAATCAATGTGATCTCAGGCGCCCGAATGGAGCCTCCGGTGGACACAAAGTGTCCACCAGCCGCGCAGCGCAAGCAAGCGAAGCGCGCTTGTATTATATAATCCTTACTATCAAAACTCGATTAATGTTTGTGTATATATCTCTCTCTCTGTAACGAATTGATTGAAGAAACTGCCAGGGGCAGAAAGCTGATTTTTGGCATGTGGGAGTCTTTTGGCTATAGCTCCACTAAGTTCTGAGCTCATTCCGATTTTTAAGTGCATAGATTCCAAATATTGTATTCCTGAAACTGTATGGAATATTATTTTTACCTTTTTGTTTATGATACATACATAAAGTAAACAAATCTCAAAAACAGGTAAGAGACTATATTTCGATTTTTGACCTTGGATTTTTAGGAGTATTTGAAAATCGTATTTCGAAACTACACCAACCGGACAAGTTTTTAGGAGCATCCGTTTAAAAATCGTATTTTGAAACTGCATCCAAAATTATCTGCGGAATTTTGTTCAAAATAGATCCATGATGCAAGCAAGTTTGAATGCCTCCATCTAAAATATGCAGCAGCATCAATAATTCAAATCTATGTATTTCGAAATGTTGACATATACATATATACACACATTTACACATAAATATCTCATTACGCATATATCTTACTTGATTCGTGAGTGCGCGCACAATTTAGAGGACTAAATTCACTAAATCCTGCTCCGTTTTCAACACGAATCATTACACAGTAATACACATTTGGTAGAAGTCCAGTGAGAATTTCATACAATTTGTAAATATTTATATCTAAAACTCTTTCAGCTGTATCCAACACAAATCCATAATATCTAACTTGGTATCGTGTTAAAAATCCATTTTGATCTATCAATTCAGGAGCATTCCATTCTGCCTGTATCGCAGTGCTGTCTATGGGATATACTGTGAAGTTAACTGGAGGTGTTGAAGGAACTAGAAATAATTATATGATTAAAAGTACAATTAAGACAAGTATTATAGTTTCAATACTATAAATACAAAGTTTTATTTTATCAATAAAAAATTGTCTGGGTTCAGAACCCTGAAATAAATCAAACCATAACCTACTCTAATAATGCCTCACAGTAGACTGAAAATTTTTGACTAGGAATGAAGTAATAGCTGAATGGATTAATACACGATTAGCCTAAAATCGTTAACCATGCAGAATAGGCATTAATAATGTATTACCAGCATATATAAACATGGTATCAAAGTGCATATATCCGTCGGAAAAATTTCGATTAGTCATCATTTCATTGCGGAACAGGTCATTCTAAGGACAATTTTAGCGATTTTCTAAGCTGTTTTAACCCTATTTCTAAATGGTATTAAGGTGTGATTTTTGTGTAGAACCAAGATTAGTACAAGTTGATTTGAAAAATTTAGAATCTTTCAATGGAATGTTGTTGCATTCCTGCGTTGCTATGGTGAAGCATTTTGATCAGTTTGGGCCATTTCGTGCAAACTGTAGTAACTAGATCTTCAAATTTGATCGTGTTTGATAATTAATGGACTACTTCCTATTAGGTGATAATACAACTTGAACTTCTAAATTCGAGTTTTGAGTCATGGGTTGATTTTAAGTATGTGACCAAAACACTAAATTGTCGCATAACTTTATAGTCTGTGAATTTATAAGTTTAAATTGTATTATTACCTAATAGGAAGTAGCCAATTGCCTATCAAATACGATCAAATTGGAAGTCCTAGTTCTTACAGTTTGCAGGATATGGCTCAAACTGTTCAAAATGCTTTACCATAGCAACGTAGGAATGTATTCTAAGTTTTTCAAATCAACTCGTACCAATCTTAGTTCTACACAAAAATTCTACCTTAATAGCATTTAGAAGTAGACTTATATGCTGGTAATACATTCTTAATGCGTATCCTACATGGTTAACGATTTTGGGCTGATCGTGTATTAATCCATTCGGCTATTACCGCATCCTTGGTTATTTTACTGTGAGGCGTTATTAGAGTAGGCTATGATCAAACCTATCTGTTCTAATTGTTCACCAATAATGTCAATGGGGTAAGGTACAATTAGGTTAATTATAGATTTGGGAGATACACCCAAATTTTGGGAGCTCCCATCTCACACGAACCCCTGAAAACGCTCCACAAAAATCTTCGAGCATAGGAAGAAAATAATATACCTAAAATTGATTGAGAATGTTATACTATTTTAACAAGATGTATCCATGAGGTTTTAAGGTATATCGAAAATAATCTGAGATGTATATTTCTATATATACAGCCGCGTCTATACGAGAAACACAAATGTATCTAATATGATATTTTAAATTCCTATATTTATAGGATATACATACTCGGGGGATTCAATAAGTACTGATCCAATCTGTATCTCAAATAATAGTGAAAATAGGATATTTTCGATTTGTTCATTGTATTCCTTAGGGGATCAGTTTCCAATTTGCATATTGGTTTATTTTAAAAGGACAATTATTGTGGTTCCTACACATTGTACTTTTGTATACATCGATTTAAGGTAGTCCCTTTGAATGTAATTTTGAGCTCAGACGAAAATTCCGGGTCATCATGGAATTATGACGTCATTGTCACCTCTTTATAATTAGAAATTTCAGTTTTTCGACTATAACTCAGTCATTTTAGATGATAGAAGACTGAAATTTTAATAGAATGTGTATGTAAATATACTATACCTCACATACTACGGGCGTTCAATAAGTTCTGATCATTAAGAGATAACGTGACTATATTGTACAAGTACCATAATTCGCTCATAGAATATGTTTATTTTATCAATTACCTTAAAGTCAGACTAATCTAATTTTTAACAACGGATATGAGTACTTTGATACCATATTTATATATGCTGGTAATACATTCCTAAGCTCTATTGTGCTTTGTTAATTATTTAAGGCAGTTCATGTATTAGTTCAACCATCTTCTAACGCATCCCTAGTCAAGTTACTCTGAGGCCTTATACAATATAGTAGGCTATGGTCCGAATTACATTTTGTGTCATTTAATTACGTACACTAAAGTAGTCCTCTCCTCATAGGATGTGATGACATTACAATAACTCTAGGAGGTCTCTATTAAAAGGGAGTCTATTCAATACATGCCATTTGCCTTTTTGACGGGACGTCCCGATTTTTGCATTCTTCTGTTGAGCTAATTTTCATGAATGTCCCGCTTTTATATGAAGTTTTATGATGGCCACTTTTTTATTCTACAAGTATGTAGAAGTTTTACTATTGTGTCCCGCCATGTCCCGCAAACTTCAACGCTGCGACCCACTTTTATCATGGCTCAAGTTGGCATTATTCATGTTAAAAAAATGTCTGTCGTTAGAGCGATAGTGCAGCTAACATGGCACGATATGAATATTGTAACACATCGGGACTACAAATTTTTGAAAACTCAAATTTCGCAGCGTATGGAGAACATACATACATATGGACGGATGTGGTACACTGTCCTTGCCATAGGGGCATCTCTCTGCAGAAACTGCACTAAAAATGATCCTCCGGACTAGATTTGGTTGCCAAAACCGATCCCTCGGTCCAAATTTGGCAGCTAAAACTGGTCCCACGGACCAATTTTGGCCTGAAAGGTACAGTATAGCACACCTCTGAGAGTCACTCAGATCCACCAATGATCCCTAGGCCCGACTTCAGGTCATCCAAGGTGATGTACTGTATATTCTTTGATGGATATGTCCCAGTTGCTCAGATAATAGTTCCAAAGGACAAACCATTACAGGGAATTTCTATACTAACCAGTGCATTCGTGAACAATGGAAACAACGACTATTTAAACGAAGACCTAGTATTGGAGCAAAGGGGTTGAAATTATTGCACGATAATTCCCGCCCTCACATAACCAAGCAGGTCAAAGCCAAAGTTGCAAGCATGGGGATGGTTGAGCATGAGCATCCACACTACAGTCCAGACCTAGCTCCTTGTGACTTTTATTTATTCCCGAAGCTAAAAGAGTACCTTTCTGGTCGTCATTTCGACACAAATGCAGCACTGGGTTCGGCGATTTTCCAGTATCTCTAAACCTTATACCTCCAGAGGACTATAAAAAAGTACTTGAACAATAGTTAGAACGTTTACAACGCTGTATCAATAATCGTGGGGAGTATTTTGAAAAAATAAAACATTAACAACTTGTTTATTGTGTATTTTAAATGTTTTACAGTGTACTGATCAGAACTTATTAAACGCCCGTAGTATGATGCAACTATAATAAAAAATGATGACTCATCACTCTGTTATGACGTCATCATTACTCATCAAAATGATAAAAATGAACAAATTTGGTGATTTTCGTGCGATATCGATTATAAAAGTAGAATAGACGTATTTAGAGAAATATCTCCCTTATAATTAATCAATGTGACCTCAGGCGGCCGAAGGGCAAAGTATTCGCCAGCTGCGCAGCGCAAGCAAGCGAAGCGCGCTTGTTTAGATTAAAACTGATTCTGCGATCGAATTCTACGCATAAACCAAAAAAAATTAAATTATCTGAAATATTATAGTTTTAGGCTGAAGAAATAATGTGTTTTGAAGTGGTTTACTATCATTTTAGTCTCACTTTTTAAGTGGCGAAAATTCACTGAAAGTGGTATATTTTTTCAACACGAGCAATTCTATTGAACACCTCCCGTTTAGTCTTTCACATTGGTTCTTAATTATTTAACCTTCTAATGATCTTATTAAACAATTTTCACAATTTTTATCCTCCAAATTTAGTTTTAATCCATTTCCAATGGGAAGATTCCAACCTTTCGACACTACTCTAAACTGATGTACAAAAATATAATATAGGAACCATAATCATTGTCCTTTTAAAATAAATCAATATAAAAAATTGGGAGCAGATCCCTAAGGAATACAATGGACAAATCGAAAATATGCTATTTTCAGCATCATTTGAGATACAGAGATGGGATAAGAACTTTTGAATGTCCTAATAATATTTTATCGTGCAAAAATCTTACTTGCTTCGTGAGTGCGTGTACAATTTGGAGAACTAAATTCACTGAATCCTGCTCCGTTTTCAATCCGAATTATTACACAGTAATAAACATTTGGTAGAAGTCCAGTCAGAAATACAGACATCGTGTTAATACTTAGATTCAGAACTCTTTCAATGGTATCCAACACAAATCCATCATATCTAACTTGGTAACTTGTTAAAACTCCATTTTGATTTATCAATTCAGGAGCATTCCATTCTGCTTGTATTGCAGTGCTGTTTAAAGAATAAACTGTGATGTTAACTGGAGGAGTTGAAGGAACTAGAAATAGATGGAAGAACTAGAAGAGTCGAAGTTTTTTTGAGATAAGTAGTACATTAATAATTAACATATAATACTTTATCAATCATTGGTATAATGCAGCGGTTCCCAACCTGGGGTCCACAGCCTGATACCGGGGGTCCATGAGAAGGAAAATATGTTTAGGGGTCCACGGGGGTCCACAGTTATTCGGGTATTACAACTGGAATGAACTCGGATCATATTGGCCCGCTTGGCGTTCATTACTAGTACCAGTCACGGGCGTATCTAAACCCGAGCCCATACGGGCCTGGGCCGGGCATCAAATTCGATCAATTATCAAATTCATTGTTATGATTTATTTATTATAATATTTATTAAATTGTTAATTACAGGGTGACTCAAAAGTTGTTTTCCAGTATATGATTATACTATATTCTATAGTTACTACCTCTAATAGCGCTTATTACATGACCACAGTGGTTTTCCTGATATACACTCTATATTCCTACTTAATAATTCACTAGAACTGTTCTAATTATATAACATTCAATTTTCTTTTTGTAAAATTTGTAACAACCACCTATTTCAGATTTAATGATGTTAAGGAATCTAGATATACGTAGGCTGCGTCTGCAAACTCTTGGATTGCTCGAAGCTGGAACTGTTCAGATTGTAGTATCTAAGATCAGGGTTACCATACGTCCTTTTTTAGAAAGGACAGTCCTTCTTTTTTGCTACCTGTCCTTTTTAAAAGATGCTGTCCTTTTTGTCCTTATTGTCCTTTTTTTCGCTTTTTGTCCTTTTTGTTCTCATAAACTCATTCTTGTCCTTTTACGTTTTACTTGTAGATTATATACTAGAATGGCTATCATGATGATTTAGCATATTTTGGAAATCGAAACCCTAGGTGAGAATTTACATATATGTCCGCAGCTTCACAAAAAAATTCAAACCGATATCTCTTAACTCAGGTCTGTACACCACATACGGCCGGACACCAGCACTCATTTTAGAACTGTGCTACTATAACATTATATTGGATCAGAGATCCAATATAATGATATAGAAGCACACTAAAAACATTCAAAACAATTCCTTGGGGTGCTAGCACCCAGACAGCCATTATTGTCGTTCGCTACGCTCTCTCGTTACATCGTTTTTCTAAATCTTCGATCTATCCCTGAGTGTCCTTTTTTTTATGACTGAGGAGATGGCAACCCTGTCTAAGATCCTGGATATAACCGTGGAGAAACCACGGTCTGGCCGAGTCCGTAAAAAGCTAACCAAATTTCAAAAATGATTATTCAAAAATTTTGTTTGTGAAGATGTGGATGAGAATAAAAAATGCAAACTTCGATAATATCATGAGTCCTATTTGTTGTTTGGATTTATTCCATCAATATTGGATTCGGACAAAGCTGAATGCCTATTTTGTGTTGTCCTTTCGAACGACTCTATGAAACCAGCAAAATTGAAAATTCATCAAAACAAGAAGCATCCTAGCACGATTGAGAAAGAAGATATATTCTTTGTTGAGAAGAAAAAAACATTATTGTCGACTAAACAAGTGACCTTGCCTAATTTTGTATCAAAACAGGAGGGAGTTCTTAAACAGGCTTGTCGTTTGTCTTTCGAAGTAGCCCTTGTTGGTACTAAAAACGTTTTGCCACACACTATTGCGGAGAAGTACTTCAAACCGGCATGTGAGCTTGTCTTGCTTAAATTGTGTCCAAACAAGCTAGATGAGTTGCGTCAAGTTCCGTTATCTGACAACACAATGAAACGGCGTATTGATGAGATGGCTGCTGATGTTGAAACTCAGTTGATAACGCGTTTGAAGAATTCATCTTTAGCTATACAACTGGGCGAGTCGACTACTGTATCAAACGAATCTCTTTTACTTAGTACTAGGATGGGTACGTTACATTTCAAAGATGCTATTCATGAAGACTTCTTCTTCTCAACCAATTTGCTAACAACCACAACTGGTGCTGATATTTTTGATGCACTAAGCACGTAAGAATATTTTTCGATATTTTCTTATTATTTCTGTCTTCTAATACTTCTTTCTAACTGTAGGTATTTCAATTCGGCCGATATCGCCAGCATCATATCTTGCTGCACTGATGGTGCACCAGCGATGATTGGTCGCCACAAAGGTTTCGTGAACAGACTGAAGACGGTTGCTCCCAAATGTGTATCTTTTCATTGTGTTCTCCACCGGGAATCTCTTTGCAGGAAAACCCCTTTCAAAATTTGGGGAAACTTTGTCTTTGGTAGTGAAACTGGTCAATAGCACAAAATCCAGTTCCAAACAAGACATATTGTTCAAGAAATTTCTTGATAATAATGATTCTGAATTCGCAACGTTATTGTTTCATACTGAGAGTCGCTGGCTCTCTCGTGGCAAGGCGTTAAGTCGTATGTTTGCTCTGCGAAAAGAACTTGAGGAGTTCATATGTCATTAGCAACCATTGACATATAATGATGACTTCTGGTTTCGTTTGGCTTACTTGGCAGACATTTTCGAATCATTTAACAGACTGAACCTCTCGTTACAAGGGAGTTCGTTAAGTTTGTTTGATTCAAAAAGAAAAATCGATGGATTCGTCAACAAACTGTGGCTATGGCGACAGAAAGCTGACAATTGGGACTTCACGCCATTCACACGCTTTCAACAGCTTTGTATGGATTATGGTGGTAAAATCGACGAAATTCTACATCTAGATATAATACACCATCTGGATGAATTGGCGGTGCAGTTTGAGAGACGTTTCTCAGATTTAAAAGAGTTAACAAAGCACGCGTGGGTAATGAATCCATTTAGCGCTAATTTGTCCGATGTGGAATACATCGAGAGGGCAAGAGGCCCTCATTGATATACAATCTGATGATGTTGGTCAGCATGTTTTTACCCATGATGGTGTAATTAAGTTCTGGCTGACTCATGGAAAAAGTGTTGCACCAGAACTTTATGACATTGCTTTGTCAGTTATTCTACCCTTTTGTACCACTTATTTAGCCGAGAAAACTAATAGTACTGTTTCTTTGATCAAGACAAAAGCACGGAACCGTCTTGAAATATTCAGTGATTTAAGATTAGCAGTCACTACAATTCAACCATCTATAGACAAGTTGGTCGAAAGGCATCAATTGCAACCTTCACATTAATTCTTTTGGAAGGTTTATACTTTACAGGTTTCTTGTATTTGGACAGTTTATTAGTTTCTTGTAGACATTTTTAACTTTTCTTGTAGGTATTTTTAACTTTTCTAGGTGGGGTTTTAAGTAGGTATATGTGTGTAAACCAATGGTTCACAATTTGGATGTTTGCCTGGATCACTAAAGTATCTTTAAGTGACAAATTGGTTCAAAAAACAATAAGGGGTCCACAAGAGATACATATACTCTTTGAGGGTCCACAGTTCGAAAAGATTGGGAACCACTGGTATAATCAAAAAGATAATCAAAAAGGCCATCACAGACGGGTCAGAAGTGTGCTTCCACATTCCTTGGATGATGACACAATACATGTCATCCAAGGAATTTGGAAGCACACTTCTAGCCCGTCTGTGAGGGGCTTTTCTTACATCAATTAAAGTTTGTAGGATTAAAATTGTGGATGCAAGTTTTGGCTGTGTCATCATGATGACGTCAGCATAATTAATTAGCATAGTTTTGAATAGTCATCTACACTGAACACTACTATATATGTTTATTTCTATCTCTTATCATTTTGACTCTACAAGCGCGCTTCGCTTGCTTGCGCTGCTCGGCTGGCGGACACAAAGTGTCCGCCGGAAGCGCACTACGGGTGCGTGGGGCCACATTGATTAATTATGTATAAGGGAGATAATATCTATAAATATGTCTGTTCTACTGTTGTAATCGAGATCGGACGAAAAATCACCAAATTTGTCAATTTTTAAAATTTAGATGCGTAATAATGACGTCATAGCAGAGTGATAAGTCATTATTTTTTTATTATAGTTGCATCATATGCAAGCAGGGTTTCATCCAGCTTTCCAAAGCCATACGCCTAAATGGCCGCCACCATTTTTCTACGCGCCTAGACTCGGCATTTTTATATAGCAGCTTTATGCCACGCGCCTAAGTAGGCGTATGCCGCGCGGCTAAATCATACGCGTAATTATGAGCTAAGGGACCAAATACGCGCCTCTAGGCGCGCCCAGTACGCCTGGATGAAAGCATGTATGCAAGGTATATTAATATACACATTCTATTAAAATATTAGCCCTCTATCGCCTAAAATGACAGTTATAGTCGAAAAATTGAAATTTCTAATTATAAAAAATGTGACAATGACCTCATAATTCCATGATGAATCGACATTTTCGTCTGAACTTGTTGAAACCGCTTCAACCAAATATCAATTTGACCGAATAATGATCAGACCCAATAATTTGGTTAAACGAATAATGGTCAAACCGAATAATTTGGTTAACCGAATATTTGGTCAACCAAATAATTTGCATACTTTAACAACACAATCACATGTTCTTACATGAAGTGGTCCGAACACAAATATATCTAATAGGCCAACTTATATTTGATTATATTTTCATAAAAATGTTCATATATTGAATGTACAAACGTTTATACAAAAATATATTATGTGGTAGACCAAATATTCGGTTGACCAAATTATTCGGTGGACTAAATTATTCGGTTCTCAACCGAATACCAAATAATGATATTTGGTTACAAACCAAATATCAACTATTTGCAACTATTATTCGGTTTAAGGATTAGCCATTTAAAATTATTGCTGTGCCATCATGATGACGTAAGCATAATTAATTAAGATAATTTTGTTGAGACATCTATATTGAACACTTTATTGAACAATTGTTTATCTCAAACCAGTGGCGGCGCCAGGGGGGGGCACCAATTTCTGACAGGAATACATGCGTCATTCATTTGTCCATGCCTTCGCAATATTTTACTAAGCTTCTATTATATCGATAAACAGGTTTCTCTAATTCAATAGTGTACACCAGGTGTCTCAAACTCGAATCGGATAGTGGGCCAATTTCATAACCCCAGCTCTTTCCCCGGGCCATGATAGAAACGAATAGATTTTAACTACTGATTCATTCAATTATAATATTTTTTCGCAACTGGCTGGCGGGCCACCAGTTTGACACGCCTGGTGTACACCAATATTAAAGTGTAATAAAATAACAGTAAGTGTAAGAAAAAAACATAAAATGTGTGTATATATATATATATATATATATATGTATGTACTATATACCTATCAGTTCTCATTGGCGGGTAATATGTACCCAAAAAATGTTGGTGCCCCACTGGAAATGATTTGTGCCCCCAAGGTGCCCCCCCAGTGGCGGCGTCCTAGCGCCGCCTCTTTTGATTTGAGCTCTAATAGGCATTTATCATTAAAATTAGGCGATGATGACGCGACAAAAATTTTAACCGCAAATTGCTCAGAGGTCCTATGTTCGATGGTTTTAGGAATGAAATAAGTTTTAGAGGGCCTCATATTTCAACAGTGTTACCAATCTCAAGTTTTCAGCTCTTCTAGTTTTTGTGCAATGAGCAAAATGAAATCACAAAATGCTACGTAATGATGATGATTTAGCATATATCGAAAATCATTTGAGTAGGTACACATCTACATATATGTCTGCAGCTTCACAACGGATTTCAGAGCAATATCTTTTAAACTCTGGTTAGTGCACCATTTACGGCCGGCTATACACCAGCACTCATTAAGTACTGTGCTATTATATTACTATATTGGATCATAGATCCAATATAATAATCTAGGAAGTACACTAAAAATTGCCTCACTCAAGTGGTTCTGCAACTAATCGGAAATTATAATAGGTGTCAATATATTATATACAGCATCATGTTGAATATTTTGACGTTTATATAGCATAATTAATTATGAATTAATCTTACTTGCTTCGTGAGTGAGTGCACAATTTGGAGAACTAAATTCACTGAATCCTGCTCCGTTTCCAACGCTGACCATTATACAGTAATAAACGTTTGGTAGAAGTCCAGTCAGAATTACAGACATCGTGTTAATACTTAGATTCAGAACTCTTTCAGTTGTATCCAACACTGATCCATTATATCTAACTTGGTAACTTGTTAAAACTCCATTTTGATTTATCAATTCAGGAGCATTCCATTCTGCCTGTATTGCAGTGCTGTTTAAAGGATACACTGTGATGTTAACTGGAGGATTTGAAGGAACTAGAAATAGATGTATGTAAGTAAATATAGTTCATTAATGCACTCTAAATAATAGTATGAATGAAAAGTATAATTAAATAAAAACATGTATTTTTGTATCAAAAAAATACATTAGATTAGCCATTGAGAACTCGCTTTTACTGTAACTCAAAATGAATATTTTTTAAAAGGTGTGAAAACATGTATACAGTAGAACTCGGATAAGACGTACCCCTTCGAGAAGGAATTATTAGTACGTACTATCCGAGTTTGTACTACATAGAAATCTATAATATAGTAGATGGATTTTGATTCTAAAAAATTAGTATGTGCTAAACTGAAGAAGGTATTATCCGAGTTCTACGTATAGCAAATGTAATAGCTCAAACGATATTCACATTATTTCTTAAGTGCGAAAATCGAATCCAACATGGTGAAATACCCTACATCAGTCGTTGAGATCTAAGCAAGGAGAGTGGATTTGGTGACAATTAAATTTCCGGAGCACTTCGTGCTATGGTATACAGGTTATGATGCATCCATATTGGGGGATGACCTAAAATGAATTCAGATAACAATACACATACAAATTGTTTTAGACTGAGTTATTATGTTATTTTAACAAGATGCATCTATGAGGTTCTAATCTATACCAAAAATCGAATGTAATAATAATATATATATATATATAGCCGCTTTTGTACGAAAAAATTTAAACCGTCCATGGCCTACTTAATATACGGCTATATATGTATGTCACCGAGAAGACCATAAAACGAAGAGGCCAGTTTTAACAAAGTCAGAATATAATTAGACCGATAAATCAAAAACCGCTTCCGATAGACATTTGAAATCTATTGTTACCATATACAAACATTATATCAGCGTATCCAATTCCGCTGTCAAAAATTTGATATATCATCATGTGATTGCGCAATAAGCTCTTTTTAGAGCGGAAAATGTTGCTGTTTCAGTTCATATTAATAATCGTTATCTGCATTTCTAATGCTTGAATTTTTGATAGCGCAACAATAGGAAGATATAAAGCCAAAAATTCTGAAAATTTTAGTTAGAATGTCTATGCATTCCTCAGTTGCTATGGAAACAAAAAATTACATGTTTAATCCATAACTCGAAAAGTATAGATCGTGGACATTAAGAAATTATACCATTTAATCCGTAAACTATTACTTCCTATATGAGAATAATACTATTCACATGTCTATTTTCAATAAGTTATGAGTTATCTAGGATTTTGTCACATCTCATTACTTCTCTATAGATCGTGATAAAATCCTTGATAACCCAGAACTTATTGAAAATAGACATGTGAATAGTATTAATCTCATATGAGAAATAATAGTTTACGGATTAAATGATATAATTTTTTAGTGTCTATGGTCTATACTTTTCGAGTTATGGCTTAAACATGTAATTTTTTGTTTCCATAGCAACTGAGGAATGCATAGACATTCTAACTAAAATTTTCAGATTTTTTGGCTTTAGATCTTCCTATTGTTGCGCTATCAAAAAAATCAAACATTAGAAATGTAGACAACGATTATTAATATGAGCTGAAACAGCAACATTTTCCGCTCTAAAAATAGCCTATTGCGCAATCACATGATGATATATCAAATTTTTGACAGCGGAATTGGATACGCTGATATAATGTTTGTATATGGTAATAATAGATTTCAAATGTCTATCGGAAGCGGTTTTTGATTTATCGGTCTAATTATATTTTGACTTTGTTAAAACTGGCCTCTTCGTTTTATGGCCTTCTCGGTGACATATATAGCCTTATATTAAGTAGGCCATAAACCGTCATAATTTAAACTCTTGATATGTATATATATATAATTTTGACTAAATCTTACTTGCTTCGTGAGTGCGTGTACAATTTGGAGAAGTAAATTCACTCAATCCTGCTCCGTTTTCAACACGAATTATTACACAGTAATACACATTTGGTAGAAGTCCAGTCAGGACTACAGTCATCGTGCTAATACTTAGATTCAAAGATCTTTCAGCTGTATCCAATACTGAGCCATTATATCTAACTTGGTAACTTGTTAAAACTCCATTTTGATCAATCAATTCTGGATCATTCCATTCTGCCTGTATCGCAGTGCTGTTTAAAGAATATACTGTCAAGTTAACTGGAGGAGTTGAAGGAACTAGAAATATGTACATATGTAGGTGAATACAACACCCTCCCTGAATAATGGTATTTTATTAAATATGAAATCTGATGAAACTTAATCAGCCATATTTTAACAATGAATTAGTCAAATGGGGCAATGTCTGATTGAGTTAGGATATATGAGCCACTTAATACATGGTTGTATATGTCACCGAGTGCACCAAATAAATACACCATTTTATAATTTGTTCTGAAATTTTGCCTCTTACAGCAGCAAACGTAACTTTGTTTACGTATTCGAGGATGTAGATTTCATTGGAGTCATTTATATTGTAGCACTTTGGTCAACGGTTAAGTAGTTTAGGCGTCGTTAACGGGTGACTTTCAAAATTGCTCCAATGGAATCAGCGTCCTCGAATATACTAAACAAAACGATACTTGTTCCTAAAAGAGACAAAGTTTCCTCCAGAAGTAAATTTGTAAACTGGTCTTCTATTGCTTCTATTGTAGCCCATGGTTAGCAATGCAACATATTTCAATGGTATTAATATCAGAGGTATTAAAAACTACTATTCGCATGCGAAAAGTAATTTTCAATATACTATGTAGTAATCTCAACTTTGAAAGAAATCCCGCCTCCCACGAGGAGGCATTGCGAAGGCTAAATGTATCTTTGACGCCAATCCATTCAAATAAATTGGCTGGAAGGTCGTAAACCCAGAATTATTAAAAACTGCACGAATATGCGTTAATGTATATGAATAAAAAGCGATATTTTAAAAATTCAATCTGTTATGTTTTAAACTTTTGATATGCATATATATTTCATGTACAAACCATACCTGCTTCGTGAGTGCGCACACAATTTGCAGAACTAAATTCACTCAATCCTGCTCCGTTTTCAACGCGAATCATTATACAGTAATAAACATTTGGTAAAAGTTGTGTAAGAATTACAGACATCATGTTAATACTTAGATTCAAAGATCTTTCAGTTGTATCCAAAACAGATCCATTATATCCAACTTGGTAACTTGTTAAAACTCCATTTTGATCTATCAATTCAGGAGGATTCCATTCTGCCTGTATCGCAGTGCTGTTTAGAGAATTAACTGTAAAGTTAATTGGGGGAGTTGAAGGAACTAAAGGGTATAGGTGAATAAAACACTCCAATATTTCAGCATAGATAAACAGCACATGAGAGCCTAAGGCCCCATTGCAAAAGATGCCCTTATGGCATGGACGGAGTATCTCGTCCGTCCGTCCGTATGTATGTATGTATGTATGTATGTATGTATGCAGTGGCGTAGCTAGGGGGGGCGGGGAGGGGCGGACCGCCCCGGGCGGCGCTTAATAGGGAGCGGCACTTGACCTTGTGTTTCATAAAATATATATTGGTAAACTCAGAATTTCTCCAAGGTATTTTGAATTTAACATGCTTTTTTCAGCTAATACGAGTATGAATAGTATTTTAAATTAATTTCAAATATGAAATTCTAATGGTTTTGTCTATTCACAATTAAAAATACACCACAAAATAAGTTAAAAAGCACGCTTCGCTTGCTTGCGCTGCGCGGCTTGCGGACACTGCGTGTCCGCAGAGCCGCCCTGCGGGCGCCTGGATTTACTCAATCTAACATATTTTGGGAATTCTTTTCCTTTATATAAATATTGTAGACAAAAGTCAACGAATAATTTCCATATGGATCCGAAAATATGATATTCTAAATCTACAGCACTAAAAAACCCATGTCATCCGTTGGAAGCTAGTTTCTAGCCTATTTTTGTAATTTGTTTACCTTCTGTATATATTATAAACAAAAGTAAACAAATTGATCATCAAATTTACTCGAAAACATGATATTCGAAATCTACACCCCTAAAAACCCCATGTCACTCGTTGGAAGCTAGTCTCTAGCATTATTTTCAAAATTCATCAAATGGTGTGAAAATATGTATATAAAGGTGTGAAAATATGCACATAATCTTTTTTTATTGCCATACATTATAATACATTTAAGATATCAAACATAAATTGTGGCTTTGAAGTATTAATAACAATGCCGATCTATTATCATTGTTATTAATACTTCAAAAATTTCACACTTGTACAATGATTTCTATTGTGATAGTGTAGTCATTTTTTTGTATAGAAAAGGTGTGAAAAATTGTTTTCCATTTTTTTGCAGAGATGTGAAAATTTCGCTTAGATCTTAGAACTTAATCGTAGTCATATCATTTGACACCTACATGCCAATTTTCACACCTCTATGACTTCCCAATTCTTCAATCAATTCGGACAAACACAAAAACAATCCTAGCATTTTAATATATAAGATACACTTGCCAAGTTGAGGTAGAAATATGTGTTGAGGGGCGGCATGAAATACATCCGCCCCGGGCGACATAGGTGTAAGCTACGCCTCTGTATGTATGTATGTATGTCCGTACGCGCGCTACTGCGAAATCTAACAGTCCGATTTCTACAAAATTTCGCACGTAGGATCTCTTTATGGTGTAGATGTGCACCGTCAACATTTTTTCGCAAAATCTCATCACTTCCGGTTTTTAAGAGTATATATTCATAGTTTAACACCTCCACTGCAAAGCTATGTTTAAAGATATAAGTAAGGTCTCAATGACTAATGTAGGGTATTTCACCATGCGGGTTCTGATTTTTTTCACTTTGAAAGTAATAATATGAATATTTTATGAGTTCCTAACTAACATATGTATATATACATATTTTCACACCTTTCGAAAAATTTTATTTTGAGCTAAAAGCGAGTTCTCAACGGCAAATATAGGATATTTTAATGAGTATATTCCGATTTTAACACTTTGAAAGTAATAATATGAATATTTTATGAGTTTCTAACATATGTATATATACATATTTTCACACCTTTTAAAAAAAGCTTATTTCGAGCTAAAAGCTAGCTCTCAATGGCAAATATTAGGTAGTATTTTACTATGTAGATTCCAAATTTCACACTTAGAATACCGTAAGATTAGTAATTCACGATGTAATCCGATATTTATATTTCATGTTCCTTCGAGTCACTTCCTGGAGCTGCACTATCGGTCTGTCGACCGACATTTTTTATTTTTTAATGACAAATTATCATGTTATCATGATAATGTCAACGTAATATTGTAGATACATCTACGGTGGAAGTTTGTTATTAATATGGAACCGTTGAGTTATAATCAAAAATAAAATCACAAAATGCTACGTTTTCATGATGATTTAGCATATTATGAAATCACAGGGTTAGGTGCATATCTACATATACTTTTCTATCATCACCAAAATATTCAAGTTATTATATTTTAAACTGTGGCTAGTAGAGGCATTAAGGCCAGACACCAACACTCATTTTAGAACTGTACACTATTAGTATATATGATCATTGATCCTATAAATAGTATAGGAAGTACAGTGAAATAAAAAACTTTAAGATCTAGTCTCTAGTCTATTCTGAGATTTGCTTACCATGTTCCTCTTCGCAAGCAAAAACAAACAAAATACTTATCATAAAGTTTTAGAAATACTATGATATTTGGAATTTATGCCTCTAAGATCCAAAGTAAATCACTAAAAGCAAGTCTCTAGTACACTGGTTCACAAACTGAGGGCTGTGGATCTCATAGTGGTCCACATAACATCTAAAGGAGTCCACTGAGTCTAAAATTTTGCATTACGGTTAATAGGCGGGGTCTACAAAATATAGAAAGGTATTATAGGGGTCCATGGCCAAAAAGGGTTGGAAACTGCCACTCTAGCATATTCTAAGCTGTTTCACACGAAGTACGTAGTACGCAAAAAACCATTTAAACTTATTGGTATTGCTATATACATCGTGGTAAATTGAATGTTTTGTGGAAAAAGCGTAACATTTTGTTTTAATTTGTGTGATACGGTGATATTGGAGAGTTAAGGTCCCTAGCTCTTTACTGGGGTAATGAGGAGGATACAGGGTTTCATTTGGAGGGACCCCCCATTTTTCAAATTTATGGTTTCGATTTTGGGGATTCCCCCCATTTGAGCAAATGTAGGGTTTCGGCGATGTAAGATGTGATGAATTGCATGGCCATATGAAGCGGTACGGCTAGTAATGACATGACCTTAACGCTTTTTTATAAACTGTATTAGTTTATGGATGACTAGATAGATGAGCCTTACCAGTTTATATGAGCTTCCGACGGCAATGAATCGTGCGTTTAGACATTGCAGTGGTAAATATAAACAGACTATTTTATTTCTCTCAATTAGTAATTGTTGGTTGTTCTGTGATAAATCACTTTCTTCTGAATATGGTTAAAAATTTACCAATACTGATTGTGTTTTAAAATGTTTAGCACCCAAATTTCAACAGACAGCTAGAATCTCTGCAGTACTGTACCGCAGTAGCCAAGAATACGAAATTGAAAAGGGTTATTTTTTCCAATTTCAGGAATTTTGTTTGCAGATCACTTTCACTAATAAACAAGTTTGCACACATCACGTCCCACTATCTTTAATCGTTTAGGAGAATTTTAATAAGTAAATTGTAATCGCAATAATCAAATTTTAAGTCTGTTATACAAGTATCATATTGATCAGAAAATCTATACAGTCAACTCCGCTCAATTAGGGATACATGAATATTATGCAATTGAATATGACAATCTATAAAAGATATAAATCGAAAATTGTAGTAACACAAGCGTGCTTTGCTTGCTTGCGCTGCGCGGCTGGCAGAAACTTTGTGTCCGCCGGAGGCTCCCTTCGGTCGCCTGCGGTCACCATTGATTGATTATATGAGAGAGAACATCTCTAAATACGTCTGTTCTACTATTATAATCGATATCGCACGAAAAAGCACTGAATTTGTCAATTTTTAAAATTTTGATGCGTAATGATGACGTCATTACAGAGTAATGAGTCATCATTTTTTGATGATAGTTGCATCATATGTGAGATATGTTAGTATACAGATTCTATTAAAATTTCAGCCTTCTTTCGTCGAAAATGGCTGAGTTATGCTCGAATAACTATGTTGCTTAACTTTTAAAACTATGACAATGACGTCATAATGATGAGTCGACATTTTCGTCTGAGCTCAGAACTTACTGGAGCCATAGCCAAAAGTTTCCCACTTGCCAAAAATCAGCTTTCTGTGACTGGCAGTTTCTTCAATTAATTCGTTACAGATATATATATAGATATATATACGTAGATATACGTACATATACGAGTATACAAACATCGAGTTTTAATAGTAAGGATATGCAAATCTATTAAATCTAGTAGCATCTAAGATAATTCAAGTCGTTGTATCTCTTATGCATAAATCTTACTTGCTTCATGAGTGCGTGCACAATTTGGAGAAGTAAAGTCACTGAATCCTGCTCCGTTTTCAACTCGAATCATTATACAGTAATAAACATTTGGTAGAAGTTCAGTCAGAATTACAGACGATGTGCTGGTACTTAGATTCAAAAGTCTTTCAGTTGTATCCAGCACCGATCCATAATATCTAACTTGGTAACTTGCTAAAACTCCATTTTGATCTATCAATTCAGGAGCATTCCATTTTGCCTGTATCACAGTACTGTTTAAAGAATAAACTGTGAAGTTAACTGGAGGAGTTGCAGGAACTAAAAATATATAGATATATGCAGAGGTGAACATAACAGCCTTAATAAGGTTAACTTATACGTAGTGTAGAGGTCAAGTTGGAAAATTTGTTAAAACGCCACTTTCGGGAGGGAATGATGTTGAAATTTGTAGTTTTGCATCAAAACCCACCAAGCACCCTTTGGACACTTTTTTGACCTAAAATACCCACTAGATTCAATAACTTTGAATTCATCTTTTGACTCGAATCCTTATTGGCAGCATAACTCAAAAGTTGTTCACTATTTTCAAAAACGAAAGATAATCCACCAAGAAGTTCAATGACCACTTTTAAAGGAACACCGCTATAATTAGATTTTGTAATACAGATATGTGATTACGGGATTTGCCAGGGCCTGTCAGTAGGCCGTCAAGACCTGTACATTTATCGTTTTAGGACAGAAGTAACTTGATATTATTAATGCTATAACTATATTGCTAAACATTTGTTTGGATGAAATGAGCCCCACTGGATTATTGAAAAGCCCTAAGCACCCAATGGCCAGCGCGCTTGCGCCGACACTGATGGATAGATGCTAATCTATTATACACAGTAGCATCTCCAGAGATAATTCAAATCGTAGCTATGTTCTAAACTTTTGATACATATTCAAAACAAAACTATTTGAACTATGTTTCCATATGTATATATCTTACTTGCTTCGTGAGTCCGTGCACAATTTGGAGAACTAAATTCACTGAATCCTGCTCCATTTTCAACACGAATTATTACACAGTAATTAACATTCGGTAGAAGTCCAGTGAGAGATTCAAAGAATTTATTAATATTTATATCCAAAACTCTTTCATTTGTATCCAACACCGTTCCATAATATCTAACTTGGTAACTTGTTAAAACTCCATTTTGATCTATCAATTCAGGAGCATTCCATTCTGCCTGTATCGCAGTGCTGTTTAAAGAATAAATTGCGAAGTTAACTGGAGGAGTTGAAGGGACTAAAGATAGACACAGGTAGGTGAATATAGAACATAATTGCATTAATAACTGACCATAACGTATTCAAATTTTAACAATTTTAACAACATGCAAACCAACAAAGAAAAGTCTTAGTTTGGAGTTCAATTTTTTTTTGATCTACCTTGTACAAGTAGTTCAATATTGTATATGTTACTAATATCAATTTTTTATTATATAAAAATTAAAAATTATTTTGTTGCATTGTCAGTGCTCGATTCCTCTTACATAGGTGATACCTATGGAAATTCACAAATATTTTACGGAGTGGTGGACAAATTCAGCTTTATTCTGTATCTCATATCTAATACGAAAGAAACTGGGACACTCTTGAAATGGCGCATCCAGGATCCAGGGGGTGCACATCGGAGTGCACAGCACGCTTAAGGGAGTGCATAGGCACCCCTGCCACTGCCAATGCCACTGCTTTGTTGAATGGGTTTTTCAATGAATTCAAGTACAATTTGTATTATCCCTTTATCAGAAGTACTGTGCTGCATTTTTTTCACATGAAATCAATTTCGAGTTACAAACATCAAACGAAAATTTTAAAAGATTTTCTTAATAAAAGGTCCTCAACTTGGTTTAGTATGACAATCACATGTTTATAACACTTAAAGTGTACTTAAAACAAGTCACAAAATTATCAGAATTCGTCCTAAATATAGCCAATGTGAAAAATATGATGATCAATCTTAATTTACCAACGGAATGTTGTTCTCAAATTTCGAGTTGTGTACAGACATAACGAATTTATTTAGTTTAAGTCTTACTTGCTTCGTGAGTGCGTGCACAGTTTGGAGGACTAAATTCACTGAGTCCTGCTCCGTTTTCAACACGAATCATTACACAGTAATAAACATTCGGTCGAAGTCCAGCAAAAATTTCAGACAATTTGTTAATATTTATATCTAAAACTCTTTCAGCTGTATCTAACACGGATCCATTATATCTAACTTGGTATCGTGTTAAAACTCCATTTTGATCTATCAATTCAGGAGCATTCCATTCTGCCTGTATCGCAGTGCTGTTTAGAGAATTAACTGTAAAGTTAATTGGGGGAGTTGAAGGAACTAAAAATAGATGTACATAGATTTATATATAATATATATTATAAATAGGTTATTGGTTATTGAGTACAGTCCTTCGCTCATTTGAAAATCTCTGTACCAATGACTTTCTACAAGCGTATATGAATTATTTCATTATGCCTAATCTTACTTGCTTCGTGAGTGCGTGTACAGATTTGATAGCTAAATTCACTGAATCCTGCTCCGTTTTCAACCCGAATCATTACACAATAATAAACATTCGGTAGAAGTTCAGTGAGAATTTCAGACAATTTGTTAATATTTATATCCAAAACTCTTTCAGTTGTATCCAACACTGCTCCATTATATTTAACTTGGTAACTTGTTAAAACTCCATTTTGATCAAAAAATTCAGGAGCATTCCATTCTGCCTGTATCGCAGTGCTGTTTAGAGAATAAATTGTGAAGTTAACTGGAGGAGTTGAAGGAACTAGAAATAGATGGAAATAGGTGAAAATAATTTGTCATTGTAATGTAAATATTTAATTGTGATGGTGCCATTTTGGCCGAGCTAATTACATAAAGTTAGTAATAGTATCTTTAATTTAAAATGCTATGACTTTTTAGCTTGCAGACTATTCTTGACTAGGCTAACTAAAATAGTGATCGTGAAGCTCTATTGATCGACTGACCCTATCCTCTCTACTGCCAAGCTATGAGAGTATCAGACTTTAATCGAAAGAGTAGTGGAAAAAAGTATCATTGCATCTTGTTTTGTAACTTTAGATCCGAAACAATGGCGAGGTAGCATCTTAGTAATTGTTTCACATCCAATTATTATCCAAGTTCTCGATCACAAACAATTTTTTTTACTAATTATTACTCTAACCACAGCATACTCAATATAAGTCGTGGTATCAGATGTACTATGGATGAAGTAGAGAATGGGAATTTAAATTATTAAAAATCTATTTGCTTGGTTATAAGCTATTTAATATCCTCAAGATTTCCATTTCCTGATATGTATCCTTACTATTAAAACTCGATTAATGTGTATATATCTTATACACTGCCCTACCAAAAGTATTCGTACACCCTAATAATTCCCATACAAATTGTATAAATCGTATCTATTTTGGGAGTCAATATTAATAAATCAGTAATAGTTCGACTAAATTTGCCTCAAAATTCAAATTCTACACACTCGATTTACTCATTTTATAGTCTTTCAACTCAATTACTCTATTTTAAAGCTAAAATATTTCAACCCGTGACACCTAGTGCCACTAACGCCATCATATATAGTGGCATCAATTTATGGTATGTGGCACAATGAAGTAAATGTTCAAATATTTATGTTGGAAATAGAGTAATTGAGTTGAAAGACTATACAATGAGTAAATCGAGTGTGTAGAATATGAATTTTAAGCCAAATTTAGTCAAACTGTTACTGATTTATTAATATTGACTCACAAAATAGATACGATTTATACAATTTGTATGGGCATTATTGGGGTGTACGAATACTTTTGGTAGGGCAGTGTATATTAAAACGCTAGGATTTTTTCGCTTGTTTGTCCGAATTGATTGAAGAATTGGAAGTCCCAGAGATATGAAAATTGGCAAGTCCCAGAGATATGAAAATTGGCATGTAGGTGTCAAATGATATGACTACGATTAAGTTCTGAGATCTAAGCGAAATTTTCACACCTCTGCAAAATAAATCTTACTTGCTTCATGAGTGCGTGTACAATTGGGAAAACTAAATTCACTGAATCCTGCTGCGTTTGCAACTCGAATCATTACACAGTAATAAACACTTGGTAGAAGTTCAGTCAGAATTACAGACATCGTGTTAATATTTAGATTCAAAGATCTTTCAGTTGTATCCAAATCTGAGCCATTATATCTAACTTGGTAACTTGTTAAAACTCCATTTTGATCTATCAATTCAGGAGCATTCCATTCTGCCTGTATCGCAGTGCTGTTGAACGAATATATTGTGAAGTTAACTGGAGGACTTGAAGGAACTAGAAATATTTGGATATAATTTTGTGAACATAACGCTCCAAGTTGGTTTTTGAGGAAGTATTATTCTTAGTACAAGCGCAGCTAGCGAACACTTTGTGTCCATAGAGTATTCGCTAGCGAAAGCATTATAATATCATCGAATTCAGAGGCCCTTACGGCTACGGGTGCATACTTACCAACCCTCCAGGGATCCCTGGATTATCCAGGAAAATGACTTATGATCCAAGGATCCAGGAATTTTGTGTTTTCAACTAGCCCAGCGTTTCTCAACCAGGGGCCACGAGGCCTTCACCGGGGGGCTATGTTTAAGTATTGACTCAAACATACTGTTATTGAAGGGCAGGGGGCCACGGGTACTGAGGGTCTCGGTAGGGGGGCCACGGACCATGAAAGGTTGAGAACCACTGAACTAGCCTATAATAATTTCCATTAATATAGTTTATGGAATTTATTGTAATTTTATGTTACTAATTATTTAACAAGTCTTCAAGGATCCTGGAAGATTTCCTGGACTCACGAATTTCGAACGCGTAAGATAACATTGTATACGATGTACCTTTCTTTAAATAGTTTACTTGTCCTTTTCGAAATCTTTAATTACATATATTCGACCTTTATTTAAAATCCACTAAATTCCCTAGATATCCAGGGATTTCCCTGGATAGCGAATTTCGAAATTTAACCTGTCTATTGATTCATGCTAATTTAGTCATTAAAATTAAAAATATGATAACATCCAGGAATTTACCATTGAAATCCAGGGATTTCACTCCCAAAATCCAGGGAAATTTTCAAGAGGGGTTGGTAGGTATGCGGGTTACAAATTGAAAACTTTCTCAAATCATTTCAAATTTGCTCACCTTATGAATCTATTAAAAATCGATATAAATTTATAAGAAAAACGATGTTTGGTATCTACACTTTTACAGGCATCAGGTCAATTGTTGAACGTTAGTTCCAAGCACATACAAAATCCACATTTCTCATAAAAAAATATATCCTATAGTTCACTGTAGTGTCATATAAGGATTTTTTGTTGGAGTGATGCTACACATGATGTATAGAAAGGGTATGAAAATTTAATTTGCATTTTTTGCAGAGGTGTGAAAACTTAGATATTAGAGCCCAATCGGGAAATAATCATTTGGCACAACATTTCGTGTCTCAATATAAAATCAAAAATAAAGTATATAGTCAAATAGTAGCCTGGGCGATTATCAATTCTAGTCCTATTTACCCAACGCAGAAAAATCTTAATTCAGATATAAGCGAGTTTTTAATGAATATTACCGTGCGAGTGAATTAAGAAATAATAGAAAGGAATAAATTACCTATTACTAATTTTTTTCTAAAAAGTACAAAAAAAAGTTAGCACCCTCTTTAGAGCGGCCATTATTCGAGAGATAGTAGCTACTATTCGATTATATACGGTATATATATGTGTATGCACATATATTGTTGAAAGTAAAATAATGAAATCACAAAATGTTGACAATCAAAATGACTTGCTTGTTATACAGTGGAACATCTAGAAATAAAGGATACCGAAACGGAATTAATAAACATACTCTGACATCACACATTTGAAAAGTTCGTATAGAAAACAGCAAAGATAGTCAAAAAATGTCTCACCTGAGAGATTCTACAACCAATCGTGTGGCAGGAATAGGTTGAATGTGTTAATTTTAGAATATTTGATATGTACTTGTATGTATAGTTAATTATAATCATTATAGTATCTTACTTGCTTCGTGAGTGCGTGCACAACTTGGAGAACTAAATCCACTGAATCCTGCTGTGTTTGCAACTCGAATCATTACACAGTAATACATATTCGGTAGAAGTCCATTGAGAGTTTCAGACAATTTGTTAATAAATATATCCAAAACTCTTTCAGTTGTATCCAACACTGATCCATGATATCTAACTTGGTAACTTGTTAAAACTCCATTTTGATCAATCAATTCAGGAGCATTCCATTCTGCCTGTATCGCAGTGCTGTTTAGAGAATAAATTGTGAAGTTAATTGGAGGAGTTGAAGGAACTAGAAATACGTAGGATAATATAATTAATTTATGTACTTGAACACATTCTTGGGGTTTTATGTTAAAAGTACATTTGAAGCTTCTAGTTTATCAATACGAAATCATCTATCATAGGTTACTTTTTATTTATGATATACTATTCTTGTTGTCGATTAAATTGAGTGATGATCAGAGGTCAGAGTTGCACGCGAAAGTAACAAACCTTTTCTTGATTCAATAGTATCGTGAAAAGCATAATTTACATACGTAGCTCTCTAACTTAGTTATTTATCATTGTAATTGATATTATTAACATTATTAATTTATTTTCAAGATATCTAGCAAAAGTATTTCCATTAATCGTATAGATTTAGTAGTTGTGTTTCTTTGAAAAATTTTATATTTTAATTAGTAAAGTATACAACCTCACCTTCGCAAAGAATATAAAACATTGGTTTTTGTACTCTGGACCTGTATTATTATATTGGAACAGGGATCTGATATAATCGTATACTATGTAACAATTAAAAACTGTCTGGGCCATGGTCTACTCCACATAATTCCTGTTGCGTAAATTCGTGAGATCGTAGATCATGAGATTCTTATATTATTAAGACATTCAATAAGTTATAATCCCATATATGTATCTCAAATGATAGTGAAAATATGATATTTTCGATTATTCCTTAGAGATCAGCTTCAAAATTGTATATTGGTTTATTTTAAAGGACAATTATTGTGATTCCTACATTAGAATTTTGTACATCGGTTTAAGATAGTCCCTTTGAACGTGATTTTTGAGGTTCCCTTTGATACATTTCAGTTCTGAGCAAATTTAGATTAAAACTGATCCCACCATCGAATTCTACGCATAAACTAAAATATAAATTGAATTATCTGAAATATTCTAGTTTTAGACTGAGGGAATAATAGTGTTTTGAAGTGGTTTACTAACATTTTTGTCCCACTTTTGAGTGGCGAAACAGCGTCCCCAAGACCCCCAACTGGTTGATATACCCTCCCTACAAAAGTCCCTGGCTACGCCCATACTCTAGTTTAGCAAATAACATATATCTTCATAAATTTGAATGTTTCCGAGTGATGGAATCCCGACAGAATTCCAATGTTTCGGTGAACTCTTTTCTGGCTGAGAAGCAGTGAGTTGAACATTTTGTTTAGAATCTATCAACACAATGCATTATTGTTAGGCATGACATTATCGCGCCGGTGCCATGGTTTTAGAAGTGGTCCAGTTTTACCTAACCAACCGGGTCCGGTTGGTTAGGTAAAAACTGGACCTGTAACCACTGCAACCACTATCAAAAAGTTGTCCGGTTTACCATGACAAACCTGGGACCACTTTTGAAAAGTGGTCCGGGTAACACCGTACCAACCGGACCAGTGGCACCGACCCCGCATTATCATAATCGGGGTCCTACCGACCTAACTATGACTTATACGTATAAGTATAGTGTGAAGCACTACAGCAATAGAGACCTCCTAGACTCCTAGAGTGCTATATAGTAACGTTATCACATCATTTGAGGGGAGGCTTGCATTAGTGTAAGGGATTAAATTGCACAACAAATTGACTCGGACCAATTTTGGTTGGGGGAAACCACTTTTGGCCTGATAAAACTGGTTCCTCCGGACCACATTTTTCGTGACAGATCCAGTCAACTCGTACCAAATAGGGAAGTTAACTCGTGCCAACTACCAAAATGAAATGTACGATTTTATAGCATTTTGGATGAGATATATGTAAAAACACAGCGAAAAGCAGGATTTTCTGTTGATTTGGTAGTTGACTTGGTACGATATCTGCTTGGGTAGTGCAGTGGTTAGGGCGTTTGAATACCAAGACTTAGATCGTGGGTTCTAACCTCGCTCTAGTCATTTGCATTTTACTCTCAATTACATTGCTCCGGTAATGTAATCTGAGCCTACACTCTTGCAGAACCTTAGTGAGCTGAACCGCTAAGGATGTCATCTCGTTTAAAGGTAAAGTTAAGTCAGGTGCTATCTTTCTTGCCTACTGTTAGCCGAGTTTTTCTCTGTAACACGCTATCATATGCACACAGACATGCCATCATATGCATACAGACACGCCGCATGCACACATTCAACAACTATCAGTAGGTTTAGCACCTCACCCAGATTGTAAACTCCCTGAGAACATATTACCATGGATTCGGGGGGTATATAAATCTATAACTTTTTTAAAACTTTTTATATGAAAAACCGTTGTTTAAATTAATATCTCTAAAACCACCACACTGCATTGAATTGTATCTCTACTGGGGGCGTTTCGTGCAAAAAAAGCCTCACTTCAGCCCATTTATCAATCCAATCCTTAACTAAATTGCCTCAGGCCAAGCTGGATCCCATAAAAGCCTCCCTTCTCCACCATTGGGACTGTATTCCTCCCTAAAATAACTCGAATGACTCAATTTTATTATCAATTAGGCCAACTCTCAATTAATCATCCGCAATGTGTCAATTGATGATGCACAATGTGTCAATTGCTCATGCGCAATGTACTTTTTAATATATGTACTTAGGGTGTATGCATGTATGTGTTCTGGACTTTAAGGCACATGCGATCTGGACTTTAAAAAGGCACATATACTCTGGATCCAAGGCACATGTGTCCTGGACTTTTCCACACATTAGAGCTTAAGAATATATTACCAGTATATATAAATATGGTATCAAAGTACCCAGATCAGTTGTTAAAATTTAGATTAGTCATCATATGATTGCGTAATGGGGTATATTTGTGACAAATTTAGTGATTTCAGAGCATCAACCCATTCATAGCTCAGTTCTATGCGAAAACCATAATATTAAAAACACTTAGAGGTGTTCTTAAAAGACCGATGATGATAGCTTACTGTATATAAGGCGATACAGTAAACTTGAAATATAGTACCAGGGATGCAGTAGTAAGTGAGCATTTATAACCATCCATAATTGTTTATAATACTTGTTTTATTAATTGTTCACATATACGCGTATGTTTGTTGTCTTTTGCCCCATATTAGTCTTTCAGATTACTAACTCATAGATACTGATCCTTAAGTTCAAAATGAGTAACTACTACCTATGAGGTATTAAAAAGTCCATTGCGCATGATCAATTGACACATTGCGCATGATCAATTGCACATTGTGCACGATTGGTTGGACTAAGTGCATTGCGCATGCGCAATCGTCACATTGCGCATGATCAATTGACCAATTGCGCATGATCAAGGCCGGCGGAGCCACTACGCCGGTCCGGCCATAGCCGGACCAATATCTCACTCTTTGACTTAATTTCAACTATAGACATTCCATATATGGGCATTGGTCGGATCATATATGTAAATTGGCCAGACCATATGGACGTTGACCGGACCAATAAAAAATTTGGTCCGCCGTCCCTGATGATCTATCATCACTTTGCACATAATATGCAAATATCACTTAAAATATTTCTATATTTGCAAAACTATTCCAAAAATTAATGTCGCTAAAACCTCCACATTGCATTGAATTTTTAGCGCAAAAAAGCCTCATTTCGCTCATTTTTCATCCAATCTCCAACTAAAAATCCCGGACCGAGCAGAGAATCCTATCAATCGGACCTAAATGCCTTCATTCTTCACCATTGGGATTGTATTCCTCCCTAATGTGTCAATTGATCATGTGCAATGTGTCAATTGATCATGCGCAATGTGCAATTGATCATGCGCAATGGACTTTTTAATATATGTACCTTTAGACTTCAAGTTCTTGGATTGAAATACCAACACATCCACCTGAACTAAAACATGCATGGATCCGGGCTCTAAGCCGTGATGTAATGCTGACATGAAGATAGTGCGAGTGAGTGTATTAAACATCTCATGGGAAGAAGACAAAGAGGCTGAAATATACAATGAGATGTTAATCGCAATAGTGACAACATATACAGTAGTCAAATATTGATACGGGCGGTGGAGCTGAATCATATCTGCAATTAACAGTGGCCTAAATTAAAGAGATTTTCATAGATTTTTCATGGTTATTTATATTGTGGTTTATTGTTGTTCTAGATAGTGACGGTCAGAGTGAATCCATTATGAAGTCAGGTTCAAATATCAGAAGACGGAAGGGTGTTAGGATTTACAATTACTGTAGTAGATGACCAGTTGATCCTCAGATCGTAGCAGCATAATAGTTTTGTGCGTCATTAATTCATAAATTTGAAATTAATTACAATGTGATTATAATATATAACTGCTCAGTAGTTATCAATAAGGAATAAATGTTATCATACTACATGTTTATAGGATGATGGACTGACGGAAAGTAAGGCAAACATAACTTTAGCATTACAGTATATTGATTGTATTGTAATATCCAAATAGTCCACTTACTACTTCATCCCTGGTACCTTTACTGTATGGCCTTATATAGAGTAGGCAATGACTCAAATTAAGAATTCAGAGCGTAGCTAGAGTACGCTCCAATGAGCAGAATGGGAGACTCCAAAAATTGTGGAACACTCAATACTCTAGTTTTCATATTATGGTACAGCGATACTAGGCTGCACACAAATCTAGAACATACATACAAATTGATTGATAAAATGAAATGTCATGTTATTTTAACAATATGTATCTATCCTTACTATTAGAACTAGATAATGTATGACGGTATGTGCATACATTCACATCACTTTAACAAATTGATTGAAGAAACTGCCGAGCACAGAAAGCTGATCATTGGCATGGTGGAACATTTTGGCTATGGATCCACTAAGTTCTGACCTAAGACGAAAATGTCATCATGGAATTATGACGTCATTGTCACCTTTTTTATAATTATAAATTGTTTTTCGACTATAACTCAGCCAGTTTAGGTGATAGAAGGCTGAAATTTTAATAAACTGTGTATATTAACATTCTTCACAACTATCACCACAAAATGCCTATTATACTGCCATTATTACAGATCAAAATTGAAAAATTGACGAATTTGGTCATTTTTCGAGTGATATTCTAACAGCAAGGCAGGTGTATTTAGAGATGTTATCTACCATATAATTAATCAATGTGAGCTTAGACGCCGAAAGGGCGCCTCTGGCGTACACAAAGTGTTCATCAGTCGCGCAATGCAAGCAAGCGAAGCATGTATGTGAGGTTTTAATTAGTATCGAAAATCATTGGAGATGAACAAATCTGTATATACAGCAGATCTCTACGAAAATAAAAATATAGCAACATTATAGCTCAAACTCTTGATATATAATATACAATTGCGCGCTTATCTTGCTTGCGCTGCGCGGCTGGCGGACACAAAGTGTCCGCCAGAGGCATACTTCGGACACCTGGGCTCACTTTGATTAATTAAGGTAGACAACATTTCTAAATACATCTGTCCTACGGTTATAATCTACATCACCTGAAAAATTTGTCATATTTTCAATTCTTGATGAGTAATGATAACGTAGTAACAGAGTACATCATATTTGAGATAAATTAATAAGCACATTCTATTAAATGTTCAGCCTTCTATCACCTCATATTATAGTTATAGTCGAAGAACTGAAATTTATAATACTACTGAAAAAGGTGACAATTAAGTCATACTTCCACGATGTGTCGACATTTTCGTCTGAGGTCAGAACTTAGTGGACGTATAGCCAAAAAACTCACATTCCAAATCATCCTTCTGTGCCTGGTAGTTTCTTCAATCAATTTGTATATATGTATATATATATGTTGCAGTGTAAATGCGAAACTGGTGGTTTCGCGAATACACTGAATAGTTGGTGGATTCGCGAAAACTCCGGTGCAAATGCGAAACCTTTTTATCTTAAATCTTATGGTAGGTTAATTATATAACTCAAAGGAAATACGTAGTATTTACACTATTAGTAGTAACACTCCGCTGTTTCATAACTAAAAATTTGACAGTAAGATGATGTGAACAACATGTTTTCAAAGCTACTATACAACTACATTTTTGGCACGAGAAAGTAAAGTTTCAAAAACATACCAAAAAGCAAATAATATACGTAGCATAGCATGAGGAGTGATGTATGTAATGTAAGAATAATTTATCATGCTTGAAGATTACATGAAAACGATTTAGAATAAGGTTTTACATTCATTGATCTTGATTAAAAGTTTTGTTGTAATCTAGTTGTTCTTATGAGAAATATAAATCAACCTTAAGATTTAAGATAAAAAGGTTTCGCATTTGCACCGGTGTATTCGCGAATCCATCAACTATAGTCAGTGTATTCGCGAATACACCAGTTTCGCATTTACACTGCAACATATATATTATACACAAATGAACATTAATCGAGTTTGAATAGTAAGGATACATGTTTTATTCTGTACATAAATCTTACTTGCTTCGTGAGTGCGTGTACAATTTGGAGAAGTAAATTCACTGAATCCTGCTCCGTTTTCAACACGAATTATCACACAGTAATACACATTCGGTAGAAGTCCAGTCAGAATTACAGACATCGTGTTAATACTTAGATTCAAAACTATATCAGCTAATTCCAACTCTGAGCCATTATATCTAACTTGGTAACTTGTCAAAACTCCATTTTGATGGATCAATTCTGGAGGATTCCATTCTGCCTGTATCGCAGTGCTGTTTAAAGAATAAACTGTCAAGTTAACTGGAGGAGTTGAAGGAACTACAAATATAAGCATGTAGATGAATATAAGTTATCACAAATTTGGTATTTGGGATAGTACTATTAATAGTCTAGAATCATTAACATATAATATTTAATCAATCATGGCTATATTTTGAGCTCTTTTTACCTGTGGTAAAATGGAGCGCAACCCATTTAAAAAATCAAAATACCACTGGATATACTTGTAATCAGTGGCGTAGCTAGGGGGCGGACCGCCCCGGGCGGCGCTTAATAGGGGGCGGCACTTGACCTTGTGTTTCATAAATACACTTGCCAAGTTGAGGTAGAAATATGTGTTGAGGGGCGGCATGAAATACATCCGCCCCGGGCGACATAGGTGTAAGCTACGCCTCTGCTTGTAATGTACTTAATACATGTCAGTGGTAAGTCACAGATGAGGACAATTAATATACCATTTCACAATTTTCATTATCGTGGAAATGTCACCTCTTATATTAGTAAACTTAATTTTCGTCTGAGATCAGAACCTAGTAGAGCGATAGCCAAAATAGCTCCAAATGCCAAAGATCAGCCTTATGTGCCTGGCAGTTTTTTCAATCAATTCGTTACAGATACTATATATACAATACTATATAGATAAATATATACACATTCATCAAGATTTAATAGTAAGGATATAAAAATTCCGTTGTGTTAATATATGCAATATCTTTGAAGAAATTTCATTAGGCATGAATCTTACTTGCTTCGTGAGTGCGTGCACAATCTGGAGAACTAAATTCACTAAATCCTGCTCCGTTTTGAACCTGAATCATTACACAGTAAAATATATTAGGTAGAAGTCCAGTCAGAATTACAGACGTCGTGTTAATACTTAGATTCAAAGATCTTTCGGCTGTATCCAACTCGAAACCACGATATACAACTTGGTAACTTGTTAAAACTCCATTTTGATCTATCAATTCAGGAGCATTCCATTCTGCCTGTATCGCAGTACTGTTTAAGGAATATACTGTGATGTTAACTGGAGGAGTTGAAGGAACTAGAAATAGACAGATATAGGTGAATATAATTTATCACAAGCGCACTTAGCGTACTTGCGCTCGCGGCTTGCAGACACTGCGCATCCGCAGAGTCGCGCTGCGGGCGTCTGGAGGATATCAAAGAAATTGTTAATTGTTATCTAATTTTCCACTAAAAAACTCATTTCTCTACGGCGAATCTGAAATCAGAACTGGAGAAGAAAAATTAGGTCCATGATAAAAAGAATTCGAAATCTGCGTATCTAAAAACCAATGCAAGTTCAATGCTAGTTTATAGCATATTTTTGATATTTCATTACTTCCATTATTTATTGTAAACAAAAGTAAACAAATAGTTTATCATTAGATACCACAATATGATATTTGAAATCTATACGACTAAAAACCTTATGCAAACTGCTGGGAGTTAGTCTCTAGCCTATTTTTGGAGTTTGTTGACATTATATATCTATTGTGACAAAAGTAAATAAATATTTATCATACAGATTCGAAATACGATATTCGGAATCTAAAAACTCTATGACAACCGTTGGGATCAAGTCTCTAGCATACTTTTGAAATTCGCCAAAAGGGGTGAAAATATACATATTACATTTTTATTGCTATAGTCTGTCACACTATTATTTGCACTCACTAAGTAAAGCATAGCTACAAGAAGAGGAGAGAATATATAGATTTAATTATACTGTGTTAACACCTTCAGTGTAACTATGCATTGGAGGTAAAATTTATTCAATAGTTAATTTTCTTGCCTTCCGAAGCTATTACCAAATTGCATCGCTTCCTCATAGAATGAGTGAGGTTGCGGAGAAAAGAGGGATCAAAAGTTTCCCACTCCTCTTTGATCATGTTTTCCACACGCGAATGCTCCTTGGGGCTTTAACCCGGATTCTATGCTTAAGCACGGCCCATAAATTCTCGATTGGGTTTAAATCAGGGCTGTTTGATGGCCAATCGATAGTACGGATGCCACGAAAATCCTTGTAGGCTGTAGATAATTTAGATCTGTGAATACTTGAATTGTCCTCCTGAGGTTTCCAGCCATTTGGGTATAAGGTGTTAGCATTTTCGATTAGAACTTCATTGAATACATTACAATATATGTACTTGTGAATTGAAATTTTCTCCGAAAATGTGGACAGGTGTAGCCCCACGAGTGGAGATTCCACCCCAAATGTGGAGTTTGGGTGTATGCTTTGGGAGGTTGAGGATTGGTTTCTGAGACCCTTTAGTCCAGATGTGCAAATTGCCCCCATGAAGCCAAATAGAGCATTCGTCCGTAAAAAGGACTCTGCCAATGTATGAATCGATGTTTTTTGGCCCAAGCAACTCTCGTTTTCTCATGGGTGGGCGTGATATTAGGTTCTCTGACTGCTGATTTTTTTAATATCCTATTTTAATAAGGGTTCGCCCGACGGTTTCATGGGACACTTTTAAACATCTGGAATTGTTCAAATTATTGGTCATCGATCGTAATGAGACCCTGGGGTTATTAGGAATAGATAAAGACAAAGAGATCTTATTGTTTCGAGTAACTTTACATTTTTAACCAGCCCCTCTTCTATGTCAATATTTTCCCCTTTAGCGAGCCTAGATTTTGTGTACAAGACAATCCTCTTAGAGACATCACACTTTTTTACTATCGCTTCAATTGAAAGCTCAGTATTTGAAATAAGTTCAGTAACTCTCTCTCTACGCTCTCGCTGCATTTTACACTAGTTTTCTTGGGAATAAAATAAAATTTCAATCAAAAATCTAACTTAATGGAAGAATAAACAAAAAAAATCAGCAAAAAATTTAGGTCAGACGCCAAAAAAATTCAATTGAATGGAAACCATGCAGATATTGATTAAATTTGTTTTATTTTACTGTCATAATAATAACTCAATCAATTCTAATGCACTAAAGTACACCTGAAATCGAAATATGGCTTGTTAATAATGTTCACCTATAGTGCAAATAATTGTGTGACAGACTGTATACACCATAATATAATTGAGACAACTAATGAGGTAACTTATTGCCTTGAAGTATTAATAACAATCATAGTATATTGTAAGAGTGAAGCTATACAATTTGAATAGAAGGTGTGAAAATTTGTTTCTCATAATTTTTTGCAGATTCAAAATTTCTTTTAAATCTTCGAACATAATCGTAGATTCATCATTTGACACCTACAGGGTGTAACGAAAGTGTTGATACCTTGTATTGCTAGTTCAAAAGTATCATTCTTAGTGAACCATACAACACAAAAGATTTAAACTAACTCTACATTTTTGATGCACTACATAATTATGTTTTAGTACAAGTTTTCTTTCCAATCGTCAAATTTTATATTTTTTATAGCTTTTTATTCCTTTGGCCTTAAATTCTTCATTATGGATGTCCGTGATAACGGGATTTTGATTCGTTCTCGAGCAATTGACATGCTAGAAGGTGGTACCATGCAGAAGGAGGTTGCTAAGTGCTTAGGAGTATCAGTTCCCTCAGTAAAACGATGGTGGAGTTCACATAAGCAGGGAAATTCTATGCTGACTAAACCTCGTTCAGGGAGGCCTCATATTTTGAAACGGACGGATAAAATCGTAATTGCCAAATTACTCGGCAAATGCAGGCAATCCACACGAAAACGTGCACAGAAATTGAAGAATAGGGGTAACCCTGTATCCCATATGTGCGTATATCGTCATTTAACCCAGTCAGTAGGCGTCCGGCCTTTTAAAAGGCAAGAATTACCTCGATTATCGAAAAAGAAAATTCAGGATCGCCTGGAATTTGCCAAAAGACACCAGATTTGGACTGTAAATGAGTGGAAACGGGTTTTATGGTCAGACGAGGCATCTTTCCAGCTTTTCGCAACGTCTAACAAGCAAAATAACCGCGTTTGGGCGAAGGATATGAAAGATGTCCCACCGGTATTTTCAGTAAAATTCCCGGCGAAAGTTCAAGTCTGGGGCATGATGTCGCACCATGCACTATCAAAATTGCATATCATTTCCCAAGGACAGCCGATAAATGCTGTCTATTACCGAAATGAGATTCTCGCAAAGACTTGAATGGATGCACTTCAGCGTAAGCCAAATACAGGATCTCTATTGCAGCGGCCAATGTTAGAAAATATGTCCGACATGATTTTCATGCAAGATGGCGCACCGGCCCACACAGTAAATTCTACGCAAGTGGTGCTCAGAAAACCTAAAAGCATTCTGGAGCAAAACTGAATGGCCAGGTAATTCTCCAGATTTGAACCCTATTGAAAACCTATGGGGAATATTGAAAGAGAATGTGAAAGGAGATGGTCAAATTTCTACTCTGGACGAACTAATAAAATCAATAAAATTTGCATGGGAAGGTATTGGCTCTGATATTTTTCAGAATTTAGTAGCTAGCATGCCTGAACGAATCAGACTTGTATTAGAACGAAATGGTTCGCATATAAATAAATAATAGTGACAATTTAATCAATATATTCAAAGTTACGTTATAAGATCAGAGGTATCAACACTTTCGTTACACCCTGTACATGCCAATTTGCGAATCTCTACGACTTACCAGTTCTTCTTTTGTTTGTTTGTTAGAAAAGATTGTAGAATTGGAGAGTCTTAGTGATATAAAACTTTGTATATACGTAACTGTCAAATAAAGAATTGACGATTAAGTTCTAATATCAAAGTGAAATTTTCACGCTTCTGCAAAAAATGGAAATGTGTAGAAAAATTCGTGAACCAAATCGTGGTGTAATTTTATACCAAGATCGCCATTAAAACCCATGTTTCATAGATTAGTTTACAATGGTTGATCTGTAATTTTTATGTGTATAGATTCCAAATATTGTATTCCTGAAACTGTGTAAAACATTATTTTTTACGTTTGTTTATAATAAATACATAAAGTAAAATGGGTAAGAGCCTTGCTTTCGAATGTTAACTTTCGAAACTGCATAAATCTTACTTGCTTCCTGAGTGCGTGCACAATTTGGAGAACTAAATTCACTGAATCCTGCTCCGTTTTCAACCCGAATCATTACACAGTAATAAACGTTCGGTCGAAGTCCAGTGAGAATTTCAGACAATTTATTAATATTTATAGTCAAAATTCTTTCAGTTGTATCCAACACGGATCCATTATATCTAACTTGGTATCGTGTTAAAAATCCATTTTGATCTATCAATTCAGGAGCATTCCATTGTGCGTATATCGCAGTGCTGTTTATGGAAAATATTGTCAAGTTGACTGGAGGAGTTGAAGGAACTAGAAATAAATATATGATTAAAAAGTACAATTAAGGAATTTATTGTAGTAACAATACTATCAATACAAAGTCTATGATCTGTCATTAATGACTTCTGGATTATAAAGCGCCAAAGGATTTCAATTAGCTATTTACAAACCCCGTTGTTTTGTTAACAATAGGATGAGGTAAGGACTACAATTAACTTTACTAATAAAAATTGTCTGGGTTCAGAACCATGAAATAATTCAAACATACCCGTTCTAATTGTAACAACAAATGTCAACGAGGCAAGGTACGATTTGGTTGGTCAGCTGTGACTAACTTGTGTCATATCTCATTAAAGATAGTCGCCTTTAAATTCGTATACAAATTATCAATTTTTTCAGTCTCCATAGAAACTTGAATTTAATTTAAATCTATGTATGTTGGGTGCAAAATTATTGTAAATAAATTAGAAGAGCATTTATAAGCGGATTTGCTCAATTTGAAGATTCAGAGCATAGCTGGAGCATGCTCCGATTAGTGGAAATTCTGGAGTACTCAATACTCCAGTTTTCATATTATGCTATACCTATACTGGGCGCTATATGGGTTTGTTTAAGGGGAGCTCACCAGATTCCAACGCTAAAATCTAATTCTCGAGGTTCTTCAAATTTGGGGTGGGCCCTCTAAATTTTTATTGCAGTCACAAAACTGACCAATATCATTTACGCAATTTCATTCAATTCTGATGTTAATGTTATTGTAGATCGTCTCACCGCAATCAAAAATTTAGAGGGGCCTCCCCAAATCTGAAGAGGAGTATCAATATGGGGAGGCCCCCTCCCAACTTTGGAGTACTTCGAGGAGTAGATTATAGAGTTGAAATTTGGAGGGCCCCCACCTCCCAAGTAGTATTATACAGCTTTCCAGAGATACGCTCCTAATCTCAAACACATAGATTTTTATACGCCCAAATCGATAAATAACATCACAATATAGGGTAAATTGGGTAATATTCTAAATTTTCACGTTCCTAAACACTTTCGGGCGTAAAATCATACGCCTAGAGGAGCGTCTCGCGCTCCTAGATAATCTCTTGCTCCCAAGTATATGAAAAATATTTGGTATTTGGAGCATGCTTCAAAATTTAAAGCCTCCACCCCCAAACGAACCACTACAGGCGCTCTACTAAAAATCTTCGACAATAGAGAGAAAAGAATATACATAAAATTGATTGAGATTGAATTATTATATTATTTTAACAGATGTACAATGATGTTCTAATGTGTAATGAAAATCATCTGAGATATATATACAGCTATATCTATAAGTATATGAAAAACTCAAATGTATCTAATATTATATTTAAAACTCTTATATTAATTGAATATACGTTTATCCTGCATAAATCTTACTTGATTCGTGAGTGAGTGTACAATTTGGAGAACTAAATTCACTGAATCCTACTGCGTTTCCAACGCGAACCATTACACAGTAAAAAACGTTCTGTTGAAGTCCAGTCAGAATTACAGACGTCGTGTTAATACTTAGATTCAAAGATCTTTCAACTGCATCCAACTCTGATCCATTATATCTAACTTGATAACTTATTAAAACTCCATTTTGATCTATTAACTCAGGAGCATTCCATTCTGCCTGTATCGCAGTGCTGTTTAGAGAATAAACTGTGATGTTAACTGGAGGAGTTGAAGGAACTAGAAATAGAAGGAAGAACTAGAAGAAGACTCTAAATTGGTTTTTGAGATAGGGAGTATATTAATAGTTAGCATAGAATATTTCAAGAATCATAGGTATAATGAAAGCAAAGATAATCAAAAAATTGCCTCACTCAAGTAGTTCTACAACTAGTCGAGAATTACACTGCCGGTCAAAAAGAATTGTTTAAAATGTTTACCCAAAATTCGATTGATTTTCACAATGATAGCTCGCCCTTCGTAACTTTCTCTGGACTGTTGAAGTGGAAATTTTTAGCGAACATTCTGTGATGATACTTCAGTTCTTATCTGAGTAGCAGTCTTAAATCGATCCTTTTTGCTTTTTCTGTCTTTTTGGTTTTGACTCGAGGCCTACCCGGAATAGTGAGATCTCTTACCGAGCAAGTCAGTCCATGTTTCCTTAGGATATCACCTACGCTTTTTTGGCTACACCCAACCATTTTAGCTACCTCACTCTGAGTATGTGCTTACAATATCAGGTTTGTCAGATTTTCAAAGGAAATTCGGGGTTTCGAAAGGCATTGAAAATTCGATAAATACTGATAAATTGTAATAAAGAGTAGAAAAGTGAAAAGGGCTGATTATTCAAATATAATGAATGAAATATCTGTATTACGGTGTTACTTAGTAAAATAAACAAAGATATATAAGATTTCGAAAGAATGAAACTATCTCGTGAGTCAAACTATTTGACATTTACTATACTGTATACATTGATTTTGAGCAATTCTTTTGGACCGGCACTGTATAATAAGTGTTAAGATATTATATACAACTTACTTGCTTCGTGAGTCAGTGCACAGTTTGGAGAACTAAATTCACTGAATCCTGCTGCGTTTCCAACGCGAATCATTACACAGTAATAAACGTTCGGTAGAAGTCCATTCAGAATTACAGACATCGTGTTAATATTTAGATTCAGAACTCTTTCAGTTGTATCCAACACTGATCCATTATATCTAACTTGGTAACTTGTTAAAACTCCATTTTGATTTATCAATTCAGGAGCATTCCATTCTGCCTGTATTGCAGTGCTGTTTAAGGGAAATACTGTGATGTTAACCGGAGGGGTTGAAGGAACTAGAAATACATAGATGTATGTAGGTGAATATAGTCCATTAATGCACTTCAAATAATAGTATGGCATAGCCTACTGTATATAGAGCCCCACAGTAACTTGCGGGATTGGGACTAGGGATGCAGTAGAAGATGGTTGAACTAGTACTTGAGCTGCCTTAAATAATCAAACAAGCACAATAGAGCTTAGGGATGTATTACCAGCATATAGTATTAATATGGTGTCAAAGTATTCATATCCGTTGTTAAAATTTAGAATAGTTACCGTATGATTGCGCAATACGCTATATTTGTGACTAATTTAGTGGTAACTGAGATGTGAATGGGTTATAATATGGGTTATAATTTTTTTGTGGAATGTTGCTACATTCCAGTGTTGCTATGGAAACATGTTTTGATAAGTTGAGGTCATATCTTAAAAACCGCAAGAGCTAGACATTCAAATTTTCTATTGATGGCTAATATCTACTTCTTATTATGAAATAATATAATTTATATGTCTAAATTTAATGGCTTTCGAGTTATTAGAATTTATCTAATTGGTCACATTTGTTATTGTGCCGAATATCTCGTAAACCATTGAATTTAGACATATAAATTATATTATTTCTTAATAAGCAGTATATTGGCTAACAAATATAATTAAATTTGAATGTCTAGCTCTTGCGGTTTTTAAGATAAGACCTCAACTTATCAAAACATGTTTCCATAGCAACACTGGAATGTAGCAACATTCCACAAAAAAATTCTAAATTTTTCGTATTATAACCCATTCACATCTCAGTTACCACTAAATTAGTCACAAATATAGCGTATTGCGCAATCATACGGTAACTATTCTAAATTTTAACAACGGATATGAATACTTTGACACCATATTAATACTATATGCTGGTAATACATCCCTAAGCTCTATTGTGCTTGTTTGATTATTTAAGGCAGCTCAAGTACTAGTTCAACCATCTTCTACTGCATCCCTAGTCCCAATCCCGCAAGTTACTGTGAAGCCTTATATGCAGTAGGCTATGAGTATGGTTAATAAAAGTACAATTAAATTCAAGTATGGAATTTAATATTAATTTTTAGCCCCCTTACCTATTACATATATTATTTTAGTAATAGAATTAAATGATGATTACTCGACCATATGGCAACTCTACATGTTAAATTTTTAACCAAACATTTATTATCTAAGTTTTATGAATACTTTGAACTGACATGTGTATATTACTTGTATAAAAATGGCTAAATCTTACTTGCTTCCTGAGTGCGTGCACAATTTGGATAACTAAAATAACTCAATCCTGCTCCGTTTTCAACTCGAATTATTACACAGTAATAAACATTCGGTAGAAGTCCAGTCAGAATTACAGACGTCGTGTTAATATTTAGATTCAGAACTCTTTCAGTTGCATCCAACACTGATCCATTATATCTAACTTGGTAACTTGTTAAAACTCCATTTTGATTTATCAATTCAGGAGCATTCCATTCTGCCTGTATTGCAGTGCTGTTTAAAGAATATGCTGTTAAGTTAACTGGAGGAGTTGAAGGAACTAGAAGAGATGTAGTATGAGGTAAACACAACACTATAATTTTTTTGAGATATTAATATTAATTGTATAGCAAAATCATTAATATTTTTCAAAAGATGTTGATATCAACTTGAATATTTTAAAAATAGCTTTTTTTAGTATCTGTAACAGTTTGGTTACATTTCACTCATGAATAGACCCACTTTACAACTAACTACAGTCGACTCTCGTTAATACGAACACGGATAAGGAGTACAATCGGATAAGAAGTACAAGTTTTGATTCCCCAACCTAATCTATGGCAAAATATATACAAACGAACTCCGGTTAACACGAACACGGATAAGACGAAATATCGGATAATAAGTACGATTTGTGGGTCCCCTTCAGTGCGTTTTCAATACTAAATACATCGGTTAATACGAACACGGATAATACGAACAGGTGTGTGCTTACGAGCACTTTGAATATGGTACGTAGTATGTACGTAGATAGATACTAGACAGATATTTCTCAATGAAAATACAATCGAATCTCGTTAATACAACATGGATAATGAGTTCTCTATTTGACAAGTACAATTTCATACTCTCACGTAGTTATCACTATGTATAGTATTAAGGATTTGGGACAAATGTGGCTATGTACGTACTTCGGTTAATACGTACTCCGGATAAGGAGTACAAATCTCCACGGTCCCTTGGCGTACGAGTTAACGAGAGTCGACTGTATGATGGAAATAGTAAGGTTTTCAAATACTTTTGTCCGATTACAGGGTGGCTTTTAAGTTCTGTCCCAAGCTTTATTAGGTATAAATTTTTTTAAACTTTCGAGTCTAAGAACTGGAACTGTGTTTTGTATGGTGAGTTTTGTGAAAAAAAATATGTGTCCTGGAACGCAGTGAAAATCGAGAATCAGGGCCACTGCTTCTGTAAAAAACGTCTCGATAATCGATTTTCCATGACGATTTAGCACCAGATACCTTCCATTCACCATTGAAATATTTCACAAATCCATTGAATTCATTATCAGAAACGAGATAAAGTTATTATTTCACGACTTCAAACTAGGTACATTATGCAAAATCACCCAAAATGGCACTTTTTTTCACAAAAAATCTGTTTCAAAAGGTTCTCAATACATACTGATCTAAACAGTCTATATTTCTACAAATTTAGATTATTCGAGGAAAATGTGAGAGCTAATTTGTTCTGAAATTTGAAGACTCTAGAAAGATAATTTGAAAGGCAGTGGCCCCTGATTCTCGATTTTCCCTGCGCTCCAGGACACATATTTTTTTCACAAAACTCACCATACAAAACACAGTTCAAGTTCTTAGACTCGAAAAATCTTATAAAATCATTGAGAATATTCGAATTGCAATCTCTAAAGACCATAATAACTAAGATTGTTTGAGTTTAAGAAATTTTATACCTAATAAAGCTTGGGACAGAACTTAAAAGCCACCCTGTAGAGTATATGATACATCATTAAATTGAGAAATTAAATTGAGAAATACAGGATATTGCATTGCAAAATAATTAAGATAATTTCCCTTATATGTTAGTAAAGAGAGGTATCGGATGTTAGATCTATTTGTCTATGTCAAATACATCAGCAACATTTGTTGCAGAACTTTTGAGGCACTCTGTAAATATATATAATTATGTAGAAGTAAAGAATGAAATCCTTGAAACTTGAGCCATTGGTATATCAACCTCATCATGATATGGCAAGAAAAAACTCACTCGACCCTGGGCAACGTATCGCCACTCAAAATTCTGCTATGCAAGTCATAATTTTGGAATCAATTTTGATCAATTCCAACTTAGTGAATTTTCGATCTACCTTGTACTTCCAGGACACATTCAATCATTTTCTTACAATAAATCAAAAGAGGGATGTGTGTTAATATATGAATAAAAAGCAATATCTTCAGTTCAATTTGTTATGTTTTAAACTTTTGATATTCAATATATTCCATATGCATAAACCATACCTGCTTCGTGAGTGCGCACACAATTGGCAGAACTAAATTCACTGAATCCTGCTCCGTTTTCAACGCGAATTTTTATACAGTAATAAACATTTGGTAGAAGTTGTGCAAGAATTGTAGACAATGTGCTGGTACTTAGATTCAAAGATCTTTCAGTTGTATCCAACTCTGATCCATTATATCTAACTTGGTAACTTGTTAAAACTCCATTTTGATCTATTAACTCAGGAGCATTCCATTCTGCCTGTATCGCAGTACTGTTTAGAGAATAAACTGTCAAGTTAACTGGAGGAGTTGAAGGAACTAGAAATATGCATGTAGCTGAATACAATACTCTCTCTGAATAATGGTATTTTATTAAATATGAAATAATGGTATTTTAAAATTATGAAATAGAAATACGTACATAGCTGTATGTAGGTGAATGTAATTCATTTATGCATTCTAAATGTATGCTTAGTTCATTGTTAGTTGGAAGCTTATTTTAGCTTTACCGCCCGCATCAATATTTAGCTACCATATATAATGCCATTATTGTCATTATTACAATCAGAATCCCATTATATTTCAGGTGCAAAGGATTTTACTGATTGAGTGCGTACTATAATCAACATACTTGTAACTTGCATTTTATAAAATTTGATAGATTTTGATGCTACAATGCGCTAATTAATAATTTATTAGTTATGTTCAACTATGACTAATTCGAATGTGTAGATTTCGAATCTGAAATCAGATTTTTAGTATCTCTTTGAATTCGAACGTATTGCCCTTCATGAAATAATCCGATTTAGCATTATTTGTATGCGAAAGAATTCAAGTGTTGAAACTTTTGTCCGCTTAGTGTATAAATATCATAGACTACCTAATCCTATGGATGTCGACTCTCTCCTACTCAGGTCTTTAAAATGTGACCCTATTTAACAATAATACATTTCCTATGTCTAACTTGAGTGGATTACGAGATCTCAATAATACACAATGGGCCCGAGTTTAAAGACCTGAGTAGGAGAGTCGACAGTCCATAGTATTAAGTATATGATATAAATATATATATCTGTAACGAATTGATTGAAGAAAATGTCAGGCTCAGAAAGCTGATTTTTGGTATGTGGGAGTCTTTTGGCTATGGATCCACTAAATTCTAACCTCAGACCAAAATGTCGACTCATCATGGAATTATGACGCCATTCTCATCTTTTTTACAATTGGAAATTTCATTTTTTCGGCTATAACTCAACTTTTTTAGGTGATAGAGGCCGAAATTTTAATATAATAAATTAATATCCCAATCTTTCTGGCAACAGCATTTGTACCTCAAAAAACGTTGTGTCGCATCCGAGTATTACATACCCAAATAAATCAACGAATGAGACAACATCGCGATGTATTGAAGAGTTCCAGTTGATAGATTGGATTCTTTGAGGTACTAACGTTTTTGCCAAAAGGTCTCTTCTGGATCAACGTTTCTACAGCCGGAAAACCTGACCCCCACATCAGCAGCCGAATGCCACAGTCTCAAGGCAGAAATCTTTCAAACCGGAGCCAAAGAAAATAAATCCGGGGCTTTACTTTACATGATTTTGACTTAGGTAGTCGAATGAATTCTGGGCCTGAAAAATCAAATTCGGTGCAAATGTCCCGGATGCCCCTCCCTGGGACTACCCCTGTCTCAGGGTATATTATCAGGTTCAAGCGGCCTGTAGCCTGGGACTAGAATTTAACTGATGGGAAGTTGCTTCCATTAATAACTGCTCTGCCACCAGCTCATGAATCCCTCCTGGATACCATCAGGGCAACTGCAAATCTGATTGCAGAGCCCAGAAGTGCACTTGTAGGAAGCATTTTTTGGGATTTTAGTATGTTACTTAAGTACCTTCGCTCGTTCATTTACTGAAATAAATATGAAATATTATAGGCAAATCGAAAATATTAAATTTTCATTACTTTCTTATAAACGCGTACAGGTATGAATCATTGTTTAGCAGGGTTGGGTTTTGTCCGTCCAAAACAGGTTTTGGACAGGGCAGTGGACAAAACCTGGTTTTAACCGGTTAAAACCGGACAAAACTGGACAAAACCTAATAGAAACTGTAAATAATTGCAGTGGGTACGAAACAGTTTAGGATGGAAAGAGAGCGAGGACAATGAATGAATTTTCTTGCTAACGCCTGTTTATTACCATAACTATATTTTGTATTCGATTTATCATGGAGGACACGAACAACACTTGGACAAAACCTGGACAAAACTTGGATATAACTTGGACAAAACCTGGACAAAACTTGGACAAAACTTGGATATAACTTGGACAAAACCGTTAATGAGGAATATGAATTAAATTTTGAGGTTTTGTCCAGTTTTGTCCACCCAAGAGGTTTTGGACAGGACGGTTTTAACCTGGTTAAAACCACTAGGTTTTGTCCAAGTGGACAAAACCTGCCAACCCTGTTGTTTAGTGATGGCTCGAAGTATTTTTAAATAATATTGATAGTATATATTTATTCTAAATCTTACTTGCTTCGTGAGTGCGTATACAATTTGCAGGACTAAATTCACTCAATCCTGCTCCGTTTTCACCCCGAATTATTACACAATAATATGTATTTGGTAGAAGTCCAGTCAGGATTATAGACATCGTGTTAATACTTAGATTCAAAGATCTTTCAACTGCATCCAATACTGAGCCATTATATCTAACTTGGTAGCTTGTTAAAACTCCATTTTGATTTAACAATTCAGGAGCATTCCATTCTGCCTGTATCGCAGTGCTGTTTAAAGAATAAACTGTCAAGTTAATTGGAGGAGTTGAAGGAACTAGAAATATAATCATGTAGGTGAATATTACACTCTAACTTGGGTTTTGAGATAGTACTATTAATAATCAAGTATCAATTACAATAATATCTTAAACATGGGTATAATTCGGGCTCTTTTTATCTGCTGTATAATGGCGCGCAAACCACTTTTCAGCAAAATAAATCACTGGATATACTTGTAACATACTTAATACATAGCAGTATAGTATGTCACGGATATACCAGTTTGTAATTTTTATCCAAGAGCAAATTTCGCCTAAAAAGAAATACGTCGTTGAAGCATCATGCTCGATTGGAACCATAGTCAACATTTGACATGACCATCTACTCTTGAATACAATTTGTGCCAGATGGGTCCAAAATGTTTGGCTAAAGAATTGAAGCAAGTGTGGCTAATTAGACATTAGCAAGTCTCTCTTATCATATCATCAGGGTCCTTCAATATTAAACTGAAAAATTGTAATAGCAGTGGCATCGAAATGTTGAAATCTACCTATCCACATTTATAGAGATAAATTGGTATGCAAAAAAGCGAAGAAAGCCGTAATTGTTTATTTAAAAGATTATATTATAAATAAAAATTCCAGGAGTGCTAATATATAAATAGAAAGCAATATTTTCAAAGAAATTTCAATCTGCATAAATCTTACTTGCTTCGTGAGTGAGTGCACAAATTGGAGAACTAAATTCACTGAATCCTGCACCGTTTTGAACCTGAATCATTACACAGTAATAAACATTTGGTAGAAGTCCAGTCAAAATTACAGATGTCGTGTTAATACTTTGATTCAAAAATCTTTCAGCTGTATCTAGCACCGATCCATTATATTTAACCAAGTAACTTGTTAAAACTCCATTTTTATCTATCAATTCAGGAACATTCCATTCTGCCTGTATCGCAGTGCTGTTTATGGAATATACTGAGATGTTAACTGGAGGAGTTGAAGGAACTAGAAATAGATGTATATAGGTGAATATAACACATTACAAGTGCGCTTAGCGTCCTTTCGCTGTGCGGCTTGCAGACACTGTGTATCCGCAGAGTCGCGCTGCGTGCGTCTGGGGTATATCAAAGAAACGCTTGATTATTATACAATTCCATAGGCGCCAAGTTCTGGAAAATAAAATAAAACTTGGGCGAACAAGAGCAAGCAAAGCGAGCGCCGGTAAGGGCGGGCTGGGGGGCTTGGTTGCATAATAGTTTTTAGCATATTTTTGAGATTTGTTTGCTCCATGTATTTATTGTAAACAAAAGTAAACAAAAAATATTATCACATATGTACAACAATATGATATTTGAAATCTATAAGACTAAAACATTATGTTAAAAGCTGAAAGTTGGGCTCTAACCTATTTTTGGAGTTTGTTTGCTTTATATACCTATTGTAACAAAAATAAACAAATATTTATCATTCAGATTCGAAGATACGATGTTCGAAATCAACAGCCCAAATACCCTATGACAACTGTTGGAAACAACTCTCTAGCTATTTCAAAATTCGTCAAAGGTGTGAAAATATAAATATTACATTTTTTATTGTTGTACACTATAATATAATTAAGATATCTAATGAGATAACTAATTGCTTTGAAGTGTTAATAACAAGCGCGATTCGCTTGCTAGCGATGCGCGGCTGGGGAACACTTAGTGTCCACTGGAGGCGCCCTATTGTCGCCTGTGGACTTATTCTCAGATCGACTTAAACTTAAACTTAACTTAAACTAAGTAATTACTTAGATACCGCCCTCGAAAAACCATATGATTTGGCTTACAGCATACGATGAAAGTAGAACTATAAGAGATGTTAAGCGTGGGCAGGTATCTCCATCAAGAAATACTTGCGCATTCCAAACCGTTTTTGATTCTCATTTCTAGTTTTTGAGATACAGTGTCTCAAAGTCAAGAGAAAGTTAATATGACAAAAATTGTAAATTTTATCGGTGTCTGAAAAAAAAGGGCCAAAAAAGGGCGAAAATTGTCTGTTTTTTTGGGAAATCAGGAATAAAATCACCAAGTTATAAGATATCGAAAATAAAGTGGTTCTACGTTCATCGCCTAATGATATGGAACAACTCATGAAATTTTCAAACCTCTATCTCAAACCAATTTTGACTTAAAATCATATAAAGACGGTCAATTTTGAAAAAGTCCCGAGATATAGAGATTGTTTAATTGTTAAGAAGAATGTAGTTTAAGAAGAATATAAAATGAGTTATTAAAAATGAACAAAAGCATTCACTGACATTTATACTGCTGATTTAGGTATATTCGAACCAAATCCTTGCTATTAAAATGTAACGAACTGATTGAAGAAACTGCCAGGCAGAAAGCTGATTTTTGGCAATTGGGAGTCTTTTGGCTATGGCTCCAGTAAGTTCGGAGCTCAGACGAAAATGTCGACTCATCATGGAATTATGACGTCATTGTCACATTTTTAAAAGTAAAGCAATACAGTTATTCGAGTATAACTCAGCCATTATAGGAGATAGAAGGCTGAAATTTTAATAAAATCTGTATACTAACATACCTCACATATGATGCAACTATCATCACAAAATGATTACTCATCACTATGATATGACGTCATCATTACGCATCAAAATTTAAAAAATTGATAAATTTGGTGATTTTTGGTGCGATATCGATTATTATAGTAGGACAGACGTATTTAGAGATGTTATCTCCCTAATAGTTAATCAATGTGACCCCAGGCGCCCGCAGGGCGCCTCCGGCGCAAACAAGCGAAGCGCGCTTGTATTTACATATAATAGCAAGAGTACCCTGAAAATCCACAAATTTCCTTGAGGCCCCTAACCCCGAATATTTTGAGATAATTGTGAATAATAATTCATATTCCTAGCACTACGAAGTATAATCTATCAGTTTAGAATGAATGAAGAGCTTCCAAAAAGTATATTAAGAAGTTAGAGCGAAAGTCTACGACTTTTAGTTTCCAAGTTAGGATTTTCGAAAAATGCTACGTTATCATATGACAAAAATATAAAACTTACATTCCATAGGATGTAGTGCAATTATTATCAATGAATCATATATGTGCACTCATAAAAAGTATATTAGGAAGTGAGAACTAAGAATTTGGGATTAAATTTACAGAGATAGAGAGATATCTCTTTTTGGACCCTAAATGGGGATTTTTGACCGAATCTGAGAGGTCCAAGGCCAGAACTTTCAAAATAATTTTCAAAAGTTCTCCATTTTTCTGTACACATTATTAACGACATTTGTATTCATTATTTAGCATAATAGCCACATTTGGATAGATATTTAATGATTAGATTCGCCATTTTCTAATATATTCAAAGTTCTCCATAGAATTTGTATTACAATTAAATCAATGTTAAGTCGAGAAATATTTATTTTTTGACAAAAGAATGTTTGAGGAACCTATATATCTTCGCATATATCCTTTTATTCAAGAATATAATAGATTAAATATCTTCAATAGTTTTTAAGGTATGACATCGGCCTCTTTTGGGACCATAGAGAAATATTACGCCCGAACTTTACCTATAGTAAGCGATATATCACGAACAAATGGTCGGATCCGAACAAATTTTATTTTATACGATCAGAATTTTATTTCTGATCCAGTGATCGCTAAATATCTGATATCAAACAGGCGATTTCCCGAGCATTTAATAAATGAACTCCCTTATAGAGCTATTTTGTTTGGATTTTATTTGGCCATTCTTCTAAATCTTTGTGTTATATAATCTCCAAAGGTGCCAAAACAATGTTAAGGTCCATATCATTAAAAAATTATCAAATATGTTAAAAACTAATTGGTGAATGCGTCAAAAACCTCCAATAATTTTTCAATATTTAGTAACGCTAAACTTTAGGGGTTGACTCATAAAAATCAAAATAAATACCGTCCAACTAGTACCATCAGATGGTAGATCGCTCTGTAATACAATGAAATTAACAATAAAAAATTCTTCCTATTAAATTGATTTCACTCAGAAAAATCATCAAATTTGTCAATTTTTAAAATTTTTGATGAGTAATGATGACGTCATAACAGAGTGATGAGTCATCATTTTTGATGATAGTTGTATCACATGTGAAGAATATTAATATACACATTCTATTAAAATTTCAACCTTCTATCACCTAAAATGGCGGAGTTATAGTCGAAAAACTGAAATTTCTAATTATTAAAAAGGTGACAATGACGTCATAACCCCATGATGAGTCGACATTTTCGTCTGAGCTCAGGACATAGTGGAGCCTTAATAGTAAAGAGTTAAGAATAGTATTTCGAAACTGTATCATAAATTATTTGCGGAATTTTCTTCAAAATAGATCCATAAAACAAGCAAGTTTGAAATTCATCCATCTACTACTAGTAAAATATGCAGCAGCATCAATAATTCACAATCGTTATATTTTAAAATTTTGACATTTGTCTATATACATATATATACTTATATATCTCATTCTGCATGTATCTTACTTGCTTCATGAGTGCGTACACAATTTGGAGAGCTAAATTCACTGAATCCTGCTCCGTTTTCAATCCGAATCATTACACAGTAATAAACATTCGGTCGAAGTCCAGTGAGAATTTCAGACAATTTGGTAAAATTTATATCCAAAACTCTTTCAGTTGTATCCAACACCGATCCATTATATTTAACTTGGTATCGTGTCAAAAATCCATTTTGATTTATCAATTCAGGAGCATTCCATTCTGCCTGTATCGCAGTGCTGTTTATGGAATATACTGTCAAGTTGACTGGAGGAGTTGAAGGAACTATAAATAAATATATGATTAAAAAGTACAATTAAAGGGAGCGCATTCATTTGTTCGAATTAACATGTTGCCATTTTTTCGAAATTTGGAAGTTGTCATTTGTTCGACTATTAATTTCCTCTACGTATATTGTCATTAGTGAGAAAGGTTTATTTTGTTACACTTAGAAAAGTACGACAATCATGTTCAAAGGGACACAGCTAATAAACAAAACATTATAAGAATAACTATTAAGTGAGCATTGAGTAATCACTTAAGTAAATATCTCAAACATATGTTCTATTTGAGAACGACAAATCGGGCATGTTTATCCTAATTCTTCGATTGTTGCAACGTAAGCTACACAGCAATTTGCGTGCTTACAAGGCATAAATATAAATGTTGTCTCTCAGCCAAATCATTATTGTCAAAGGATACTAATATTCAAGTTTCAGAAGCCAAATCATTAATAAGCTGTTGAGGTTAGAATGATAAATGACAGCCTAAGAAATATTAGTTGAAAAAATAACAACATGGTAGAAGTTGAGTAAAACAAATGACAACTTCCGTATTTCGAACAGATGACAACATGCAAATTCGAAAATTGTAGTGTCAATACTATCAATACAAAGTTTTTCATCTGTCATATGTTTTATTCAAACCTTAATACATAGTTCTCCGATGAATTTGGTTATTTAGCAATGTACTTGTAATTGAAAAAACTTTTTTATAATATAGTATACAACCTTCACCAAGAGTGAAAATTGTTTTACACTCTTGACATGTATTATTATATTGGATCATACCTAAGATAATGCACATGTCAAGATGAAATTGAGAATTTCATGTATTTGATCAACAATCATATATTTCTATTTTCCATGGTTAGATTTTAACCTCAACTAGTTTTCTTCTTCATTTATAACCATAAAACAAATAACCAAAATTATGTTGGCTATAGTTCACAGGCACTACTTTTATCATAAAACTTAGCTTCCTGATGTCAGTAAATATTTAGCATATTCCAATTGACTGTTCAAATTAGATATTCTGACTTAACTTAATCTCAGTGTTAAATACTGTGATTACTAATATTGAAGATGATAGAATTAGAACTGAGAGAAACTATCCCAAAGTTATCCAAGGCAGGTATCACAATGGCGCTGAAATACATCGGAGAACAGCTGTTCCAAGAAGCACTGTTTTTCGCATAGTGCGAACAAAGAACACCAAATCAAAACACAGTAATGAATTCTTAATAAATTCCGGCCTATAAAGCACCAAAGAATTTCAATTAACTATTAACAAACCCCGTTGTTTTGTTAACAATTTACCTCGTAATTAGGATGAATTAAGAACTAAAATTAACTTTACTTTACTAATAAAAATTGTCTGGGTTCAGAACCATGAAATAAATCAAACCTACCCGTTCTAATTGTTCACCAAAAATGTCAACGAGGCAAGGTACGATTGGGTTGGTCAGCTGGGATTACTTAAATAAAAAAGTGTCATATCTCATAAAGGATAGTCGCCTATAAAATTTGTATACTTAGTATTAATCCTTTCATCTCCTAAAAAACTTAAACTTAATTAAATATATGCATGTTTCCGCGTATTTGTGGGTGCAAAATTATTATTGTAAACAAGCGAGCTTCGCTTGCTTGCGCTGCGAAGCAACACACTCTTGGGGCAACTTAGTTAACTTCTTTATTCCTCAATTATTTCTTTTTCGATTAGTTTTTCATTATAAAATATTGTAAAATGGTATTAATTAAAGTTCAATGAAAAGTCTATCAAAATTGTAACAGGGTTAAAAGATTTATAACGAAAAGTACGGTAATATGAAAATTAGGAATATAAACGATAGCTAAGTTCTAATCTACACATTGGTGAAACTAAAGAAATCTAAGTTGTTGAAATATGTCATGTCGAGGCTAATAAAAAAGTTTAGAAGTAACAGAAATGATAGGTTCATAATGATTTAAGCTATTCTCTAAGTATAAATTATGCTGGCTTTATAGTTTTTTCCTTTCTTTAAATTGAAACTCATATACAACTAAACTCTTATTAAATACTGGTCCACAACTAAAATAGCCAATATCATTCACGCAATTTCATTTAAATCTGATGTTAATGTTGTTGTGGATCGTTCTCACCGCAATCAAAAATTTAGAGGGGCCCTCCCCAAATCTGAAGAGGAGTGGGAGAAATATGGAGAGGCTCCCCCTCAAATTTGGAGAACCTCGAGGAATAGATTATAGCTTCGAAATCTGGGGAGCTCCCACCCCTCAAGTATAAATATTTTATATTTACGGGATGCCCAAAATTTGGGAGCTCCCACCCCACACGAACCCCTACAGGCGGTCCACAAAAAAACCTTCAAGAATAGAGAGAAAAAAATATACATTAAATTTGATTGAGATTGAATTATTATATTATTTTAACAAGATGTATCTGGTTCTAAGGGTTCTAATGTAGGTTCTAATGTATATTAAAAATCATCTGAGATGTATAATTCAATATATACAGCCCCATCTATACGAAAAACACAAATTTATCTAATATTATATCTTAAACTCATATTTATTGAATATACACATTTTATTCTGCATAAATTTTACTTGTTTCGTGAGTGCGTGTACAATTTGGAGAACTAAATTCACTGAATCCTGCTCTGTTTTCAATCCGAATCATTACACAGTAATAAACATTTGGTAGAAGTCCAGTCAGAATTACAGACGTTGTGTTAATACTTAGATTCAAAGATCTTTCAACTGCATCCAACTCTGATCCATTATATCTAACTTGGTAACTTGTTAAAACTCCATTTTGATCTATTAATTCAGGAGGATTCCATTTTGCCTTTATCGCAGTGCTGTTCAAAGAATAAACTGTGAAGTTAACTGGAGGAGTTGAAGGAACTAGAAATAGAAGGAAGAACTAGAAGAAGACTCTAAGTCGGTTTTTGAGATAAGTGGCATCATATCATTCTATACACTAAGGCAATAGTTCTGCCTAATTTGTGGACCAGGGATTGGTTGGTATCTTCAGACTTAGTCACATCACTCACAAAATTTCTTCTCCTGTGCAAGATCATTGAAATTTATTAGCGAAATATATAAACAATATACACGAGTCCTTAAATCAGTAATCAAAATGTGTGTAATCATCATTATCTTGCTCAGCAAGCTATCATTACGACTAATTTAACCAATTTTATTGCATGCTTTGCACAGTGATAGTAGCAGTATTAATGTTTATTTAAAGTTGGAAATCTCACTTTGGAGCAGTTGTTGAAAAATATGTGAAATTTTCACAGGAATGTACACACATTCCTGCGTTCCCAGGGAAACGTAATCTGAGTAACTTGGACTATATCTCAATAACTGTAAGTGCTAAACACTAATAAATGATGTTATATGATAGGTAATAGTCGACTTCCTATTCACTTATAATATAATTTATTTGCCTAAATATTATAGCTTTACAGTTATGAGCCAATATGTCATCATATATTGACCCATAACTGTAAAGCTATAATATTTAGGCAAATAAATTATATTATAAATGAATAGTGTTAAGCACTTACAATTATTGAGATATAGTCCAAGTTACTCAGATTACGTTTCCCTGGCAATGCAGTAATGTGTGTACATTCCAGGTAAGAATTTCTTCACATATTTTTCAACAACTTGCTGCGCAATATAATGATGATTACACATATTTTGATCACTGATTTAAGCACTTGTGTATATTGTTTATATATGTCGGCAATAAATTTCATTGATCTTGCACAGGAGAAGAAATTTTGTGAGTGATGTGACTAAGTCTGAAGATACTATCCAATCCCTGGTCCAAAAATTTAGAGAGTACAATTGCCTTAGTGTATACTTGTAGAATGCTATAGTAGCATATTAATAGTTAGCATAGAATATTTCATTAATCATAGGTATAATGAAGCAAAGATATTTAAAAATTGCCTCACTCAAGTGGTTCTACAACTAATTGAAAATTATAATAGGTGTCAATATATTATATACAGCATCATTTTGAATATTTTGACGTTTATATATAATTAATTATGCATAAATCTTACTTGCTTCGTGAGTGAGTGCACAATTTAGAGAACTAAATTCACTGAATCCTGCTCCGTTTCCAACGCTGACCATTATACAGTAATAAACGTTTGGTAGAAGTCCATTCAGAATTACAGACGTCGTGTTAATACTTAGATTCAGAACTCTTTCAGTTGTATCCAACACTGATCCATTATATCTAACTTGGTAACTTGTTAAAACTCCATTTTGATTTATCAATTCAGGAGCATTCCATTCTGCATGTATTACTGTACTGTTTAAGGGAAATACTGTGATGTTAACTGGAGGATGTGAAGGAACTAGAAATAGATTTATGTAGGTGAACATAGTTCTTAATGCACTCTAAATAATAGTATGGTTAAAAAGTACAATTAAATTAAAGCATGTATTTTAGTATCAATTTTTAGTCCCTTTATCCATTACATATATTATCTTCAGTAATAGAATTAAATTATGGTTAATTGTTCATATGGCAACCTTTAATGTTTAAGTTTAATCGAAAAATGTCAACGGGCAATGCTTGATTGATCAGCTGGTTTTTTAAATAGTTTTAAAATCGCATAAAGAGCGGGACTATTAAAAGGATTATTGGATCGAGGGTATATACTATAAAGGTCCAACCTCTAAAAATAATAACAACAAATTCGATATGTAATCATATTTTGAAAGGAATTCACTTAATAATTGTTTCACAAGCATTCATTATCTAAGTTCTAGATCACAAATACATGCTTTCAATAATTATTACTCCAACTGATTCTAATAATAACTCATATCAGTTAACAAGTAACTATGTATGTAGTTTTAACTAGAATGATAAAAACGATCTTCCTTAGGACTAGAGGCTAGATCAGCTTCTTTTGAAATAGTGCAAGAGAATGCTACATTTTTTACAATATTTCCTCTCTGAAATTAAATTATAGGTACAGCTACAATTATAAAATTGTATATTTTCAAATATAATAAAGGATAGGCAAATTAACATATATTAAATAAGTTCATCCGCATGCGGATGAACGTTTTTAATAGCTCCAAATTAATTAAGTCATATCCCTCTGTATATAAGGCCTGGCAACTAAAACTCAAAAATGGACCTGGGATGTGGTCGAAGATGATTGATCTAATACATGATCTGTCTAAAATCATTAACCGCATAGAATAGAGTTTCGGGATGTATAGCCAGCATATATAAATATGGTATCAAAGTACCCATATTCTTTGTTAAAATTTAGATTAGTCATCATTTGATTGCGGAATTAGTTATATTTGTGATGAATTTAGTGACAGGCAGTTGTAACAGAGGCATAGCCAGGATGCAGCACATGGGGCCTAGGCTTCAACCTCAAAGGCTGTGCCCACTAAAATTTCACAAATTAGCATTGGGTGCCGCAACCCCTCTCACGGAATAGACTAGAATTGCCGCAACCTAAAATTGTGCTGGGTAAACCTTTGACTTGTAAGTGTTTTTATATATTTTAATTGCATAGAACTAAGCAGTGAATGGGTTTTCGATGTACCTTGTACTTTCAGGACACATTCAGTCATTTTCCAACGTCGAATCAAACTTTCGAACATATTCCATCTTTCGATTAAATCTCGCCTCCCATGGGGAGGTATTGCAAAGGCGGAATGCAACTTGGACGCCAATCCACGCATATTATAAAAATAAATTGGCAAGTAAATAGTAAGGAAAGCCCAGAATTACTCCACATAAAAGGTTCTACAATAAATCAAAAATTTGGTATGTGTTCATCCTTACTATTAAAACTCGATTAATGTTTGTGTATATCCTTACTATTAAAACTCGATTAATGTATATTTATTTATTTATTTATATATTTATATATATATATATATATCTGTAACGAATTGATTGAAGAAACTGCCGGGCGCAGAAAGCTGATTTTTGGCATGTGGGAGTCTTTTGGCTATGGCTCCAGTAAGTTCTGAGCTCAGAGCAAAATGTCGACTCATCATGGAATTATGACGTCATTGTCACATTTTTAAAAGTTAAGCAACACAGTTATTCGGGCACAACTCAGCCATTATAGGAGATAGCAGGCTGAAATTTTAATAAAATATGTATACTAACATATCTCACATATGATGCAACTATTATCAAAAAATGATGACTCATCACTCTGTTATGACGTCATCATTACTTATCAAAATTTTAAAAATTGACAAATTTGGTGATTTTTCGAGTGATATCGATTTTAAAACTAAGATGGACATATTTAGAGATGATATCTCCCTTATAATTAACCAATGTCACCTCCAGGCGACCGAAGGGAGCCTCCGGCGGACACAAAGTGTCCGCCAGCCGCGCAGCGCAAGCAAGCGAAGCGCGCTTTTGTATATATATATATATATATATACGTATATCTATCTGTAACGAATTGATTGAAGAAACTGCCGGTCATAGAAAGCCAATTTTTGGCATGTGGGAGTCTTTTGGCTATGGCTCCAGTAAGTTCTGAGCTCAGAGCAAAATGTCGACTCATCATGGAATTATGACGTCATTGTCACATTTTTCCGCGCAGCGCAAGCAAGCGAAGCGCGCTTGTATATGAATAAAAAGCGAAATCTTTAAAAAATTCAATCTGTTATGTTTTAAACTTTTGATATGCATTTATATTCCATATGCATAAACCATACCTGCTTCATGAGTGCGTGCACAATTTGGACAACTAAATTCACTGAATCCTGCTCCGTTTTCAACACGAATCATTATACAGTAATAAACATTTGGTAGAAGTCCAGTCAGAATTACAGACGTCGTGTTAATATTTAGATCCAAGAATCTTTCAATTGTATCCAACACTGATCCATTATATCTAACTTGGTAACTTGTTAAAACTCCATTTTGATTTATCAATTCAGGAGCATTCCATTCTGTTTGTATTGCAGTACTGTTTAAAGGAAATACTGTGATGTTAACTGGAGGAGTTGAAGGAACTAGAAATAGATGTATGTAGGTGAACATAGCTCATTAATGCACTCTAAATAATAGTATGGTTAAAAAGTTCAATTAAAGCATGTATTTTACTATTAATTTTTAGCCCCTTTAACCATTACATAGGGCATGCCAAATTTACGGGACTGGACGGGACGGCATCCCGTCCCGTAAATTAGGCATGCCCCATTACATATAATATTTTTAGCAATAGAATTAATCATTGTGACACGTTCATATGCCAAACCTACATGTTAAAATTTGTAACCAAAACAAGAATATATAATCTAAGTTCTAGATACATGTTTTCACCGTCCCGTAAATTAGGCATGCCCGGATCAATTGAAATAGTTTAGGAGTAGGACTAACGCCAACATCTGAAAAAAACCAGGACTAATGCCTTTTTTTGGAGTAGGACTAACGCATGTGCCTTTTCAAGTAGAGTAATAAAAACGATCTTCCTTAGAACTAGAGGCTGGATCAGCTTCATCTGAAATAGTAGGAGAGAAAACTGCAATTTTTACAATACTTCCTCTCTGAAATTAAATTATAGGCACAGTTGTAATTATAAAGTTGTATATTGTGATATATCGCAAAGGATAATCGAATTAATTAAGTACAGAGTGGTCCACGGATAATCTACTGATTTTAAAATGTTATATTTTAGGCATTTCATCTCAGATTTTTATGAATAATCACTCGTTTTATTATCCAAACTAATACATTTTGATATTTACCTGCAAATATACCGTTAGATTATGTCATTGCGTTCAGAGACAAATGGAAGTCAACATTGTGAAATGGTACTATGAAAGGGTATAGTCAGAACACAAAGGATGGTTCTTGCTGTGAAAACTGGACCTGGTGCTGGTTTATTGGCAACTGAACCATTCTCGAATTTCTTAACAAGATTCCTGACTGTTTGTCTACATGGAGCTGTTTTACACTTGTAAATTCTCTTGAAAGTCCTTTGTGTTCTGACTATACTCTTAACATTTTCAAGGTACCATTTTACAATGGTGACTTTCATATCAGTCTCTAAACGCAATGACATAATCTGACGGTATTTTTGCTAGTATGTAAATATCAAAATGTATAAGTTGGGGCAATAAAATGAGCGGTCATTCATAAAAATCTTAGATGAAATTCCTGAAATATAACATTTTTAATTCAGTAGATTATCCATGGACCACCCTGGATACGAATGATGAACCCTTTCAGTCTCATTAGAAATTTTTTGATTTAAATCCATATTTCCACATTTTATGGGAGCAAAATTATTGTGAATAAATTAGAAGAGCGCTTATACATAAACAGATTGACTCAATTTGAGAATTCGGAGCATATCTAGAGCATGCTCCAATAAAAAGCAAGGAGAGTGGAATGGGCGAATACTAAATTTCCGGAGCACTTAATGGTCTGGTATACATGTTATGATTCATACATACTGGGGGCTGCACTAAAATGAATATCGAGAAAACAACATACATACAAATTGATTAGAATGAGTTATTAGGTTCTAATGTATATCACAAATCGAATGTACCAATCTATATACTATACAGCTGCATTTTACGAAAATTAAATTTAAATCATTATATTTGAACTCTTGATAAGTGAATATACTTGTATACTTGTATAATTCTGACTAAATCTTACTTGCTTCGTGAGTGCGTGTACAATTTGGAGAAGTAAATTCACTCAATCCTGCTCCGTTTTCAACTCGAATTATTACACAGTAGTACACATTTGGTAGAAGTCCAGTCAGGACTACAGACATCGTGTTAATACTTAGATTCAAAGATCTTTCAGCTGTATCCAATACTGAGCCATTATATCTAACTTGGTAACTTGTTAAAACTCCATTTTGATTAATCAATTCAGGAGCATTCCATTCTGCCTGTATCGCAGTGCTGTTTAAAGAATACACTGTGAAGTTAACTGGAGGAGTTGAAGGAACTAGAAAGAGATTCATGTAGGTGAATACAACACTCTAATTTTTTGAGATACAGACAGTCCCGGCAAAAAAGTCTGGAATATTTTAGTATTTTTAAATTTTTTGAAACTAAGTTAGTCATATTCTAACCATGAATAAGTCAAATAGGGCAATGTTAGATTGAGTTAGCACATATGAGCTACTTAATACACGGCTGTGTATGTCACCGAGAGCACCAAATAAATGAATGGCGGGAATTTGTCACAGGAAATTCGTCGACGGAAAATTCATGGGGGAAATTCGTTACTATCGTATCTAATGCATAAATAGGAATATAACCAGCATCCACTGTATTCCCATAAGTTACGACTGTAGTGCAAAATCCCATGATTACATTATCATGCGCCTAAAATGCCATGATATCACGTAACTACTTTAAATCTCCACCTCAAAAGCCTCCTTGACACCTGGTTTCGAGCTCCATTCCTCCATTTAAATGCAATCAGCCTTTGGGCCCTCATCATATTTCCACATTTAAAAGCGCCCACTCCTCCATTATTACACATTGTATAACAACTTAGGTTTCCGGGGACCAAATTTCCGCGACGAATTTTCCGGCGACGAATTTTTTCACTAAGCATGCCCTAAGTTTGGAATCACTTTTCTTTTTCGATCTACCTTGTACTTCCAGGGCACATCCAGTCATTTTCCAACGTCGAATCAAACTTTCGAACAAATTCCATCTTTCGATTAAATCTCGCCTCCCATGAGGAGGTATTGCAAAGGCGGAATGTACCTTTGACGCCAATTCACGCATATTATAAAAATAAATTGGCAGGAAAATAGTAAGGAAAGCCCAGAATTACTCCACATAAAAGGTTCTACAATAAATCAAAAATTGCAGGATATGAATAAAAAGCGAAATCTTTAAAAAATTCAATCTGTTATGTTTTAAACTTTTGATATGCATTTACGTATATTCCAAATGCATAAACCATACCTGCTTCATGAGTGCGTGCACAATTTGGAGAACTAAATTCACTGAATCCTGCTCCGTTTTCAACTCGAATCATTACACAGTAATAAACATTTGGTAGAAGTCCAGTCAGACTTACAAACGTCCTGTTAATACTTAGATTCAAAGATCTCTCAGTTGTATCCAACACAAATCCATTATATTTAACTTGGTAACTTGTTAAAATTCCATTTTGATCTATCAATTCAGGAGCATTCCATTCTGTCTGTATCGCAGTGCTGTTTAAGGAATATACTGTGATGTTAATCGGAGGAGTTGAAGGAACTAGAAAGAGATGAATGTAGGTGAATGTAATTAATTTATGCACTCTACATGTATGTTTAGGTCATTGTTAGTTGGAAACTTTTCAGCTCCACCGCTCGCATCAATATTTAGGAGCTTCAAACAACTAGCCATCATTAGTACATTTCTCATTCCCATTATATTTTAAGATATGTCTAAGATAAAAGTGTGTAGTTTCAAATTCAATGTCGAAAATCATCTACCTCATGATTCTCTTTACTGCCACTGAGATAATGAGCGAAACATGTCTTATACAGCCTCCAGGTATTATACAGCCCTCCAGAGAGACGCTCCTAATCTCTAACCCATACATTTTTATACGCCTAAATCGATAAATAACAGTACAATATAGGGTAAATTGGGTAATATTCTAAATTTTCACGCTCCTAAACACTTTCGGGCTTAAAATCATACGCCAAAAGGAGCGTCTCGCGCTCCTAGATAATCTCTTGTCCCAAACTATGTAAATATATACAACCGCATCTTCACGAAAAAATTTATGTGATTATATATTCTGAACTCTTGATATGCATGTATGCGTAGATGTATACAATATGGATTATTCTTACTTGCTTCGTGAGTGCGTGAACAATTTGCAGAACTAAATTCACTGAATCCTGCTTGGTTTTCAACACGAATCATCATACAGTAATACACATTTGGTAGAAGTTGTGTAAGAATTGCAGACAATGTGTTGCCACTTAGATTCAAAAGTCTTTCAGTTGTATCCAGCACAGATCCATAATATTTAACTTGGTAACTTGTTAAAATTCCATTTTGATCTAACAATTCAGGAGCATTCCATTCTGCCTGTATCGCAGTGCTGTTTAGAGAATAAACTGTGAAGTTAATTGGAGGAGTTGAAGGAACTAAAGGGTATAGGTGAATAAAAAACTCCAATATTACAGCATAGATAAACAGCACATGAGAGCCTTAGGCCCCATTGCAAAATACTGGGTGTGCCACTGTATGAGAATTTATAATCTGTTGTGCACAACGCATCTTGTCATCAATACATTGCATAACAAGCCGTATATGAGTAGATTTAAGTGATTTTCTTAATTCCATACAGGTTAATGGCACTATTAATGTATATTTGAGTAGGAAATCTCACTACGGGCTATTAGTTAGATAATAACATGAATTACGAAGTAGTTCAATCAGATAACAATATTGTCCATAATTGTACCTTATCGAGTATTCAAAATATGAGCACTATCAAATACCCAATACATATATTTAAAAGCTAATACGCTAATGCAATTTTCAATGCAAGTATTTAGTATTGTAGGAGAATGACCCTCTAAATGACTCCTATTTTAGAGTGGTAAATTTCGATATTTTAATATTTTGGCATATTTCGCATGGAATTGTGACAAATATTGAGTAAATGAGAACAGAAGCTTGACTGATGAGAATATTTGGTAAAATGTACAATCAATTGAAGTTATTAAACATATTTACTATATAATTCAATTTAGGATCGTTTTTTAAAAATTGATTTTCTATTAGTTGTCTATAGGAGTTGTGTCGTATGTGTCACAAAAATGCTGTACCTCAGACAGGACACTTTCAAGAAGGATAAAGGCAATACTATAAACTGTAAAACAGTCATGCCAGTATGAATCGAATCGTGAGGCTATGAAGAATCCATAAGAAGTGTTGAAAATAGTCGGGTTACGAACTACTTTGAATCCCCTAAGTATATCAGTGTCTACAAGTATACTGATAATGGCAATTATTATTGGATAAGCATTTATGTAAATATCTTGGCCAATCAGATTCAACTTCAGGGACTATAATTTGTTTATATGCATATTGTTATGTCTATTCTCAATTTATGAAAAATATCAAAAATGAAAAATAAACCATATGCATATAATTTGCAAATAAAATGTTCTAATATTAATTAATTGTATGCTATAAAATTAATCACTCACCACTTGTACTGAATATTTCAGCTATATAGGTTACGTACTCTCCATTACGAGTTACGTTACATGAGTAAGTGCCTGGATTACTGTTGCTATTGGTTAATTCTAGAATACTAACTCCTGTAGTGTCATTCGTTGCAGCAGTGAGAAAGGATCTGATCCCTACTGGATCTTCATAGCTCCAAGTCACCTGTGGAGTGTTCCTATTCTCTGTGACACAGTATAGAGTTGTGTCTAGTGCGAGAATTGTGTTATTATTCAATTCTTCGAAAGTAGAAGAGTCGACTATTCTCCCGAATACGTTTACTAAAAGAAATTCGTGTATTAAGAATTATAAAGCAACAAAAGGACATACATTCATAAATAGTCAAATATTTCAGATATCTAGATTTTATTCAAGTTAAGCGCCCTTTAGATATCTCCAGAATATTGTTATACTAAGTACTTAATCGTTAGGGTTCATAGTTTGTTTGACATTGACATATCGTGTCCGTTTGTTGGAATAATTAATCTAAGTACAGTGGTTAGTGTATGTAAACTTACTCACCGTTCGATAGACTGCAATAATAACATATGAGGATATTATTGCAGGGTAAGTCATTCCAGGTAATTGGCCCAACATGAGCACAGTCTTCATTGCCTACATTATTTGGTGCACCACCATCCCAGTTCCTATATGAGCTGTTGCTGCCATCACTCCACACAAAAGTTCCTTCTGTTCCGATGTCATTAAGTCCAATCCAACATGATCCAGCTTCACTAGGACTTCTAATGGAATCCACTGCTGCATTTTCACTTTCACTAGCTATGCTAGCTAGATCTCCTCCCCATGTCTGACAATTAACTCTAGCATCATTCCAATTGATTGAGGGGTGAAGGAAATAACCGAAACACTTGTTTTCACTCGTAATTAGATTGCATCCACTGCTTGGAACTAAAAATAGAATAGAATAGACTAGAATAAAATAGAATAGAATAGAATAGAATAGAATAGAATAGAATAGAATAGAATAGAATAGAATAGAATAGAATAGAATAGAATAGAATAGAATAGAATAGAATGGAATAGAATAGAAAGTAGAATATTATAATACAAGCACGTTTCACTTGCTTGCGCTGCGCGGCTTGCGGACACTGCGTGTCCGCAGAGTCGCCCTGCGGGCGCCTGGAGTCACTCAATCAAACATATTTTGTTTTTTTTCCTTTAAATAAATATTGCAAACAAAGGTCGACGAATAATTTCTCATATGGATCCGAAAATATAATATTCAAAATCTACAGCACTACAAACCCCATATCAACCGTTGGAAGCTAGATTCTAGCCCATTTTTGTAATTTGTTTACTTTATGTATCTAATGTAAACAAAAGTAAACAAATTGATCGTCAAATTTACTCGAAAATATGATATTCGAAATCTACACCCCTGAAAACCCAATGTCAACCGTTGAAAGCAAGTTTCTAACATATTTTTGAGATTTGTTTACTTTATGTATCTATTGTAAACAAAAGTAAACAATAATTTATCATATAGATCTGAAAATATGATATTCGAAATCTACGCCCCTGAAAACCCCATCCCATGTCAACCGTTGGAAGCTAGTCTCTAGCCTATTTTTGTAATTTGTTTACTTTATGTATCTAATGTAAACAAAAGTAAACAAATAATTTATTATATAGATCTGGAAATATCATTTTCGAAATCTACACCCCTACAAACCCCATGTCAACCGCTGGAAGCTAGTCTCTAGCATTATTTTCAAAATTCATCAAATGGTGTGAAAATATGCACATAATCTTTTTTATTGCCATAAATTATAATACATTTAAGATATCAAACTTAAATTGTGGCTTTGAAGTATTAATAACAATGACGATCTATTGTAGTGTCGTACAATGGTTTCTCTTGTGATAGTGTAGTCATTTATTTTGTATAGAAAAGGTGCGAAAAATTGTTTTCCATTTTTTTTTGCAGAGATGTTAAAATTTCGCTTAGATCGTAGAACTTAATCATAGTCATATCATTTGACACCTACATGCCAATTTTCACACCTCTATGACTTCCCAATTCTTCAATCAATTCGGACAAACACATTTTTTAAAAAACAAAATCCTAGCATTTTAATATATAAGATACAGTATAGTTCGCTTATTAGCAAGTCGGGTTTTGCACGAGAAAAACTTGCTAATAAGCGAACTTGCTAATAAGCGAACTCTACTGTACATATGATACTTACGAAACTTTCTACTCTATTCAAAAGCAACCACAATTTCCTCTAAATTGAAGAATGTAAATTAATTAATACATAATACAGAATAATCTCTATTAGCAAGTTCTTCCTAATAAACGAACTAAAAGTTCGTGTATTAGCAAATTTTTCTTGCTAATAAACGATTCGCCATATCCTACTATAATAAGGCCTCAGAGTAACTTGCGAATTTGGCACTAGGGATGCGGTAGAAGAGGGATGAAGAAATACATGAGCTGCCTTAAATCATTAACAAAGCACAATAGAGCTTAGGAATGTATTACCAGCATATATAAATATGGTGTCAAAGCACCCATATCCGTTGTTAAAATTTAGATTAGTCATCAAATGATTGCGCAACAGGCTTATTTTGGGTCAAATTTAGTGATTTTCAGAGGTCGTTTAAGGGCACTTCTAAGTGTATTTATTATAAAGTTTTTCGCATAGAACTGAGAAGTGAATGTGTTAATACTAAAAATTTGGAATTTTTTCATGGAATGTTCTTACATTCCAGTGTTGCTATGGAAACATTGGTCACATTTGGTAATTTGTCGAATATCTCAAACCATTGATTTTAGACACAGAAATTGTATTATAGCTAAATAGGAAGTAGCCTATTTGCTATCAAATGGGATTAAAATTGAATGTCTAGCTATCGCTGTTTTCAAGATATAGCCCCAACTGACCAAAACACGTTTCCATAGCAACACTGGAATATAAGAACATTCCATGAAAAAATTCCAAATTTTTAGTATTAACACATTCATTTCTCAGTTCTATGCGAAAAACCTTATAATAAAAACACTTAGAAGTGCCCTTAAACGACCTCAGAAAATCACTAAATTTGACCCAAATATAACCTGTTGCGCAATCATTTGATGGCTAATCTAAATTTTAACAACGGATATGGGTGCTTTGACACCATATTTATATATGCTGGTAATACATTCCTAAGCTCTATTGTGCTTTGTTAATGATTTAAGGCAGCTCATGTATTTCTTCATCCATCTTCTACCGCATCCCTGGTTAAGTGACTCTTAGGCCTTATATATAGTAGGCTATGGATTCGCTTATTAAGTTATTAGCAAGTCGTGTTTTGCACGAGAAAAACTTGCTTATAGGCCAACTTGCTAATAAGGGAACATAATTAATACATTTTGGTCCATTGAGACCTTAAAAAAACTTGCTAATAAGCGAATCTTGCAAATAAGGGAACTTGCTAATAAGCGAACTTGTTTATACATAAATCCCTATACCTTTGCTCTGTGCACTGAAAAAACTTGCTAATAAGCGAACTCTACTGTACGTACTTTGATTGAATACCGGTGTATTTAGAAAAAATAATACAAATATATTCGAATTCCCGATTAATCTCGTCAACTACTTAAGTAGCTACATCTAAATACGGTTATTTCGTATTTTTATGGTTATATCGAGGCAGAGACATAGCCATGATGCGACACATGAGGCCTACACCGCAACATCAAAGGCTGTGCCCACTAAAATTTCACAAATTAGCTTTGAGTGCCGAACCCTCTCACGGAATGAACTGGAATTGCCGCACCCTAAACTGGACTGGCTACACCCCTGTATGGGGGATTACCGAGATGCTACGACCAGGGGTTTATCTAGGTGCTCGGCCGGCACTTATAGGTGCCAGCCTGGCATCGTCCGAGGAGCCAAGGTGCTTGCAATCTGATTCGATTTTGGTGCCATCCCCCCTGGAATTACAAGATTAACCCGGGTTAATTTTTCTAATTAATCATTCATTCCTAACTTTTTGTAATTATCAATCAGTGCCACTTTATGCCACATACGCCCATTTTGACCACTATACATGATGGTAATGAATTTCCTATGGTGGATGTTCAACTATGGCTAATTCGAATGTGTAGATTTCGAATCTGAAATCAGATTTTTACTACGCAGTATCTCTTTGAATTTGAACGTATTGCCCCCTTCATGAAAAAATCCGATTTAGTATTATTTGTATGGGAAAGAATCAAGTGTTCAAATACTTTTGTCCGGGTGGTGTACATCGGATTTCCCACAGGATTTCCAGATGTAGGAATTTGATAAGAGAAATGTCATTCCTATTCCCATGGCAACCTTGACAACAGGGTATGTTCTTAAGAAGTTATTTTGTTAATAGACAATTAACAATTTGAATAGAATTGAGGCGTGTGAAAAAGTTTTGTTGTCATTTGTCGGAATCAGTTTTCACTAAGTTTTGTTAAAATTTGGGATGAGCAGGTTGAATAGGTTCGATGGAGGAGATGGACAATATAGTGTAGCAAAATGGACGTTGCAAATTCTGACAAATTAAAACATCTAAATTTCAACAAATCATAAATGGAAATTCTGACAAAGACAACTTGGAAAATTATAACAAATTTTTAGTATTAATTTTATACTATAAAATTAATCACTCACCACTTCTGCCAAATATTTCAGCTATATAGGTTACAATTGCTCCATTTCGAGTGACTTGGCATGAGTAAGTGCCTGGATTATTATTATTGGTTAACTCCAGAATACTAACTCCTGTAGTGACATTCGTTGCAGCAGTGAGAGAGGATCTGATCCCTACTGGATCTTCATAGCTCCAAATCACCTGGGGAGTGTCCCTATTCTCTGTGACACAGTATAGAGTTGTGTCTAGTGCGAGAACTGTGTTATTATTCAATTCTTCGAAGATAGAAGAGTCGACTATTCTCCCGAATACGTTCACTAAAAGAAATTTCGTGTATTAAGAATCACTAGGCAACTAAAGACAGACATTCATAAATAGTCAAATATTTCTGACAACTATATTTTATTCTATGTTGAGTGCCCTTAGATATCTCCAGAATATTATTATATTTAATCATTAGGGTTCGTAGTGTGTCTGATATTGAAATATCTTGTCCGCTTTTGGGATTAATTAATTAAAGAACAGTGGATAGTGTACTGAATCTCAATTAGGAAATAACGCTATTTTGCTATTTTGCTGTACACTCACCATTTAATATACTGCAATAGTAACAAGGGAGACTAATATTGCATGTTAAGTCATTCCAGGTAATTGGCTCAACATGAGCACAGTCTTCATTGCCTGCATTATTTGGTGCACCACCAGCCCAGTTCCTATATGAGCTGTTGCTGCCATCACTCCACACAAATGTTCCTTCTGTTCCAATGTCATTAAGTCCAATCCAACAAAATCCAGCTTCACTAGGACTTCTAATGGAAACCACTGCTGCATTTTCATCTGCACTAGCTATACTAGCTAGATCTCCTCCCCATGTCTGACAATTAACTCTAGCATCATTCCAATTGATTGAGGAGTGATTGAAGTAACTGAAACACTTGTTTTCACTCGTAATTAGATTACATCCACTGCTAGGAACTAAAATAGAATATACTTTCACTCACAATACGTTTACTAGAGTAAATTAGAGTTTATTGCGAACATAATATCATAACATACATACAATCAAAACCTTTTTCTTATTCGGGATTTTTCTTACTTATCGTTTTTTCCCACTATTTCTTACTATTTATGGTGTAAAAATTCCAAATCTATGTTAATTTCCATCGTGCTTTTTCTTACTGTTTGAACCTGTAAAGAAATAATAAGAAAAAAAATGATTTCGACTGTACCTTAATTGGATGCTGATGTAGCGAAAATAATACAAATATATTCAATATCAAATCCATTCGTAAAACAAAGCACATACAAATATATTAGCGCAGCAGAGACGGCGTTAGCTCTCTACCGCAGATGGGGCACGGGTGGTATGGGTGGGGCATAGGCCCCACTCTCGCTCCGCCACTGACTGAAAGTGACGACACTTTCAATTAATATATTTGTATGAATCAAACTCTGAGTGATTCCGTGGTAATGGAATTCCAATTCCCATTTCCATGTGTAGGATTTCCCGCAAGATTTCTACAGGGTAAAAGTTATTTCCATCTATAGAAATCCTTGTTCTTTTGTAGACAAATCTGCAATACAGTATAATAACTGCTATGTCCAATGAATAACATACTATATCCTACTGGATTTCCAGAAGTGGGAATTCCGATAATAAAAATGTTATCTACATTCCGACTCCCACGTTAACGCTGACAATGGTTTATGTTTTCACAAAGCTATTTGACTAATATACAATAAGCTATATGTATACAATTGAGGCGCTTGCAGATGTCAGAATTTTGATTTTGTCATTTGTCAGAATTAGTTTTTCTCCAAGTTTTAATAAAAATTTGAGATGATTAGGTTTAATAGATCCGACTGGAAAAATTAAAACATCTAAATTTTAACAATTCATAACTCGAAATTCTGAAAAAAGACAATTTGGAAAATCCTGACAAATGTAGCGCTCACATTGAATTTGGAAATAGTTTTTGTAGTAGTATTAATTTTATGCAATAAAATTAATCACTCACCACTTCTGCCAAATATTTCAGCTCTATAGGTCACAATTGCTCCATTCTGAGTGACTTGGCATGAGTAAGTACCTGGATTATCATTATTGGTTAATTCCAGAATACTAACTCCTGTAGTGACATTCGTTGCAGCAGTGAGAAAGGATCTGATCCCTACTGGATCTTCATAACTCCAAGTCACCTGGGGAGTGTCCCTATTCTCTGTGACACAGTATAGAGTTGTGTCTAGTGCGAGAACTGTGTTATTATTCAATTCTTCGAAAGTAGAAGAGTCGACTATTTTCCCGAATACGTTTACTAAAAGAAATTCGTGTATTAAAAATCATAAAGCAACAAAAAATATTGATGTTCATAAATAATTAATGATTTCAGATATCAATATTTTATTCTATGTTAAGTGTTCTTGATATCTCTAGAATATTTTATACAAGCGGGTTCGCTTACTTGCGCTGCGCGGGCTTGCGGACACTGTGTGTCCGCAGAGTCGCCCTGCGGGCGCCTGGAGTTACTCAATTTAACCTATTTGGGGAATTTCCCTTTAGATAAATATTGTAAGCAATGGTTAACGAATAATTTCTCATATGGATCCGAAAATATAATATTCGAAATCTACAGAACTAAAAACCCCATATCAACCGTTGGAATCTAGTCTCTAGCCTATTTTTGCAATTTGTTTACTTTATGTATATATATGTTAACAAAAGCAAACAAATTGATCATCAAATTTACTCGAAAATATGATATTCGAAATCTACACTGCTGAAAACCCCATGTCACCCGTTTGAAGCTAGTCTCTAGCACATTTTTCAAAATTCATCAAATGGTGTGAAAATATGCATATAAAAGTGTGAAAATATGCACATAATCTTTTTTATTGCCATACACTATAATACATTTAAGATATCAAGCATAAGTTGTGGTTTTGAAGTATTAATAACAATGACGATCTATTGTAGTGTCGTACTACAATGGTTTCTATTGTGATAGTGTGGTTATTTATTTAGTATAGAAAAGGTGTGAAAAATTGTTTTCCATTTTTTGCAGAGGTGTGAAAATTTCGCTTAGATCTTAGAATTTTATCGTAGTCATATCATTTGACACCTACATGCCAAATTTCACATCTCTATGACTTCCCAATTCTTCAATCAATTCGGACAAACACAAAAAAATCATAGCATTATAATATATAAGATTTTCTCAATGGAGTTATTTTAAGTCTGATAGTGAAATGTCGTGTCTACAGATTGTGGAATAATTATAAACAGGGGTTAGTGTACTTAAGAAATCACACAATTTTGCTGTGGCTGTTCACTCACCATTTAATAGACTGCAATAGTAGCAAGAAGGAAAACTTTCATTGCAGGGTATGGCATTCCAAGTAATTAGATCAACATAAGCACAGTCTTCATTCTCTACATTATTTGGTGCACCACCATCCCAGTTCCGATATGAGCTGTTGCTGTCATCACTCCACACAAATGTTCCTTCTGTTTCAATATCATTAAGTCCAATCCAACATGGTCCAATTAGACTATAATTTCTAATGGAAACCACTGCTGCATTTTCTTCTGCACTAGCTATGCTAGCTAGATCTCCTCCCCATGTCTGACAATTAACTCTAGCATCATTCCAATTCATTGTAGGGTAGGGGAAGTGACTGAAACACTTGCTTTCACTCGTAATTAGATTGCATCCACTGCTAGGGACTAAAATAGAAGAGACATGTTCATTCATCATTACAATACGTATGCTAAAGTATGATAGAGTCATAGACGACTTAAACGAAGGAATGGAGGCTGCCAGCTCGGGTCTTGGAACTTGGGTCAATTATTTATTATTCGTATCCCATAATCCGATGAAGTTAGAGATGGGAAATGTATTATTGTTTTTGGGTTGTTTTACACCACAACTCTTTTCGGAATGTGAGTTATGTGGTTTTCTTTCCAGATTTCACATATTTAAGATAAACTTTTGCAACCTTCTGATCGATTTAAGCACATTTTTAAGTGTTATTAATTAATTATTTTGAGGAAAAAACAAAGTGAGAAGACGGCTTGATTCATAAGATTTGAAAATTTCCAATGGGATATTGGTACATACTTACGTTGCTATGGAAATGCATGTTACTATTTGACGTTATATCCAAAAACCGTTATAGTTAAACACTCACATTTAATGAATTTGATAGGTAAAAGCCACTTTCTATCAGCTCATAATATATTTTGCAGCATTAGATCCTCATCTTTCGACAATATATTCAAGAATTTTAGGATTTAGTGCTACAAATGTATAATAAGCTAATGAAAAGAAATTTATAGCCTAGTTTCAAATACGTACATCCAAATTTGATGTCTAAACATGATCCGTTTTCAAGATATAGCCATAAATGGAAAACGTGTTTCAATAGTAGCGTAGGAATGTAACAACATTCCATTAAAATGGTAAAATGTTTCAAATCAATCCATCCCCATCTTGATTTTCTCTCAAGCATTAATGATATCGCTTAAATACTATGTGTTTAAAACAAGTCAAAATATCGCAAAAATGAATCGTAATGTGTGGAAAATAGATTTTAAATATGTCGACAAAATGATTCTTACAAATGCAGCGCCCCCATATAATTTACTAATAAAATGTTAGTTTTATGCTATAAAATCAATCACTCACCACTTCTACCAGATATTTCAGCTATATAGGTTACAAATGCTCCATTTCGAGTGACTTGACATGAGTAAGTGCCTGGATTATTATTATTGGTTAATTCCAGAATACTAACTCCTGTAGTGACATTCGTTGCAGCAGTGAGAAAGGATCTGATCCCATCTAGATTCACATAACTCCAAGTCACCTGCGGAGTGTTCCTATTCTCTGTGACACAGTATAGAGTTGTGTCTAGCGTGAGAACTGTGTTATTATTCTTTTCTTCAAAAGTAGAAGAGTCAACTATTCTCCCGAACACGTTTACTAAAGGAAGTTTCGTGTATTAAAAAGGGCAGATTTCATAAATAGTTAATGATTCGGATACAGTAAAACTTCTATAAATGGGGAAGCTCTATAAGTATGTAGAGAAATTTTGGGCTATCTTTATCTATTTCCATACAAAAGAAAATCGAAAAGTGGGGAATTGGGAAGTTAAAAATTTCAGTAATTATTTTCCCATTTAAATTAACCTCTTTAATGGGGGGAAGAAGTGGTAAGAGAGCGGTTTTCTGGGCACAATTTGCAGTTTGTCTCAATGCCGATTCCTGACTTGACCTAACTTGAACTAGAAAATAATTTTTAAATCATCTGTGCTGACAATATTTTGACCCAAATAGTAAGAAAATGAACGAAATAGATGTATTATTAACCTAAGATGACTAAGATGACTTGAAATTATTTTATTTATTTAAGCCAGTTTAGCTGAATGTCTTGTGATTAGGAGTACAAAATCCTAAGTGGGGAATGGGGGAGCAGGAACATTTTCACCGTCTCTAGCACCTCGTGTCGTATCCGCACATTGTTAGAATAACTTATCAATGTACTGTAGTAAACTCAATCAGGTAATCTCACTACAGGATTTGGCTATTTTGCTGTTCACTCACCGTTTGATAGACTGCAATAATAACAAAGGTGGATATTATTGCAAGGTAGGTCATTCCAGGTAATTGGCCCAACATGAGCACAGTCTTCATTGCCTACATTATTTGGTGCACCACCAACCCAGTTCCTATATGAGCTGTTGCTTCCATCACTCCACACAAATGTTCCTTCTGTTCCAATGTCATTAAGTCCAATCCAACATGATCCAGCTTCACTAGGACTTCTAATGGAAACCACTGCTGCATTTTCTTCTGCACTAGCTATGCTAGCTAGATCTCCTCCCCATGTCCGACAATTAACTCTAGCATCATTCCAATTGATTCCAGAGTGATTGAAGTAACTGAAACACTTGTTTTCACTCGTAATTAGATCGCATCCACTGCTAGGAACTAAAATAGAATAGACATGTTCATTTACCATTACAATACGCACGTTCAAGTATGGTAGAGATAATATGAGTACCTTGAGTGAACGCCGATGTAGTTAGAGAAAATAATAAGATCACATTCAGTATTAGATCCATCTTTTTATTCTACAAGTATAACCGATACAAACTCTAAAACAAATATACATATTTATACATTACATTAGCGTACACCCTTCCTGGCCGAAAGGATTTGAACGAAATAATTTGCTTCATAAATAATACTAAAATGGGTATATCCATGGAGGATAATTCATTTAAACTACGAAAGCAATGACATATCTGATCTCACATTCGTAATTTACACATTCTAATTACTCACATTTGAAAACTTTCTATTGAGCGATTCTTCGCTAAAGATCATTACTATTGTGTCTACTTCTTTAATCCACCTTTCCTCGTCATATATAATGGTAGTGACCAGTGACGAGGGTTCAGGTGGTATATATTATATAGCTTGAAAATAATTTATGAGAGTAATTTGGAAGTGTAGATTACGAATTTAAAATCATACGTGCAATAGCTGTCAGAGTTTGAATGGATTTGAAAGAAGGCAGGAATAGTTACAAAATTGAGGAGTCTGTGACTATCCAATAACTGCAAATCTAACAATCAATTAATCAATTTAAAATAATAAGCACTCGGTTTAGAATTCAAGGATATTTAGATTCTTGAGTTGATTTGCAAGCAATTAGAAATTTAAAACATCATTAAATTTGGAATAAAATCTTTGTAGCAAATTATGAAAATCCTCATTCTTGACTTCAATTCAGCCAGAATTGTATTATACACGTGCGGCAGAATATGTGCACTCTAACTCGATCAATGAATCACTTGTCGGTTGATGATCATCAACAACTTCGTCAGGCATCTTCTTCTGTCTAATTCTAGAGACTTTAAATTTCTTTTCAACATCTTGTTATATGCAATATTAAGACTGCAGCAATCAGACTCTTAAAATGTTCATATACGCATTCTCTTTTCTTCAGAGGTCATTAAATCAGGTTTAACTCAATGTGTCTATAATGTTGAAATCATATTCTCAACCAAGTGAATAGTGTCGTATCTTATACAATCATCATTCTTTCATAAAATAATCGATAAGAACAGTTACGACCATCACTCCAAACAAAAACGACATCTGTTGCAATATCATTCATATCTATCAACAATAATGAGATGTACACAGAAGGGTTGGTAATAGAATCCAATGCAAAGTTTTCAATTCCTGAGTCCATGCTTGCTTTTATCTCTCTTTGCCTGACAATTAACTCGAGCTTCAAACCAATTAATTCCAGAATTTGGAAAGCAACTGAAGTACTTCTCCTCATTTGCAATCAAGTCGCATCCACTGCTTGGAGCTATAAACAATAAGGAGAAAACATCAAAAAGATCCCCGTTTCACTTTTTTCAAACAGTATTTACTATCCAGGTACCCTACAAAGTCCCACGCAGCCAAGTTAGTAGTTGTGAGTACAGAAGCATTGAGCAATAACTGTGCTATGCCTACTTGGCAGCGCGGGACTTCGTGTGATGTCTGGATGGTATTACTGCTCGGGGTGGAAGCAAATGGGATATTTTTTTATATTTATCTCCAGGAAGAGATAACTACTTCGTGCATTTTAAAATGAACTTACGTAGATGTATTGATAAAATAGAAGTAATATTACATTAAAAAAAGTAATACTACTTTAATCTGTATCGAACAGTAATCGAAATATAGGAACTGGGTTCCACCAGTAATACTAATTGCAATGGTGGCAATAATGGCAATATATGCGCAGCGCTGGATAGATGCGGGTGGTGGAGCTGAAAAATGTTTCCAACTAGCAATGGCTATAATTAATATTGGGAAAAAATTATCTCGTGGATTTTATGATCATGGGCTAGTTTGAACTGAAAATGCTGGTCAGAGCAGCATTTATTAACTAGTCACTTTTGATGTGTGTATGCCTTTGTTTGTTTGCCTCGGTTGCATTGCATCATCGCTCACTGCAGATACCTTCATCTATTTACGATTGAGTACTATTTATAATTTATTCATACAATTCATTCTTGCATTTTCATTACGTAAACATTATTGAAACTCGAATCATGCAATCTAGTTGTGTGGTCTAAAAATGCTATCTGTGAAGCAGTCTAATTACATCATAACAGTAATGCTATATGTGCCTATAACTAAAGTACACAACGTACAGTTTATTTCAGAACTTGCCAAAAATTGGACAAAGAAATCAGTAGAACGATTAAACATAATTGGTTCTCTATACTGACTGAATTTCGTGCTGATAAGGTACAAAATAAGGAAGTATTAAACAAATCCCGTTGTGACGTTATAATATCATATTTTGCTTAAAAACTAATAGATCGTTGTCAGCATGTAAAATTACCTTTGTATACAAATTTTCAGCTTTCTACGGTGTATGGTCTTATCCAATATCGTATATATTTTAACAAAACTTTGAAGTGGACGTGTTAAAATATGAATATACGATTATAAAAGTTATGGAATTTAACAAAATATTCATAGTGCACACCTATAGCATAAAAAGATAAACTTACATGGGACATTTGATAAAAAATCGGACTGTTAGATTTCGCAGGAGCACGCGTAAGGACATACAAACCAACGGACGGAAGTAGAGCGCCGTCCATGCCATAAGTGCATCTCTCAACAGTGAAGATGCACTAAAAACTAACAATACACCACCAACTAATATCAATTTGTACAGGGCTATTAAAACGAAGAGTAATGGCGTTGCTAGATGGTTTACAATAAAATTGATATGTATATATTAATAGTTCGTCCCGAACCATCGGAATACCATTTCCCTGGCTGGAAATCCTAATTTGAGGCTATGCTACTAGCTTTCTAGCTTCCTGGGTACATTGGCCTATATTCTAGAAGAAAGTTTGTTTAGATGGTAACCTGAACATTTTCCATCGATTGAATCTTGATTTATCTGCTTTTGTTTATGCAGTAGAGTTGAAAATGGCGGGGAATAAGTAAACATAAACTCTGCTTCGGATCTTTACGGAACAAACTTGTCCCTCAGAATAGACTCTGACAGAGATTACAGGCTATAAAATTTTCAATTTTGGTAATTTCCTCGGCAAAAAACACATCTCCATCCCCTTTAGCTCCCATCTTCCGACTTGCATTGTATCTGAATTAGAGGCTTTTAAAAATATACTATAAATAATTAGACAATAAAATAATGGATTACGAAATATACGGTTTGAGTCTTAACTCTGAGAAACAAATATAAAATTTTGCAAACTTTGGTCTCAATCTACAAATCGTCATTTTAGAGATTATTAATTTAAGATGTTTCATTAGTGAGGTGGTAATATGCACGACATCGTCCTGAGAAAAGTATTTGAATAAATCGTTAATTTTAAGTAATATAATATAGTAAAAAAAGCTATCATAAAGTACCTCAGTTTGCCTCTACCTTTATCAAGCAGTCACCACCCAGAGATCCCACAAAAGCGCCGGAAACAAAGTGAGTATAGTCTGGCTCAGTGGGATTTATTTGAGCAATAACTGAGCCAGACTATACTCACTTGATATCCGGCACTTTTGAGGGATCTCTGGCTGGCAGCTGCTTGATAAAGGTGGAGACAAACTGGAATATTTTATGATATTTTTTGTACATGATAAAATTATTGATGGGTTTCCCGGTTATTTTCCCCTGATCATGAAATTTTTATATGGAAAGGTGTTGCAATGCCTAATGAACAATTCATGGTACTAATATCTTTCTCTTATCATTTTTCAGTTACAGTCAAGGTCGCTTATTGTGAACCACCAGGGGACCAAAAATATGTTCATAATAGAGATACTTCATATTAAGCGAACTTGATTCAATACAAATCCTATCTAAAAATGAAATTGGGACCAGGAAGTTCATAATAAAGTAATGTTCATATTAAGCGAGCTTGAGTGTATTCCATTTTTAACACCTCTCGAGGTGTGAAAAATTCTGATATTTTTAGGAAATGTTTTTGGTAAACATTGTAGTATAGCATAATAATGCAAATTCAACATTATGGATTTGTATGAGAATCATCGTCACTTGACCACATATATATACGTAGTTATTAAAAGGTGTCAAAGTATATGGTAAACATTTATTCGTTAAAAGTCTTTTTCTATTACTTTTCCTTTTAAATTATTAAGTTTCAAGCATATTGTAGAATATGCATAATATATGATTAATCTAGCTCAGTAATATTTGTGTAATATAATTGAGATATATTCAAATAGTAGCTAGTAACTGATTCTCAATCGTTGTGCATTCGAATCAATGAAAAAGAATAATTAAATATTAAAATTAAGCTCTCTCACAGTCACAAATCTCACACTAGCTTCTGGAAACGGGGGTTAAATACAAAACAATAGAAATCTATTCGTATTACATAGTGTGAATTGAATAATTAATTAAAAAATCAAGAATGTGAAAAAATTGTACTTCATAGAAATCATCTGCAACTGCAGAAGGTGCTAACATTGTCGAATGAACCTTATGCGTCAAAAAATGATGGGTTTGCATTTATGGATTCAGAGTTACAGCATATCTGAACTTTAAAGGTGTCTCAATGTGTCGCCAAGTGTCAGATCAAAAATCGTATAGTAACTTCGTTTAATAATAATAATAATAATAATATACATTTATATAGCGCAGATTCCATATTAATATGTTCAAGTGCGCTGTACAATTCAATAAAAGTAGGTGTGTGTTATGTATTTATGTATGTATGCGTATGTATGCGTTGTATGTGTATGTATGCTTGTGAGGTATGTATATGCATTGAAATTAATTTAAGTGGATGTGTCGTGCGCGATACGGAAAAGATGAGTTTTCAAGAGTTTTTTGAAGAGAAGAAGTGAGGGGGCATTCCGAATGCTCGGAGGCAGAAGATTCCACTCAACAGGCGCAGCTAAAGTGAATGCACGATCACCCAGAGTTTTGGAAGATTTGATAGTAGGATGCTCAAGGAGGATGGCGTTGGATGATCGTAGAGTACGATTGGATGACTTAACCTGTATGAGCTGGATGATATAGTCCGGAGCAAGAGAATGGATGGCTTTGTAAGTTATGAGGAGGATTTTGAAGAGGATACGATGTTTAACAGGCAGCCAGTGGAGGTTAATAAGAAGAGGAGATGACGAAAAGGTACGAGAGACATTGTAGATAAGCCTGGCTGCACTGTTCTGGACTCGCTGGAGTCGGCTAAGAGGGATGAGGGGCAACCATACAAGAGACTGTTACAATAATCAAGACGAGATGTGATAAGAGAATTGACAAGAGTTTCACAGACTTCCCTAGAGAGATACTTTCTAATACGCCGGATGTTATAGATGTAGTAGAAGACATTGAGAGGGTATTGTCGAGCCAAGTTCCAAGATTCCGTACTTCTTTGGAAGAAGAGATTCTCGACTCACCAACAGAGATGCTATCAGTTTGAACCTTAGATAGTTGTTGACGAGTCCCTATTATAAGGAACTCAGTCTTGGTGTCATTGATAAGCAACTTGTTGGTGAGGAGCCAGGAACGGATCGCGGAGATGCAAGATTGGATGGCGGAGAAAGCAGATTCTTCAGAAGAGATGGAACCGGGTTTAAAAGAAAGATAAACCTGAGTATCGTCGGCATAGCAGTGCATGTCGGGGAGGTGGGACCTAATGAGGTCGAATAGAGGACTAGTATAGAGGCTAAAGAGAAGCGGACCAAGACAAGAACCCTGAGGAACTCCGTGTTGGACCGGGATATTGGAGGAATTAGAACCCTTAATCGAGACGAATTGAGTCCTACCAGAGAGGTAAGATTCAAACCAAGAGCTGACCTGGCATTAAAAGAGGTAGAAAACTTAAGGAGCTGGTAAGAGATCTATGAAATACTAATATAATTATGTTGTTTTTTTTGCAAAGGGCGGAGCGAGTCAGCTAAATTTTTAGACATCACAAACAAAAGCGAGTTCAGGGTATTAGCAAATGTCAAGAGTAATTAGATAATTATGCGTTGAGGGAATTGACTGTGATAAGTTGGAGAGTAAGCAGTTCTCTTCGATCTCAATAAATTTAAAGCCTATATTGTACTAGAACCCAAAAATATTATTTCGAATAATTCTTGGTTCTAGTAGTACTTAGTACTTAGTTAATTTGGAGCCTATACTGTAGAAACCACAAATATTATTTCGAATAATTCTTGGTTCTAGTACTTAGTTAATTTGGAGCCTATACTGTAGAAACCACAAATATTATTTCGAATAATTCTTGGTTCTAATGTTTCTTAAAAATCTGTCCGGGCGAAAAAATGGTCCCGTCGGAAAGAGTTTTCGAAATATTTTACTCCTTCGTAAAAACTGTCCGGATCCAAAATACTTGGAAAGGCATAATATTAGTCGTAAAATCATCATATTATTTTCGTTGTCTTATCAAAGATGACAATTAATGTTATCAAGGCATTATGCAGCATGTCCTTAAGACTCTAATACGCTTACAATAAACTATCGCTAAATGACATTACTTGGAGTGGAGAAGAATATTCTCATTGTTTGACATTGTTTGTGCTCGGAATCCTAGAATAATATGAAACTCCGAAAAAGTTGGGTGGCTTGTGAATAAATTGGCGAGAAGTGGGATAGCTAGTTCAACAAGATAGCAGAAAATAGAGTGATTAATTCCATCTCCGTCAGATAGCATACATGTAGGGTTTTTAATCCCGGGATTCATTTTCAATCCCGGGATACTGATGATTAATGCAGTTTATATATCACACATTTGTTGTAATGTCAATCGGTTTGTATATACAGGGTTTCCCATAATTGGATGAAATAGTGATTCAATATATATAACACACTTTGATTAATACAATATACAAAGTTGTGATACTAATAATATGGTCAAATTGAAATTCATATTATTTCCGTAATTCAAAATAATCACGTTATATTAAACTATATACAAATACTAGCATACCAATTCTTGAAAATTACTAATCCCGGGATCCCGGGATTCAGAATTTGTCAATCCCAAAATCCCGGGATTGGAATTTTAGACCGGGATTAAAAACCCTACATACATGCTAACCGTCCTGTTTTGGGGGGACGTTGCGCTTTTTCTCACTCTTCTATATAGAGCTAATTTTCAACAGTCTGCATATCTGAATTTTGCTCAATTTCTTATTTGACTCAATATGAATATACAGATCGTTTAATAAACATGTTTATCAAGGATCAGAATAATAATAGATATCTAAACGAGCCAAGGTATTGTAATTAGTTTATAGTTTTCTAAAGAGTGACTTCTTAGAAAACATAAGCCATCATCTAATATGTTGTCACGCAGCCTACTTCTTATTTTAGTTACAAATTCAGTACAAATCTTTATGCTATGAACGGCATGGTTTCGCTTTGCACTTTTACAATTATCTTGGCAATAAATTTCTATATCGCCATCTCGAGAAAAATGATTCCAACCTTCAGACTTTTTAATCTTGTTTGCCATATTTTCAAAGAATCCTAACTGATATCATTCTTATTACAGTTAGGCTTCCACAATCTGTATTTTATGTAAATTATGGATTTAAAGGCGGGTAACAAAAAACAAATATATCTGATAATTGATACACATCAATATCAGTGAAGTTGTAAATAATATAATGACACTGACTCTCTAAACATCCTAAAAATCCAGATTTCCGACTATTTACTATCCAGATACCGGATAATTGTAGTAGCTTTGCTATCCGGATTTCAAACACTAGAACTTGAGACCTCAATTACACCTTAATAATTGATAATCTTACTGTACATCAAAATATCCAAATATCCTTTTAATGTGAATGATTAGCTAAATCATATGAATATTCAACACATCGGTATGAGAAACATTGAGTTTTAATATATAAGACAACTGCGCTGCGCGGCTTGCTGACACTGCGTGTCCGCAGAGTAACCCTGCTGGTGCCTGGGAATATTTAAGAAACGGTCGATTGCTTTTCTAATTCCTTACTAAAAAAATGTCGTTCATCTACTGTTAATAAGAAAAGGAGGAGAAAATTAAGTTTATGATAATATAATTTGGTTAATATTAAACTAACTAATGCTGAATGTAATGTCAATTTGAAACTACAGATTTCACATTATAAAGATATTTGAAATACTCGAACAACTTCAGTCGAGTAACGCGTTAACAACAATTGAGGTAAATGTGTTATGTGCTACTATTATCAATCATTTTGATGATACTAGTAAAATATACACTCGAACCTCTCTTATCCGGGCAGTGCCGGACCGGAGGGTGCCCGGATATCGGAGGTCCGGATAAGAGAGGTGCCCGTAACTCAGAGATCAACTTGAATAGCAGTTTATAGTGTTAAAACTGTCAATTTGTATAATGGGTGAGTTTAAACAATATCTAGTGCCCGGAACTTAGAGGTTATCAAAATTTGAGTTCCGGATAAGAGAGGTGATTGTAAAATAGATATTCTATAAAGGAAAATAATCTATTCCATTGCAATTGATTAATACTTTTTAAGCAGTATTTACCCCTGACTATATTAGATGTCGCAATTATCTTCCAAATTCATAATCAAAGTTCATTAAATAATATTACATGATAATGATTGCTGGAATTGTAGCTAATAATATTAAATAGTTTAATATTATGCAACTTTTTTCTCAAGTTCTGAATTCATGATCAAGCGTAGGTCCGAAGATAAATGACGTTTTTTAGTAGAGAATAGTGACCATTTCATCATAATATATTTAGCATTCGTTCTACTACCCGGATCCAAATACATAAAGAACAATATTTAATTAATAAAATAAATATAGAACTATAGAACTCTAAAAAACTCATCACTTTCGAATTTCCAAACTGACCTTCCTCTGGATGATCTGTGGAAGAAATTTCTCTCATGGTTTAATTCAATAGTGTCTACTTACGTCCCTAATGCACCTGCAAATAAGAGATACATTCCCAACTATCTAAAGAATTCGAGTTTCCGGTATATGCTGAGAATAAAGAACAAAAAGTAGACAGCTTATTGCAACTCTCCCACCTTAATTTCATTTTCCGAATATAAAACTGCCAGCGATAATGTCACTGATCTGTCTATCAAATTGAGACGAAAGTACGAGGAATACCTTATACAGGGCACCTCGGAACTACTTAATATCAGCCAACTTTTCAATTACGCCAAGCAACATATGTGCATTCCTTCTCCAAATATTTCGGTAATCAAATCCGATGGACTTCTCTCCACTACAGACGGCTAGGCAGCTTGTACTTTGAATGAGCACTTTGCTTTTGTTTATAATACACCAGTGGAAAGAAGCATTTACAGGTCTAATTTACCCACTTTAAATACTATGCCAGAATTTGATATTAGTGAGGAAATGGTGTCACGTAAACTTGAAGCTTTGATTCCAGGGAAATCTCCTGGTCCAGATAAGATTCATCCTAGAATGCTAAAGCAATTCGCCAGATACTTTGCTCATCCCTTGAGGATAATATTCAGAGAAAGTCTAGTGACAGGCACGATGCCAGAGGATTGCAAAAATTCAACTGTCATTCTGATTTATAAAAAGAACTCTCATTGCTTGGCAAAGAATTATAGGACTGTGTCACTAACTTCAGTGGTATGCAAATTTTTGGAATTCCTTATTAAAACACGCTTATTGGAACATGTCTTAGACAATATGTGTATACATCCAGACCAACATGTTTTTTTACCTCGTATATCCTGTATAACAAGTTTACTGACTGAACCTATTCTATTGACAACGGAATCCAAATTGATGATATCTATATAGATTTTGAAAAAGCCTTTGATAAGGTCCAACATGGAATACTTTTGGATAAATTGGAAGCTGTCGGAATTAATAGTGGTTTACTTAAATGGTCGAATTCCTTTCTTATCGGTCGGAAACAACGTGTGATGGTAGGGAACTCATTATCAGACTGGCCATTAGTAAATAGCGGAGTTCCCCAGGGATCTGTATTAGGACGGATATTGCCCCTTATATAAACCTTTAATTAATAGTATCGATTTGCTATTGCTATACTGATAGCAGAGAATGGTTTTCGGGATGGCTAATTATGTGCAGATCGATAAATTTGAGAGTGGTGATATCGATGATTTTATTGATCATTTCGAAATATGCTCGTTAGCCAACGAATCGTCAGATGAGAAGAAAGCCCTAATGATAGCAACATGCCTTAAAGATGAGTCAGTGGATGTATACAATTCTCTTCACCCGGATGATAGAAAAGTATACGATGGAGTTAAGATGGATGATAGAAAAGCATACGATGGAGTTAAGATGAAGTTAAAGAATGCGTTTAAACCAGAGGATATTAAATTCACCACATTAAGTGAGTTCCATGAGTTCCAACGCACAATGCACCCGGATGAAACGCCTCAGAAATATCTTTTTGAGCTTAAGCGTTTGCTACAGAAAGCTTTTCCAGAAATGATTGAGGTGCGAAGGAACAACTCATGTTTGATCAATATATTCAAAGCCTTCCTAGGTACGTTTATGAAAATATTCGCGTTTCCCCAGATGTTAAGACTACAGAAGATGCTTTGAAAAGAGCTCGAGTGAACATACGCATGCACGGCGAGAATTCTAATCAAGATTTAGATGGTGTAGCTGCTGTGAGCTTTGGGAAAGAGTCTAAACAGAAGGAAGAAAAAATTAAGTGCGAGAAAGAGTTCGCTCAAGAAGCCATAGACTCAGCGGTCAAGGCTATTACAGATAAAATTACATTGGCTAATACTGATAGAAGTGATTATGCATGTACAATACAGAGAGGGATACAAATTGGTGGTCGTATCTTTTCAGAAGGCAGGAAGCCAATAGAATTGAAATGCTTCATTTGTGGAGGAAGAGGTCATTATGCCCAAGTCTGCCCCTCTTCTAGTCGTACTGTTAGAAAACAGCTTCGTTGTTATAATTGCAATCAATTAGGAAGCGTTGTGAAGTATTGTCAGGAACCATAAATTGGACATGCTTTAAACCTCCGTGGACCTGTTGGAAGAGCCGAGACAAAGTCCCAGAGGTTGTAAACATGGCTCACTCAAACTTCTACAACAGTACAATTATGAATAAACAATTCGTTTCGGTGCAAACCAGCTTAATCCTTATACGTTCTAGTGAGAATCGAGCGCAAAGTTATGCAAGATAGTTGTTTTTCTGTTAGTTTAATGTCGATTGACATATTTAGAAGTTAAAGATACCAGGCCCACATCTGCAGAGCAGCTATTGTTAACAGCTTCAGGAAATAAGATGCAGTCTTTGGGTGAAGTTGAATTGGAAATCACGATGAGAACTTTTCGAGCAAATCAAAAGTTTACGACAGTCTCTTCTCTCATTACAGACTGCATATCAGGAGTGGATTTTCTGGTGAGTCATCGAATTAATCTTGACTTCGCGAAAAGAGTTGTAATGGGTCCTCGAAAATTGTAAAGATAATTTCATTGATGATGTCCTGATTTTTTCCGCCATATATGGAATCGCATAGGACGGCACTAAGAGATGTGTTCTTACGGCTCCGTAAAAGTAATTTAACCTTGTGCGGCTAGAAATGTGAAATTGGAATACCATCCGTTACATATTTAGGTCATACTTTTTCTTCTATGGGCATGTCACCAGAACCTTCGAAAGTTGAATCAATTGTCAATTGGGTACCACCCGAAGGTGAGAAGGAATTAAGGCAATTCCTGGGATTGGTAAATTATTACCGGAGATAGATTGACAAATGTGCTTCAATAACCGAACCATTGAATTCGATGTTAGCTAAAGATGTCGCGTTCGAATGGACAGAAAAGGCTGATATAGCATTTAACAGATTAAAAGAATTGTTAGCATCCCACCACGTATTAGTTTGTCCCTATTTCTCCAATAAGTTTATATTATGTACGGATGCTAGTGGGACTGGATTAGGCACAGTATTGGAACAGGAAGGAAGAGTTGTAGCTTATTACAGTAGGGGATTGAGGAAAGCTTAGAAAAACTATAGCACTGTTGAACTTGAGTGTTTAACAGTTGTACTAGAATCAGTGAAACGCTTCAGGCATTACATTTTAGGACGCCTATTTGAAGTACTCATGGATAGGGTTTTTATCCCGGGCCCGGGATTTCGGGATTTCGGGATTGACAAATTCTGAATCCCGGGATCCCGGGATTAGTAATTTTCAAGAATTGGTATGCTAGCATTTGTATATATAACGTGCATATAACGAGACTATTTTTGAATTACTGAAATTGTTTACTACATGAATTCACTGAGCTAATTTCCCACATAGAGAACGCTTGAAATATTTCCAAATGGGTGCACCTACAAAACTTTGCAAACGATTTTCTCAGCCATCATATAAATATTGTAAATTTGAAGTGTAAGAGTCACATACAAACACTTTTATAATACATTAGAAAGGTCCTTGCAAGTTCAATTTGACCATATTATTAGTATCACAACTTTGTATAGTATATTAATCAAAGTGTGTTATATATATTGAATCACTATTTCATCCAATTATGGGAAACCCTGTATTTACAAACCAATAGACATTACAACAAATGTGTGATATACGTATAAACTGCATTAATCATCAGTCCCGGGATTGAAAAATGAATCCCGGGATTCAATCCCGGGCTAAAACAAGCCGGGATCCCGGGATCCCGGGATCGGGATCCCGGGATTAAAAACCCTACTCATGGACCACAAGCCTCTAGAATGGCTCGCTAAACAGAAGTGTGTAGGAAGACTGGCGCTGGGCTGTTAAGCTACAAGAGTATGATTTCTTAATCAAGTATCGACAAGGAGCAGAAAATAATAATGCTGACGCACTATCTCGCTGCTCAGCGTCTACCGAGCATAGAAATAGAAAATGAGCGAAAGTCTCAGTTTAATGGACAATGTGCTTCAACGGAACTGTCACGAAAATTTTGGTCCGGGGGACCAATTCTTTCATGGAAAATTGGTCCTCCCCTGAAAATTTGGTCCTGCAATGGACCATTTTTTTCAGGGAATATTGGTCCGGGGATTATTTATTTCAGGAAAATTGGTCCGGGAGACTAATTCTTTCATAGAAAATTAGATTCTATCAATCATTTGACATCCTCGATTTTTTGATACTTTTCAATTGTCGAACGACCAAGCTGTTTGACCCCGGACTGACAATTCATATTTTAGTATTCAATGCAAATTTAGCAAATTTCTAATCTAAGAAGTGTATTTTATTTCTTCTGCTATCTCTAAAAAGGAATGGTGATGCATTTTCATGGAAATATTGGTTCGGGTGGACCAAAAATTCCTTATGGAAAATTGGTCCCCCGGACCAAAATTCCATGAAAAAATTGGTCCCCCGGACCAAAATTCCATGGAAAATTGGGCCATAGTAGGATCAAAATTTTCAGGGGAGGACCAATTTTCGCTGAAAAAATTGGTCCCCCGGACCAAAATTTTCGCGGACCAATTTTCCAGTGACAGAACTAATACAGTTACCTACAATGAAAACGATTAGACGCGAACAACTCAATGATCACGTGCTAGGCAAAGTTTAGTATGAACTGGAGATGATCTCACCTTCCATGCGTTTACTAGTTTCGAGTGGAACCAACCATTACTGAAGCGGTAAAAACAGATACAATCACATTTGCAGTTGATGAATGGGCTTATTGTTGGCAATTCTAAGATTGAGCCATTCTCAAATCTTCAGAGCGTTATCGTTGCCCCTGATATTATGAAACAAGAATTGCTCTCGCAAGCGCACGATGATGCTGGTGATCAGGGCATTGAGGTACCCTCACTCGTTTACTTTTTATCTCAAATGAAGATTTCGATTCATCATGGAATTATGACGTCTTTCATTGTCACTTTTTGTTATTAGATATTTCAGTTTGTATCTTTAGGTTGGAGAGTTACTGAGATTATTACTTTTTGCAATTTGGGAATCAGTTTCCATATTAGCCTCAATAGCACTCAAGTATAAGTCAATTCTCGGCATTCCACTGGACGATACTCTAGTTAAATCAGGTTTGAAAATTAATCGTTTCTCCTAATCTTTACTAGGTGCAAAAAATAGAGGAGTATTCTCGAAACATCGAATATTTCGGTTGAAACGTTACACACATTCTACTTGGTTCAATTTCACCAATATATGGGATGTGTGTAACGTTTTATTGGTCGAGATGAAGTACTGCAATAAACCTGAAGACATTTAGGTAAAAGAATTGGGGGCCACATTCGCGTTTACGCAAAGTGCTGATTTTAGCGTTTGCTGAAGGTTGTTGTACTAAGCAGTGGCGTTTCTAGCATTCTAAAACTGGGGGTGCAAAGGGGGGCAAAACAAAAATCCCAGGGGCAAATTTATTTGTTAAGCTATGGAAATATATTGCAAAAAGTATTTTCGTAGACTCGGCATTTAATCTTTTTCGAGCAAGATATAATCCCTAGTTTTAAAACTCAAAGTATGTAGTGCAAGTAAGCGAAGCGCGCTTGTGATTTAGATAGATATACAGCGTATTATTATCACATTCTCAAGAAGTTAAGGCAAAAGGTTTGATGATCAAGTCCACCAAGCAAATAGTAATATATAGAACATTAATCTACAGTGAAGAATATTGATGGAGATTTATTCTCTTGTTGTTATGATTTACATAAAGTTCATCAACGAACAATTCTCTATCAATGTTCTCAGTACGAGACTCCTCAATAGACAATATTCCAATGTTTGTAAGCCTATAATTTCGACATTGAATTTCTTAAGCAATGAACATAATATGTGGATGGAACCTTCGAATCCGTTTCGACAACTTATAGCAGACGCACCATCAAATCCCATTCCTACTAGCGACGATCTGTAATCCTGTCCAACTTTGTCCAATTCGCTCAAAATAGCACCCGCAATATTTTCTGAAAGGTATAAATTCGAGAAAAAGCTCATTAATAGAAAACGATATTTCATCATAATATTGTATGACAAGGGACAACTGTTCTCTTTTTCTCACATCCTTCGCTTCGCCTGCCAGAATACTAAAGTAAACTTTTTTACACTTTCTAAGATATTATAATGGCAAAAACATTGATAATCTCATTCTGAATAATTATATTCAAATTACTTAATCGACTGAAAGAGTAGGGGACGCAGCATTAGTTCGAATTTCAAAGTAGTCGTTAGTTCGAATCGAATTTGGGCATGTAGTAGTTAGTTCGAATCGAATTTGGGCATGTAGTCGTTAGTTCGAATCGAATTTGGGCATGTAGTCGTTAGTTAGAATCGAATTTGGGCATGTAGTCGTTAGTTCGAATCGAATTTGGGCATGTAGTCGTTAGTTAGAATCGAATTTGGGCATGTAGTCGTTAGTTAGAATCGGATTTAGACATAAATAGGGAGTTGTAATTTGTGGAGGCGCAGCATTAGTTCGAATAGATTTTCAATGTAGTACTGTCATTGAGTGGCATTTGGAAGAGATATTTATAAGAACTGAGGGAAAAGAAGCATTTTCTTTAAGAGAATAGTAGAAAATTGAGGATGAAAAAGGCATTTCTGAACGAAGGGGGTAGTTGAGTGTCATTATAGAGAACTAATGATAATGAGTATATGTCCAAATTCTAATTCGAACTAACGACTACATTACCAAATTAGATTCGAACTAACGACTACATTACTAAATTCGATTCGAACTAACGACTAGTACATGTCCAAATTCGATTCGAACTAACGACTACATGTCCAAATTCGATTCGAACTAACGACTACATGTCCAAATTCGATTCGAACTAACGACTACATGCAGAATTTGAACTAACGACTACATACAGAATTCGAACTAATGCATGCGCCTCTATAAAGAGTAGTAGTAATTAGCAAATTAGTTTCGTTCGCATTTTTGGGAGAACCGAGATTTAAAAAATGTGGGGGGCAAAGGCGGGGGAAGCTAATCTATTCTTTGAAACAATGATTTGATGGATTATATAATTTGTGGCATAATTAAGACGATTTAACGCATCTGATAAAACCATAAAAAAATGTATCTATAGAAAAATGACAATTGCACAATTCATACAATTGTCTCAAGATTCTATAGATCCTAATCAAATGTTTATGTGGTTTTGTCAAAGGCATTGATTAGATTTCAGAATTTACTACTTAGAAAATTGTGCTAGTCCTTGATTTAAGATAATTCTGTCACGAAATATTCGGTCCGGCTGGACCAAATATTTCTGACATTTTTGATCTGGGTTCCTGAGACCGCCTGGGTTTCTAATGTGAAGTATCAAGATGACCAGGCCAACCATTTCCAACTTAATCCATTCGGTTATGTTGATGGTATAATAAATCATTTTATTTACTATACTAAGTCTAAATATCATTTTTGAAATAAATTGAAGAAGTCGTATATAATATTAAATGTTCAGTTATGATCTAACTAGCAATTAAAAAGTATATATTAAACTGAGACCGATAGTGCAGCTCCAGGAAGTGACTCAAAGGACTCTGAAATTTGAATTTCGAAATACATCGGGAAATACTCATTTCAGATCATTATAAGTGTGAAATTTTGAATCTACATATATATCCATACTATTAAAACTCGATTAATGTATATATATATATAACGAATTGATTGAAGAAATTGCCAAGCGTAGAAAGCTGATTTTTGGCATGTGGGAGTCTTTTGGCTATGGTTCCAGTAGGTTCTGAGCTCAGAGCAAAATGTCGACTCATCATGGAATTATGACGTCATTGTCACATTTTTGAAAGTTAAGCAATACAGTTATTCGAGCATAACTCAGCCATTATAGGAGATAGAAGGCTGAAATTTTAAAAAAATCTGTATTATAACATACCTCACATATGATGCAACTATCATCAAAAAATGATGACTCATCACTTTGTTATGAGTCATCATTACTCATCATTTTAAAAATTGATAAATTTGGTGATTTTTAGTGCGATATAGATTATAGCAGTAGAACAGACGTATTTAGAGATGTTATCTCCCATATAATTAATCAATGCGACCCCAGGCGACCGAAGGGAGCCTCCGGCGGACACACAGTGTCCGCCAGCCGCGCAGCGCAAGCAAGCGAAGCGCGCTTGTACCTATAAAAGCCGGAAGTGACGAGATTTTGCGAAAAAATAACACATGCTCTTAAATATGAGTCTTAAGGATCAATGTAGAAGAGACCCTGACTTCTCAGCAGCTGTAATTTATAAATCTAGTCACTAAAATCCAAAACTGACGGTTAGTTATATTAGTTACTTGTACATACGATAGCAAAAAAACTAAAACCTCATACAGATGATGAGTCTCCTAAAGAGTGCTCCTAAGCCTTCACGGATATTTTTTGCCCAGAGAAGGCCACTGTAAGTGAAACCTTTTTAACTTTAACATTTACTCTTATAGAAAGAGCTACTAATTTCAAGTTTTTTATGTCATTGTTGATAAAAGTAGAGATATTCTGACAGATACATATTGTCTCTGAAAGACCTTGCCGTCAAATTCCAATTATTGAATCGTAGCACAAGATAGTATAAGAATCAAACAAAGTAGTATAAACAACCAAATATATGTAGATAAAATCAATCCTATCTTATAGTTAATTCAAAAACAGTTAAAACATTTGAGTCCCAGGACCCAAGCTAAGATTGCTAAATATACTACTAAATATCATTAATGACAAAGAATGTAGGTTCGACATCTTTTTTCCTCTCTTAATGTAAAATATACTATATCCATAAATTAGAATACTTCACATCACTTCAAGTTAGCATACTGAGAGGTAGTCTGAGTGCTTTCTTGCTCATGTACAGAACTCATAGGTACATAATCGTGAGGAGATCGTTGTTGAGTGGGAGAGTTTATGCTACTGCTCATCTCGTCTAGGTCTATGTGTTCGTAAAGATGAGATGGAGCTGGTTTAGTTGGCGCTAATTTTGAGTTCAAAAACTTGATCTTTCTTAGTAGGTAGACAACAACTATTATTAGTAGTAAGTTTATGACTAAACTTATCAAGAGAATCAATCCAATGATGATAGAAATAGGAAGCCATGTTGGAAATATATCTTTAAGAATAGAAGTAACAGGGAATGTAGAATAATATCTAAAATCAAATTTGGAATAAGACCTGTACTATGCTAGGAATAACTTTCTATGATTGACTTGGGATTTTAGGAGCATAGAATCTGAATATCATATTTTTGAGACAATATGACAAATATTATTTTACTCACAATAGTTACTACATAAGGAAACAAATTTCCAAAATAGGCTAGAGACTAGCTTTCAACAGTTGATATAGGGTTTTAGGGGTGTAAATTCCGAATATAATACTTTTTATGAATAAGATAAATATTTTGTTTGTTTTTGTTTAAAAGCAATTATAAATTTGGACAACTTGAAAGTTCCATGAATAAAAGGCGGAAAATAAATTTTCCTTGAATTCCATCAACTCCTGTAAAGTTTGTTGAATTTTTGGTAGACTTTTCCTTTAACCACATATACTTGTCTCTGCTTTACAGCGATGCTATGACAAATAACGGGGGCGGAATCATATCTCAAAAATGTAAAATTTTATAGAAAACAAACGACCCAAATATCTGTAAATTTAGTAAATTTAATTCTCTAAAAATTGGAAAAGAAAAAGTAATTTTAGTAGCGCTCCACGGGAGGCTAGGGGGCCATAGACCCCAAAGTTGTAAAGTAGCTTTCTACTTTATGTCTTGATTTTTATGTATCAAAATGAATAACTAAAAAATGATTGGATCCAAAATATTGCTCCATGATGGTTAGAATAGCTGTAGGTCGATATTTCAGCGTCAAAGATTTGAAAATTCCCTTCTTGCTTCGCTCGCTCATGATCCCCACAATCCAAAACCATGGATATACTCCTGCATTAATGCTGGTCTTCTAATTCCTGTACAGTCGAATTTGGCCCCCTAAATTAAAATCTTTGGAGCCGCCACTGCATTTCAGGTTTTATTTCAACCGAATTTTTTAGGTCTTAATCTAGGGACCAGAAATCTTCAGAATATCAATTGAATTTAGAAAGCATGTTACTCACCCGTGATAGTCTCGATTCGAGGAGACTGGATTGAGGGAGGTAAGACTAGAAGAAGATAATTGGTAAATCCATTGATAAATGATCCGAATTTTAGAATCCATATAGCACTGTTAAATGCATCTAACATTTTGCTGCTCAAGAAGGCTTTCTAAAATTCATTTTGGTGCTGGATATTAAGATTTTAACTTTATTTGATATCTCAAATTACAAACAAACCTTGCTATTGCGACACTAGGGCAAATTCAGAACTTCACATTCATTCATTATTCGCAGTGATCGCAGCTATTTAGATGCTTACTTTGCAATATAGGAGATTATAAGTTGTACTAATGTTACAAGCTCGGCGGAAGTGGTGCGACGGGCACGGCACTTGTCATACCACTTCTTTCAAATGCAGTTGAAACCGTTTTTCTCACTATTTTTTTCAGATCAAAATGGTAAGAATAAATCAATAGTAATAATAAATCGATTATAAGAACAAACCACAAGTTATAAAGAACCGATGAAATGTACCAGTAAACTCGGAATTTCTTACACCATAGTGTAAGAAATTCCGAGTTTATTGGTAGAAAAGTCGATTAGTAAGGATAACCCGATATAAGAAAAAATCGGTTTCGACTGTATAATTTTCCACTTTCAGTTTACCGGGTCTGTTGTTAATCGATTCTAATAATCTCCTAATTAAAAGTAAATTTTTCGAAGCCATTGTTATTTGGTCAAACTAATATATGTATAGTTTCAATATTGTAGTATCAAGGTCAACTAAGGTCAAATCAGGCCGTACCGCACACGAGCATGCAAAATATCACAATACTTGAAAAGTAATCAAATGCAAATGCAAAGATATCGCATAAGAATTGCATATTAGAATTGATTTCCTACTCATGACTTCACCATTGTATGTTTGTCCACACTGCTGAGTTATCCTTAAGAAAGTTATCGCGTCAGATGGTATTGAATTGTATTTAAAGCGAGGTAGAGGTTGAGTATGAGTCCGAATAGATGAAAGTGCAGAGAATTTCGTTATGGGGAAGCTCTTGGATTCAGCATTCATTCTATATTCCAAAGAGTAGTCAATGAGAAATGGGATAGATTCATCAGACAATTCCTAAAAGGACAGATACTATCCATCATAGATGAAATTAGGTGCAAACAGGGTTGCATCTAGCCACCCTCGGGGTTGCATCTAGCCACCCAAGGGTTGCATCTAGCCACCCAAATATTTTAGATTTCCTCAGCCCCCTTCGAGGTCCGGGGCTCCATCCAGCCCTGCAGTAGTCAACCCATTAAGGGGCAAGCACCCCTCCTGAAAATATTTTAGATCCCCTTAACTCCAATGAAACCCAGGCCTGGATCCAACCCTGGTACAAATAATAAGAATGAAAATATACACATACGTATGTCGGAATTCATACATAATAATTTAGTTTCTTGAAGAGTAAACAAACCCAATTAATAGTAATCTTTTGGTTCACAACGTCATAATCGATCTGTGGAGTGTCCTGCAAAGAGAAACCTAAACAACAAGATTTGAGATAATATTATTCGGGACATTCCTAATTTCTGGGACGGGACGAGTCAAATTGCGTAATCTCCGGGACGGAACAGAAAAGGTACCTAATTTCGGGGACGGGATCTCGTCCCATCCCGGATATTAAGTATCTAGATTTTCCGGGACGGTCCCGTTCCGTCCCGGAAATTAGGTTGTAGCATCTCGGAGGTCCCCCACACAGGGGTGTATTTATGGCGAGGCAATTCTAGTTCATTCCGTGAGAGGGTTGCGGCACATAATGCGAATTTGTGAAATTTTAGTGGGCACAGCCTGTGATTTGCGGTCTAGGCCGCATGTGCCACATCCTGGCTACGTCTCTACCGCTATATCCTTATTATTAAAACTCGATTAATGCGCATATATGTGATATTATAAGCATCATTAAAATATGATGACTCATCAATCTGTTATGACGTCATCATTACGCATCAAAAATTTTAAAAATGAACAAATTTGGTGTTTTTTCGTGCGATATCGATTATAACAGTAGGATTGACGTGTTTAGAGATGTTATCCCCTTTATAATTAATCATTGTGACTCCAGGCCCCCAAAGGGCGCTTCAGGCGGACATAAAGTGTCCGCCAACCGCGCAGCGCAAGCAAGCGAAGCGCGTTTGTAACCATACAAATACGAATTAACTGTATTTAGATGTAGCTACTTAAGTAGTTGACGTGATTAATCGATGTTACGATTATACGGGGATGCCTAATTTCCGGGACGGGATGGAACCGTCCCGGAAAATCTAGATACATAATTTCCGGGACGGGACTGGACCCCGTCCCAAATTAAAAAAAGAATTAGTTATCTTAACCCGGCCCGTTTCGAAAATTAGGTACCTTTTCTGTCCCATCCCGGAAATTAGGTACCTATATTTTCCGGAATGTGCCAATCCTGCCCCGGAAAATAGGTATTTTGATTCGTCCCGTCCCGGAAATAGGCTTCATAACCTGTCCCATTCCGGAAATTAGGCATGCACATATTCTTCAGTGTTCTAGAAATTTAGTAGGTCTGCTAGCCAACATGCCATGTCATATGAAGAAAATTAGATTAATAATACGTTGTGAATGATATCTCCATGTTTATGTCAGATGGAGTTTTAAAATGGATGTTATAAAATCGTGGATTGAACACATCTTATTTATCTTATATATTAAAACGCTAGGATTTTTTTGTGTGTGTTTGTCCGAATTGATTGAAAAATTGGCAAGTCGTAGAGATATGAAAATTGGCATGTAGGTGTCAAATGATATGACTACGATTAAGTTCTAAGATCTAAGTGAAATTTTCACACCTCTGCAAAAAAATGGAAAACAAATTTTCACACTGTAACGTAGTTAGTTAGATACTAGTTTATTGAAGTACCAAGTAAGCTAGAGAGAGATACAGTATAAGAAAACTAACACACAATGTTTGCCTAATGCAAGAGTATATGTAGTAAACCTAAGGGTGAATCTACTGGGTGGTCCAGACTGTTAACCATGGATCTAAACCGTTACAACACCTTTTATATACTAAATAAAGGACTATACTATCACAATAGTAATCATTGTACGACACCACAATAGATCGACATTGTTATTAATACTTCAAAGCCACAACTTATGTTTGATATCCTAAATGTATCATAGTGTATATGAATAAAAAATATTATGTGCATATTTTCACACCTTTATATAAATATTTTCACACCATTTAAAGAATTTTGAAAAATATGCTAGCGACTAGCTTCCAACGGTTGACATGAGGTTTTTAGTGCTGTAGATTTCGAATATTATATCTTCGGATCCATATGAAAAATTATTCGTTAACCTATGTTTACAATATTTATATAAAGGAAAAAATTTCCAAAATAGGATAGATTGAGTAACTTCAGGCGCCCGCAGGGCGACTCTGCGGATACAAAGTTTCCGCAAGCCGCGCAGCGCAAGCAAGCGAAGCGCGCTTGTATATTAAAATGCTAGTATTTTTTTGTTTGTTTGTTTGTCCGAAATGATTGAAGAATTGGCAAGTCATAGAGATACAAAAATTTGCATGTAGGTGTTAAATGATGAATCTACGATTAAGTTTGAAAATCTAAGCGAAATTTTCACACCTCTGCAAAAAAGGTGGAAAACAATTTTTCACTCCTTTTCTATGCAATACTATGTACGGCTTCACTCTCACAATAGAAATCATTGTACTACACTATTGTAGGCTGTCATTGTTATTAATACTTCAAAGCAATAACTTATATGGTTATCTCAATTATATTATAGTGTATGGCAGTAAAAAAGGTTATGTGTATATTTTCACACCTTTATATACATATTTTCACACGATTTGACTAATTTTGAAAATTATTCTAGAGACTAGCTTCCAATGGTTGATTGACATGGGGTTTTAGGAGTGTAGATTTCGAATATTATATTTTCAGATCGATATGATAAATTATTGGTTTACTTTTGTTTACAATATTTATATAAATTAAACAAATTCTCAAAATAGGATATATTGAGCAACTCCAGGCGCCCGCCCGTAGGGCGAATCTGTGGACATGCAGTATCCGCAAGCCGCGCAGTTCAAGTAATATAAGTAATATATTAACGAACTTAAATAAAAAATCAGATCAACTCACTCTTAATGGAGTTTAAATTAGAAGTATATGGAGGAGAATTCCCAGCACAGCTACTAGCAGAGACAGAGTATGCATAGACTGTATCGAGGAGTAGAGTAGTATTGTGAGAGTATGAGTTAGCAGGTGCTAATATGCTCGCTAGTGTTGTTACGTTCTGTAGAGACAAGTAATAGCGATCTACGGTTCTGTCTGTAGAAGAGGGAGGTATCCAGTCCAGTGAAACTGCAGCAGAACAAGTGCTAGGATCTATGTTGGATGATGAGATGGACAGTATAGATGGCGGAGAAGGAGGAGCTGAGGAATGGTAATATTCAGATGCAAGCAAATAGTAAATAAGGATAACTGTGACCACTGGCGTAGCTTACACCTATGTCGCCCGGGGCGGATATATTTCATGCCGCCCCTCAACACATATTTCTGGAAAAATGCTGAGTTTACCAATATATATCTTATGAAACTCAAGGTCAAGTGCCGCCCCCTATTAAGCGCCGCCCGGGGCGGTCCGCCCCCCTCGCCCCCCCTAGCTACGCCACTGACTGTGACTATACCTGCAGGAATTAATCGAACTGTTTCACTCATGGTAGTAGAAGTTCCTGAATTTCCATTAAGAAAGTATGCAGCAGAACATCCAAGACGTAGTCCAGCATCAGACATTGTGTAAGCTGAGAGAGTAATACTCCCTAATATATTCTTGCTTATCGCTAAAACTGCTATTAGCAAAAGCAGTCAGTCGAACCAGATTCAGACCCCCAGTAACATAGTTACCAGTATTAACCGCGTTATCTGAAATCGGAGAATCTTCAGTACCGACAATGAATTGGATAACATTGGAACGGAAATTATTATTGATTGTATCCGGGACAGTGATGTCACACTCAACAGTAATTCTTTCCCCTTGACAGGCGTATGCTGGTAGCTGAGTCACTGTACCTGTAAAGATATAAATAGTATTAGTGTTAAGAATATTGACGATATATTGATACGCAATTTTGAAGATGGATTTCTGAAATTTCTAATTGAAATGCTTTGTGGGAATCTCAACAAAATCATTAATGATTGGTCGATTTACCAATATATTAACTAAAGGGAATACTCAGCTCACCATGAATTAAATTGAATCCTAGAAATGCGAAGATAGTGAAGTATGTTATAAGATGAGACATAGACTACTTAATAATACAGATAGGAAAGTAGCCGAGGGACGTCAAAAAAAGAGAGGCCAGTTTCTAATTTTTTCTCGCGGGAATAAAATATTGTTTTAAGTTACAAATTCGATATAATATGAGGTAATAAGGTTGCTGAATCCATTGGGAGGGTTTTCGAAATTCTCACAATTGTGGTTTAGGCGCCATTTAATGATGACTTCGCATTATATAAACAATACACACGCATCTTATATATTAAAATGCTAGGATTTTTTTGTTTATTTTTTTTGTTTGTCCGAATTGATTGAAGAATTGGGAAGTCATAGAGATGTGAAAATTGGCATGTATGTGTCAAATGATATGGCTATGCCTACGATTAAGTTCTAAGATCTAAGTAAATTTTCACATCTCTGCAAAAAAATGGAAAACAATTTTTCACACCTATTCCTTACAGAATAGATTACTACACTAACACAATAGAAATCATTGTACAAGTACGACACTACAATAGATCGTCATTGTTATTAATACTTCAAAGCCACAACTTATGTTTGATATCTTAAATGTATTATAGTGTATGGCAATTAAAAAAAATTACGTGCCTATTTTCACACCTTTATATACATATTTTCACACCATTTGACAAATTTTGAAAAATATGCTAGAGACTAGCTTCCAACGGGTGATATGGGGTTTCCAGGGGTGTAAATTTCGAATATCATATTTTCAGATCTATAGGATAAATTATTTGTTTACTTTTGTTTACATTAGGTACATAAGGTAAACAAATCTCAAAAATATGCTAGAAACTTGCTTTCAACGGTTGACATGAGGTTTTTAGCGCTGTAGAGTTCGATAATATATTTTCGGATCCATATGAGAAATTATCCATATGGGAAATTTCGTTAACCTTCGTTTACAATATTTATATAAAGGAAAAAAATTTCCAAAATAGGTTAGATTGAGTAACTCCAGGCGCCCGCAGGGCGACTCTGCGGACAGTGTCCGCAAGCCGCGCAGCGCAAGCAAGCGAAGCGCGCTTGTATATAATATAGTCGCTTTTTTAGATGTTCTTGAAATTTTTTCGATATTGTGCTTGCAATTATTTTTAATGTGGTTATCTCTCACGCACAGAATAAAATGTAACAATTTGGACAACTATTCTAAAACTTGAACAATAAATCTAAAGCAACCATATTCCAAGAAAATATGTAACACACAAGGTCATTAACGAAATTGTATTTTAATAATTAACTTTAAGCAATGGTCATTTTTAAATCGATTTTTAAATCGATTTAAAGAATATGTATTGAACATTTTGAAGAAAAGTATATTATTCCTCATCTATTCAAAACTAGGCTCAATATGACGCTTAATCCCATCCCAACATTGCATCCTCCTTCAACTCATAAAAGCCAGACTGTTATTCCTTCAGGTATTCGAAAAAATTAAATTGCACGAAATTTTAAAAAAGATGAACTACCCACTTTTCAAACACGCATAAAATTTCGGTCTAAATGATATTTTAGATTATATAAAATCAGCAATCGAATTTAAAGACTTTTTCCATGTATCTACTGATACAAATCTGACAATATATAGAAATACAATCAGGCATAGCTACAGTTAAGGAGTGTATAAATATTAGTTCTGACTTCCATGTGGACCTAAGCTTTGAAGGTTCTCCTATTCCTCTTCCAGATTATATATCTAAATCCAAAGGTTCTAAAATATATAACTTGGACAATATTCCAAATTATTGTAGAAACGCAACTTACTGTTATGACATTGAACCTATTAAAGATTTGTTGAAACTCTTATACCATTTCCCAAACGGAAATTATAAATATTCAAAAAGTGCGCTTCGATTTGCTCTTCAATTGCGATATACCTCTAATGCAGCTTATAATCTATTAAGACAATACTTACCGTTACAAGGTCAGAGGCTGTTACGTGGATTAAAATCAGACTCAATTGACAGTTTAACCCGCGGCTGGCTAGGAATGTTGAAATTTGAAAATGAAAGTACATTGAAAGTGAACTGAAAGTGAAAATGAAAGTGGGGTTTTCTCTATTTATACTTTTGAGACCTAGCCAGGCGAGGGTTAATTAAAGGCTTTATCTAAACTCCGTGAAGATGGTTTGTTTGGAAATGTATGGTAATCCTCCTCGACGAAATGCATTTACAGCAACAAGTACAATTTGATGGACAAGATATAATTGGATGTGATGAAAATCTACAGATGTTCAAAAGTATACTTTGCTTTATGGCAATGTATCTCACTAATACTGTCCCCTTTGTAATTAAGGCTATTCCTATATTAAAACTATCTTCAGAAAACCAATATTTCTTCATTCAACTATCTGATGAATATGTATCCAACTGAAAAGAAATTTTGCATGGTCAATCCATTTACTTCTCAAACTGTTTACTTGATGTTCGATACGATCCACCTTATCAAAAATATTCACAATAATATTTTGGGTGCTCGTTTCTTTAAGATACCACAACTACAATTAGAAATTCAAGAATTAACTCACATAGTTCCAGCGGGAAATGTACATTGGTCAAGTCTTCATAAAGTTCATAATGCAGAGTCATTGCAGACCTTTCGATAAATTTCCATCTTAGAAAAGCTCCATCTTTAAACTACCAATCACTTCACCCGGGAAACTCTAAACAGTCTGTTCCACTTGCTCTAGCTATTTTTGATAATAAGACTTCAGCTGCAATGCGTGAATATCTTAAAGATGCAGATAAAGTAACTCCTGCATTCTTAGAGCTCATAAACATGTGGTGGTTGCTAGTCAATACAATAGAACGTTTTCATCCACATCGCGTTGGAAATGCTATTACTCCAGATACACTGAAGGCTAAATGTATCTTTCTGTCAGAAATGAATAAATAGTTGACAACATGGAAGGATTAAAAAAAAATGGGCCTTACTATACAAACCTTTGAAGCTTTGATAAATACCAATTCTGCGATTGCTGATCTATCTAATGATTTAATCAGAAATGGCTTTCATTATATATTAACAGGAAGATTGCAAACGGATCCTTTAGAAAGGCGATTCTCCCAATATCTACAAATGAGTGGCGGCCGTTTTCTTGTAAGCTTAACTGAGATTCTACGTTCTGAAAAGATAATAACTCATCAAATCCTCCTCAAACGTGATATTGACTATAGTGAACTAACAGTGTCCCTAACTGATGATAAAAATCTTACTCTGGAGTATATAAGTACATTACCAACTGATTCTATTTACCTACTAACTTTAGCAGAAAATACAAAGCATATTGTTGCCTATGTATCAGGGTATATCTCCCATAAGTTAATACAACGCTGCATTTGTGAGACTTGTCTAGAACTTCTACAGAAGGATCAGATGAATAATTCTTATATTGAGATTTTAGATAGAGGAGGACTCCAGTTACCATCATTCCTACTTTATCAGTATGTAGAAATTGCATTTTGTGTACTTGAATCATTTGAATCTCAAATTCTAGCATCTACACTTCCAACTAAAATTGTGTTGATCCTTCTACTCGAACAAGTATCAGTTGAATGGGATTCTGGTTTTGTATGCGATATACAAGTACATGCTACTGATTATTGTATGAAAGTTCGTTCTATTATTGCAAATCTATATCTTTCTGGACTTTCCAAAGAAGTAAGTGAAAATACTAGAAAGTCTCAAATTGATTCATTTAAAGCCAGGAAAAGCAAACTTTATTTCTAAGAAAACATGAATTGTTTATGTAAAATGCATAACTATAGCTATTCATTACATTGCTATTCTTATTAGTATATATATGTATTCAATGTATGAAATCGTTCCTAGTAATATATTATTAGTCGAACATCATGATAATATTTTACTACGTATGTTGGTATGTATGTACTCAACATGCACAATATTCAGTATGCAAGCCGTACAGCGCATTGTGCATTGTGCATATAGTAGTATGTACTAATTAGTATATTATGCGAAGTCATCATTAAATGGCGGCTAAACCACAATTGTGAGAATTTCAAAAACCCTCCCAATGGATTCAGCATACCTTATTACCTCATATTATATCGAATTTGTAACTTAAAACAATATTTTAATCCAGCGAGTAAAAATTAGAAACTGGCCTCTCTTTTTTGACGTTCCTCGGCTACTTTCCTATCTGTATTATTAAGTAGTCTATGGATGAGAGAAATAGAATGCTGATGATTTCATCTGATCTACCATAGTGAATACGTACTTGATTAGAACCATCAACATTCTCGATTAAGGATGCAAAAATTTTTTCATTTCGGCCAATCAAATTTCGAGTTCAGAGTATTAAATTCTGCTGTTAGATTCAAACTTGCAATTTTATTGGACACCGCATTTGTCACATTTTGAGGCAAGGTCCTTACATTAGGCTAGAGAGTGATTCTAACTTGTATACACTGCCTGTACAAAAGTATTCGTACACCGTAAAGGTCCCCATCCATTTTGTCATAATACTAATATTTGCGAAGTCAAAAAATATATAATCAGTAACAGATACACTAAAACTACTTGTAGCTCCAAATTCGTTTGCTTCACATTCAAATTACCCACTTTCATAGCTTTCAACATAATTATTCGGCTTCAAGATTTAATAATTTCAGCATTTGCTACCCTATGCTACATGTCACGAGTTATTATCATTGTATATGATTGGAATTGGTGGTACGAGGTGGCACAGTTGAAATGATCAACATTGTGGGAGAGTAATCGAGTTTAGATTATAAAGTGATTATAAAAGGATTAGTTAGGTCCTTGCGTTAGTACTCAGGATTGGTAGTATCATCAAGCTAGGAAGTTAGAAGGTTGATGAAGCCTTTTTGGAAAACAGATACTAACTAATGTTTGGAAGTATTTACCATTTACATATACTATCCGGATACCGGATAATTCATTTTTGATTCCAGATTCGAAAAATACTACACATTTGAATTAGTCACAGTTGAATTTTTCTAACTACTCATTCATTTCTAACTATTTGTAATTATCAATCAGTGTCACTTTATGCCACATACGGTCATTTTGACCACTATACATGATGGTAATTAATTACTTATGGTGGCTTATGAAGATAAAATTGTTCATTGAGTTTAGTAATTTATTAGATACTTGTATGTTCAACTATGACTAATTATTTCGAATTGAAATCAGATTTTTAGTACCTCTTTGAATTTGAATATATTGCACTTCATAAAAAAAACCAATTTGGTATTATTTATATGAGAAAGAATCAATTTTTCAATTACTTTTGTCCGGTTGGTGTAAACGAGCTGAAGTCCTATTACGAGGGTTGTCCCATAAGTTCGTAGACTTTTTATTATATAACGATACCTAACTCAACCGCATAACTAGTTAAAATTCAACCATATAATATGATTGATACTAGATACAAACTGAATATTAGTACTTATTCCAGTATAATTTACTTCCTATTGTAATTAATTGTGTATTTTCTATTTATGGAGAATTTTGGAGAAAGAAAAACGCTCAGTCATTTGACTTTTATGGAAACAAGGGAAATCAGGTGCAGAGATCTATCGTGAGATGTTGGGTGTTTATGGAGTTAACTGTCCTTCCAAACCAATGGTGTATAAGTGGATTGAGCGTTTTGCAGATGGTTATGACACTGTCGAAGAGCTCAAGCGGACTGGCCGACCCTCCAGTCCGCCGTTAATTTCTGGCAAAAAGGTACCCCACAAAAATTCTTTGCTACCGGCATTGAGAGGTTGCCAGAACGTTGGCAGAAATGCATAATGTTGGAAGGTGGTTTTATTGAAAAATGCAATATGAATATCTAACCTCAGCTTATTTATTTGATTTTTTATCTAAAATTTCTACGAACTTATGGGACAACCCTCGTAGTACTACTCTCATTTGTACTACAACTGTGTAAGACATATTCTGGAATTGCTTGCAGGGTTTTTCCGATATTTTCATAGGACATATTCCCCTTTCCTAATTGGACGTATGTAATTATCTCGTCAAGTATTGGATATATATATAGACACTGTTTCTTCTAAGGCCTATGAAGAGTAATCAGAAACCAGATCTGTAGAATGAAGTGATTATTTGATATAGTAGACTCAAAAGTTTAGTCTGATTACAAATTCTAATTAGTATATAATGCTATGCACAATATGTACACTTCAGATTTCTCAGATTTCTCTTTCTCAGGAATGGTGAATTAACAAAATATCGATTAAATGGGAAATGGAGGTATGCTTAATTTCCGGGACGGACAGGACCGTCCCGGAAAATCTAGGTATCTAATTTCTGGGACGAGACGAGTCAAGATACCTGATCTCCGAGAAGAGACGAACAAGATACCTAATTTCCGGGACGGGACAAAAGAGGTACCTAATTTCGGGGAGTAACGGGATAAGATGCCTATTTTCTAGGACAGGAGGGATCGAAATACCTATTTTCCGGGACGGGACATCCTGAAATCTAAGTACCTAATTCTGGGACGGGACCAAAGTGCTTAATGATACAGTTGAGTCGATTCAGTGTAATTGTGACGCCGATTAATCATGTCAACCATTTAAGTAACTGCATCTAAATACAGTGATTCTGCATGTTATGGTTATTTGGGTGTGGGTACATCTGAGATGCGACTACCTCGGAGATTTGGCACAAGCATCTAACTCCCAAATGATGTCATATCTCAGAGGTTTACACATTATAAAAGTGGTCCACAATTTTTTTACTCATCCTCCTTTTGGAATTTTCGCATTTTTGATATACAGGGTGTAATAAAAGTGTTGTCACCCTAGATTATTCATCATTATGCTTGATTGATATCGAACCAATAGTAATCAGATACAAAATGCCTGTCGTTAGCTATCACGCATTTTTTTTGTGACATCACACATTTTGTGACATCACACCATTTGCAAAATACACTTTTCCTTTCCCATTACACAATTTTTTGTTCACCTATTAATTAGAGCTTGTATTCAAAGGTGACAATACTTTTGTTACACCCTGTACTATTAATTGAACAAATTATCACCAGGGCTGGTGTTGGTTAACCAATTTGAAGCTTCGGCTACTATTGTATTTCTTATGTCGGTTAACCGGTTAACCGATTGGAAAGATAATATAACAACAACAACAAAAAAATGCAAATTTCTCGACAGATAAACTAGATTTCTATGCATACTCATCAATTTATGTTTTATTTTATCTTACGAAGGTCCAAATTAGCAACAAAATCACCATTTATCTAGATTTTTGATGGTGGATTACCTCATTTGAGTGTGTTACTTCATCTCCAAAGATCACAAATTTTGCTAGCCACTAACTGACGTCAGCGGCGGTTAACCGGTTACCCGGCTAACCGAATCCAGCCCTGTTATCACTAACATATAGAAAACGAACATATATAATCAGAGCAATCAAGAAATTAAAAATCTTTTCCTCGGGTTGTAGCATCATGAAATTTGAGTGGGCACAGCCTTTGATGTTGCGGCCTAGGCCTCATATGCCGCGTCCTGGCTACGCCTCTGCCTCTATCCTTACTATTAAAACTCGATTAATGTGTATAACCATAAAAATACGAAATAACTATATTTAGATGTAGATACTTAAGTATTTGGTGTGATTAATCGGTGCATAATTATGCTGAATCGACTCGACTGTATGATTAGGTACTTTGATCCCGTCCGGAAATTAGATATCCGAACTCATGCCTCACGTGGATGGCCCAGGTGTGTCTCGAAGTCCGAGGAAAACACCAATATGTCGTCTACGTAACTCTCACAATGGAGTTCTGTAGAATACGCGATCCATCACCCTCTGGAATGTCGCTTGGGCGTTGTACAGGCCGAAAGTCATGATGAGCATCTCGTACATCTCTCGCGGCGTGTAGAAGGCGGTCTTCTCGATGTCCCCTGGTGCTATTGGGATCATCCAGTAGGCGAGGCGATATCTAATTTCGACAAGTATTGGCTTCCCTCCAGCTTGTCGAAGATAGACTGAGGGTTCGGTACTCGTCCCGCTGGTAGCTGCATTTAGCCTTCGGTAGTCGACCGCGAACCTCATCTTCCCGTGTTTCTTCTTAACGAGTACTACGTTCAATGCCCAGAGTAACTGACTCGGGCGACAAATAGGGGGGTCAGCCACGAGCATCTCTTCTAGCTAGTTCGCTATTTCGAGTTCCTAAATTCCTGTATTTCCTGGTAGCAACTACATGGACTCCGTACGCACATGGTACAAATTAGGGGAAATAGGATCTTTTTATGAATCTTGAAATCGATGTTTGATATCAAATTTTGATTCTACACTGTCTGAAACCTAAGAATTCCAAATTGCAAAAAGAACAACCCATGCATGCTCGAGTAATGCTGTGGTTATCCTGAGTGATCAAGCAACTTTGAATCCTTTCATTTTTACACCAAATTTTACTTGGCGCTTAGTTTCTAGAATATGAAGCCAGCATAATATAATTTACAAGTTATCTTAACAACATGCATTAGATGATATATTCATGATACAATAGCATTACTTCCAGTAGTTTTTGAAAAGTAACATACAAAATGGTAATAAATTCGTTTTGCGAATCATGCCTATATAGTGTAGGAACTTTAGAGGCGTAGAGAGGCGTGATAAAAGCCATTAACCAGAGTTATTTTATGCACTTCTGATTGATTTAAAATGCATAATACAGCCGCACGGTACCGCACACAATCCGAAATAACATAAAGTATTCAATTGGGTCGAAGTCAAATTTTTTAGTCATGGTTGCCTAAGATTAGCACAAATGTAGCATGACAATGATTAACAATGACTAATTAGCATGAAATTGAACGCCAATGACGTTATTTGTGAAGAGTTAAATAATTAAAAAGGGCATGATAAACAAATAAAATCTGCTTGTTTAATGGAATCAACCCCATTTTTTTAGGGATAGCATTCTATAATCATATAAGGCATATAGCAAAATTTATTAATTAAAGACTTCTCATATCCAATAACCTATGTGAACATAATACATATTATGGCCCTATCTTGAATATTCACACCATTTTCATTATGATTAATAATTTATCAAAAATGCTACGTCATCACTGACAAAAATAGAAACCATACAAAAGAATTAGTTTGCCCTTTCGATTTCTCATACCCAATAACCTATATGCTCATAATACATATTATATCCCTATCTTGAACACAAATGGCTATTTCCTCTAAATCGCCACTTTTTTCCTACTGTGGTACGCTTCGCGGTCCCTCTCTAACAAAGAATAACTATAAAGCAACAATAATTCAACAAAATAACCTAGAATTTGAGAGTTTAGAATAAAAAGAATAAATACAGGTCTTTTAGGAAATGGAGAGAGAATATTGATAGAAATAGCATTAATATTTCTGAAAGCAACCTTCTTCACTATGACTCACACAATTAATAGAATCGCTATTGTCTAGTGCTATACCGCATAATAATCTGAGATGTCCTCTACCCAATGAGTGCTTAAGGACTCCATTAGGAGCGAAAATGCGGATTTCTGATGTTTTAAGATTTGATTGATCAGAAATAAGAAAGTTGCCTTTGGAATCCAAAGTGAAAAATAAGGATGCACTCATTGACTGCATCTGTCCAGTTAGCTGAATTGTTCTCTCAAGTTGACATTCTTTATCATAACAGTATATCTCATTATTACTTTGAGATAATATGAAAATATAATTAGAATGGATTTTGATGTCACTTGGCAATCTTATTTCACCAGAAGCGAAAAAATTTGTATAATTAAGATCTGAATCAAATATTTGAATTCGCCGGCAGGTAAAATCACACACATAAACTAATCCTTCTTCATAGCACAGACCTGTCACAACAATAAAACAACCTGGTGTAGTACCTCGTGATCCTGTTTGCTTCAAGAACTTTCCGGATTTATCGAACTTCAACAAATAGCTCTCCCAATCAGTGACAAAAATTTCCTTCTCTGATAAACAAATACAATAAGGCTCTTTCAGCTGATCATTTGTGAATGATCTCAGAAATTCTCCGTTTAAACTCATCACCTGTATACGATGGTTGTTGTTATCTGCTATATAAACTTCATTCGCTTTGTCATCAATAGCTATTCCTCTAGGATTATTAAGCATTCCATTCACTTCACCACTGGAGCAACTCTTTAGCATCGGATTCTCCCTCCCGACATATTCAGGAATCAGCTCAATCAGATCTGTTTCTTCTATAGCTTTCAGAATTTTTTCAGAAAAACAACGAAACTCAATAAAATTTAAATTTCCAATAGATATCTTCAACTCTTCTTTTGCTTTCATCTGAACGTCGAAGGTTGACTTTATAAAATCGAGATTTTCTTCTAGCAAATTGCTGGTCATTGTTGCAATCACTTTTTCTTTTGAAAAATTCAATTGTTGGATGGCTTCGTCTAACTCTAAATTCTTGTCGTGTGCTGTCTTCATAGCTGTCAGTTGAGACAACAAATCGTGTCTTCGCTTATTTAAAGCATGAAACAATTCATCAAATGTTTGAGTAATGACTCTGTGCAAAACTTCTAACTGTGCATCGAAATTAATTTCTCTTATAACTCTAGCTTCAGCCATTGTATAGAACCTAATATTAGAGTATCTTTAATTTATTGTGAGCAAGCGTGCTTCGCTTGCTAGCGCTGCGCGGCTGGCGGACACAAAGTGTCCGCCAAAGGCACCCTTTGTGCGCCTAGGCTCAAAAGGATTAATTATACGATAGATAACATCTCTAAATACGTCTGTCTCACTGTTATAATTGAAATCATTCGAAAAATCACAAAATAAGTCACTTTTTCAATTTTTGATGCGTAATGATGACGTCATAACAGAGTGATGGGACATCATTTTATGATGAAAATTATATCATATGTGAGATGTATGAATATACACATTCTATCACCTAAAATGACTGAGTTATAGTTGAATAACCTGAATTTCTAATTAGAAAAAAGTTGACAATGACGTGAAAATCGTCTGAGGTCAGAACTTACTGGATCCATAGCCAAAAGACTCTCTCACATACCAAAATCAGCTTCTTCAATCAATTTGTTACATATATATATACGTATATCTTATATATTAAAATGCTAGGATTTTTTTGTCTGTTTGTTTGTCCGAATTGATTGAAGAATTGGGAAGTCATTGAGATCTGAAAATTGGCATGTAAGTGTCAAATGATATGACTACGATTAAGTTCTAAGATCTAAGCTCTAAGATCTAAAATTTTCACACTGCAAAAAAAAACAATTTTTCACACCTTTTCTATACAAAATAAATGACTACACTATCACAATAGAAATCATTGTACAAGTACGATACTACAATAGATCGTCATTGTTATTAATTAATACTTCAAAGCCACAACTTATGTTTTGATGAATTTTGAAAATAATGCTAGAGACTAGCTTTCAACGGGTGACATGTGGTTTTTAGGGGTGTAGACTTCGAATATCATATTTTATGACCTTATTCCCTTTTGATCCAACCCTTCACTGTAGTCAGAAATCGGATTTTACCAGTATATTGGTGGTAGCGGGGATCAAGGCTCCTTTAGTCTACGCCAATATTGGATATGAACACAATCTCATCCTACGTCCACTCTCTTTGGATTTGTGTGACTTTTAGCTAGCCCTTGTATGTACTTAATAAATACAGTGTCTACCTGAATATAACTTTTCCACAAGGGTTAACCAATTCATATAAACGATATCAATATTATTTTAATGAATGAAAAAAAAAGTGAAAAGTATTAATTAACTATGGCAGTTAATAGTAGTACTTAACTCAATTTGGAATTGAGGAGTAGATAGGTGCAGGAAGGCCAAGCGCAATCAGGTGGAAGGATTCTTAGTTAAAATTTCAATTTACATCAAGATTCAATATACGCTAGACTCGAAAAATGCCAGATTAGAGGGCATGCCTAATTTCCGGGACGGGACGGGTTAAGACACCTAATTTCCGGGACGGGACAGCATCCCGTCCCGGAAATTAGGTATCTTAACCCGTCCCGTCCCGGAAATTAGGTACCTTTTCTGTCCCGTCCCGGAGATTAGGCATCTTGACTCGTCCCGTCCCGGAAATTAGGTACCTGATGGTCCCGTCCCGTCCCGGAAATTAGGCATGCCCCAGATTAGAATAGGCTTCTAAGCATCGTTAATGAAATTAGATAAGAGTGCAACCAGAAGTTAAAATGTATAATAGCTAGTAATGACGTAAATTATACAATCAGCAATACAGTGAACCATTTACCTGAAAACGTTGATAAGAACAGTAATCCTAAATTATATTAACCTTTAAATGATTGGTAGTGAATAGGACAAATGCTGAGTAAATTGATTGAGTATTCTATACATCAATGTATGCTATTTTTATAGAAACGTAAGACTATATTGGAGCTAATACACAGTTAGAATAGACCTTGTTGCATCTCAGATTACAGACCATCAACTCATACTCTACTACGCACATATCACACGCTGTAAATGCCTATAGAAAAATATCATAAAGATGATATCCCTTCTGGCCAAACCATTAGAGATTATAGAAATTCTGGGAATAGGTGCTTTGAAAGTATAGGATGCGCACCTAAGTGTACGATTTCGATCCGACACGAATGTACAAAATGAGACACCTTTGAATGACCAAACAGGGTATGAACTCAGAATCTATGAATGCAACCTTATAATTTTTTTATGCTTAAGGACAGAAGACTATTTTTAAACCTGCAGTTACAGATTTTTTCTATGACGTGCCATTTTTTACAATCTTTATTTAAAATTAATTAATTATTTACTAAGCAACGTAACTTAAATGATACAAGCACGCTTCGCTTGCTTGCGCTGCGCGGCTTGCGGACACTGCGTGTCCGCAGAGTCTCCCTGCGGGCGCCTGGAGTCACTCAATCAAACATATTTTGGGATTTTTTCCTTTATATAAATATTTCAAACAAAGGTCAACGAAAAATTTCTCATATGGATCCGAAAATATAATATTGGAAATCTACAGCACTAAAAAACCCATGTCAACCGTTGGAAGCTATTCTCTAGCCTATTTTTGTAATTTGTTTACTTTATGTATCTATTGTAAACAAAAGTAAACAAATAATTCATCATATCGATCAGAAAATATGATATTCGAAATCTAGACCCCTAAAAACCCCATGTCAACTGTTGGAAGCTAGTTTCTAGCATAATTTTCAAAATTCGTCAAATCGTGTGAAAATATGTATATAAAGGTGTCAAAATATAGAAATAACCTTTTTAACTGCTATACACTATAATATATAATTGAGACATTCATAAAACTTATTGCTTTGAAGTATTAATTACAATTACAGCCTACAATATTGTCGTATAATGATTTCTATTGTGAGAGTGAAGCCGTACATAGTATTGTATAGAAAAGGTGTGAAAAATTGTTTTCCATTTTTTTTGCAGAGGTGTGAAAATTTCGCTTAGATCTTATAACTTAATCGTAGATTCATCATTTGAAACCTACATGCCAACTTTCGTATCTCCACGACTTGCCAATTCTTCAATCAATTCGAACAAACAAACAAACAAACAAAAAAAATCCTAGCATTTTAATATATAAGATTGTTTCAAATTTAATCAATAACTAACTACAGAAGCTAGTGTGAGATTATGAGAGAACTAAAAGTATTATTATTATTGAAATGTTCAGTCCATTGTTCACAACCACTAACAACGAGTTTAGACTTGTAACTATTTTTGAGCAAAATTTTAATATGAGTATTCACATCCATATAAGGATAAAACTATACAGATGTTTTAAACTAAATAACTTCATAATGAAAAGTGATAAAAGGAAACTTCAACAGATATGTATCCATTATTTCTCATTTAATGTATACAAACGCGCTTCGTTTGCTTGCGCTGCGAGGCTGGCGGACACTCTATGGGCGCCTGAGGTCACATTGAATAATTATAAGGGAGATAGCATCTCTAAATTCGTCCATCATACTGGTATAATCGATATTGGACGAAAAATCACCAAATTTGTAAATTCTTAAATTTTTTGATGCGTAATGATGACGTCATAACAGAGTGATGAGTCATCATTTTTGGGATGATATTGAGATGATCAGATGTGAATAAGATTAATATACAGATTCTATTAAAATTTCAGCCTTCTATCACCTAAAATGGCTGAGTTATAGTCGGAAAACTGAAATTTCTAATTATAAAAAAGGTGACAATGACGTCGATGATGAGTCGACATTTTCGTCTGAGCTCAGAACTTAGTTGAGCCATAGCCAAAAGACTCCCACATGCCAAAAATCAGCTTTCTGTGTCCGGCAGTTTCTTCAATCAATTCGTTACATATATATATGTATATATATACAGGCCCTATGAGAGGGGGGCAGCAGGGCCATTTGGTCCGGGCCTCCAACTCCAAGGGGGGCCTCCTCACCTTCCAAGGTCTCACAAAAATAGACAGGGTTTATGACGATAATTAATTATATATTTTACAATACAGTCGACTCTGTTTAATAGGATCACATCGGTCAGAGGATATTTTGCCTCGATTAAGCGGAGAACCCTATTAACCGAAAATATTTTGTATTAGCTTCTATGTATGGGAGCTATTCCGGTCCTGCCAAAAGTGACCCGATTAAGCGGTTAACCCGATTAAATAGTGACCCAATTAAGCGGAGTCGACTGTATTTGGATTCGGGAGTGTTCTTGTTGACCCATAACAGTAACTGTATTTTCAACATTTATGAAAACATAGTACGATTCGATTTATTACACTCGACTCCATGGACAAAGTATACATACACCCCTATATCTTCAATCCTAATTGTTATAACACTAATCCATTTGTGAAGCAGTGTTACCAGATCATGAACAAAGTTCATAGATTTGGCCATTTATATGAACTTTTGGGTTATGGCATGAACTTTTTTTTTTATGGCATGAACATGGCATGAACTTCTCATTTTTGACATGAACATGGCATGAACTTTTGTTTTTGGTAAAATTAATGTTACCAAAATTGATCAAATATTGTAAGTGAAATATGTCCTAGAGCTTATTATCAACCCTTAAAAGTCAAAATAGACCATACACATAGAATACGAAAACTGATTATTATGCGCCCATACTGCAAATATAACTTATGTTAATAACCATTCTTGTCATAATTATTTTGGCATGAACATTGGCATGAACTTTGGCATGAACTTTTGAAGGTGGTGGCATGAACTTTTCATGAACTTTTGAAAGTGGCATGAACATGTTGGACACACCATCTGGCAACACTGTTGAAGTCAATAACATGTAATTAGTAACAAATACAGTAAATATAGCTAAAAATTCTTTTCCTTTACATTCAAATTAATCACTTTATAAACATTTAACTTAATTACTCCCTTCAACTTTGGTATTTTCGGAATGTGTTACCCTATAACATATATCACGAGTTGCCACCATTGTATATGATGGCTTGGTGATACAAGGTAGAACAGTTTAAAATATTTAACATGGGAGAGTAATCGAGTGGTAAGTTTATAAAGTGAGTAATTCGAATGTGGAGTAATCAAGTTAAATTATCGTATCTCTTACAAATTAAATACCCTTTACTGTCTAAATAGTTTAGTATGAATAATTAGTCCAGACAGTGTATCTCGTTTCTCTTATTTTGACTTCTGGATGTGCCAGAGCAGATCAAGAGTGGACGGCTATTAATCCTGATTGCAATGGATTCACTGGTACGGATGTAGCCACCGTTCCAGTTTCAACTTGACAACCTCTAACAAATTTAGCCTCAAAAGGGACCACTTGTACGATCGGTTTCAAACTAACCACTTTTTAGTCCCAACCAGACCACTTCACACCTGGTGACTACAGCCTTGAAATGGCAATAAGTGGTTTCTATCTATGCTATAAATAGGTTTAAAATAGGTATTTATAACAATCAAAATGCATAAATGTAAATTTCAAAAGCATTAGCATATTCAAGTTGAACATTATTCAATCTCCTTTCGTATGCTCAGAGATTTAGAAAGGAGAATTTGCAATGAAGTTATGACAGTGCTTGAATCAGGAATTAATCATTGTTGTAAACTAAAATTGTAATTACTTTCCCAGACAGAAATGGCATGGATTCGTCTCATGCATCCACATGGAATTATCTTCCTAATCAGCTGATGAGTGTAATTATAGTAACGAATCCAATCTTCTCCTCTTGTCAGCACTACTATCTCCTCAGCTGTTATCTTGATGTCGATAGGTTTAAGAATATCTGAAATAACTGAATTGAATGTAAGATTCAAGTTCAAACATTGAATTCTATTATTGCCCCAGTCACATATATATATTCTTTTCTTATCGTTGGAAGCAGCAACACCACGAGGGAAGGAAAATTCGAGTTTCTTATTTTCTTCTTTTCCGACTGACTTCAAGAATTTCCCTTCAGGAGTGTACTCATTCAGACAATGACCCAAATACAGTACACCCTCGCTAATCCGAACAGCTCTGTGCCAATGATCTAAAAAATCGTTCGGATTAGTGAATTTGTTCCGATTAGTGAAATAGCACTAATTCAATGGGGTATTAACTATAAAATATTTGAATTGTTAGAATATTAAGGATAATATTTTGTTATAATTACTTCTTTAATGAGGTTTCTCAATCTTATTGAAGTGTATAATATTATAAACGTTGATTTAAAGCATAGAAGCGAAAAATATTATATTTCGGGTGTTCGGATTGTAAGAATGAAGTGTTCGGATTAGCGAGGGTTCGGACTAGCGAGGTTCGGATTAGCGAGGGTGTACTGTACTGTGTAACATACACGGAGTTGTTACTGATGTATATACCATCTAGATAAAACACCCTCACACTGAAATCGAATAAGAATTTCAAAGATTTGGTAAAGACTTGGACACGATTATTCCAAGAATCGCATACATAAACATTACTTGTTTTAGGATGAATCGCGATTGAATGAGGATAATAGAACATTCCAGCAGACTCAGATATCTTTTTAATGTGTTTACCAGCTACCATTACTGGGTTTTCTATTTCCTTATAGTCCCGAACAGAACTCACCCTAATCGCTCCTAACTCACTCAACCTAGCTACCAACTCTGCATCCCACTCCAACTCTACTCTCCTCATGCTAGCTCTCTCCTTCTCCCAATCTTCCCTTAGCTTCCTCACACGGTCATCCAACTTTGAAACGTGTTGCATAACTAGATCTTTGTTTTTGTTTACCTTTGATGTAGCTAACCCAACCTCTTTCAACTTTTCCAAGTCCTCAATCTGCTCAGTAATCTCATCCCCTCTGTATCACTCCTCTAGCTGATCCAACTCTGATAGCAGTTCGGTCTCTCTCTACTAGCACCTGATGAGCTCTAAAGAACTTCCTTCCTATTTCCTCTCTCACTCTACTCACGTGTTCCAGGAATCTACCACGTTCCTGTATATTAGGAGTAGCCATGTCTTGTAACTTCGAAATAGTTGAATCGTAAATACAAATTTGAATAGAACTGTTCTGATAGAATAAACTTGCTTTCTAATTTATTCTTTCGTTACTTTAGCCTAAAACTTACTTCTTGTCTATTACGCAGTACTTTCAACTATCACGTGTTATTTTACTGTTATATTGTATGACGATAGCATCAAATACAGCATTATATTGAGTAGATGAGAAACTGAGAAAAAAACATCTTTGTTTGTGATAATATTCATTGTATTTGCTGATACAAACTCAATGTGGTTTTCTATACAGCAACCAATGAGAAATAGTATTACCGATTTTGTTCATCGACAGTAATCAATATCAATATTATACGTACAAGTATTTCACTAGATTGCTCATTTTATACTTAATTTTATTTTTATATTTTTAGTGAATAATTTATTTTTATATTTTTAGTGAAACCTGTCTATTTTAAGGAATCAATTTAAATCATTTGCTTTAAGTTAGATTCTCACTGTCGTCAAGTGCTCTTTATCAGTTGAACTTGAATTTCATTTCTAAATTTCTATGATCCAAAGAATAGGATCGTAGAATAATATAAGAATACTCCAGTTTCCCTCAGTGATGTAGCAAATCTTATGTTTTAATACGAATTATATCAGAAATGTCGGTCAGAGACTGACAGTGCAAAAGAATACCAAACAGTGTGATTCTATAGGAATCAGTGTTAGAATTCAATTCGCAGAATCACACGTACAGACGTACAAACCAAATAACATTAGATATGAAAAGGAAATTTGAAAGTGGTGCTAGCAAAAGACTACGAAAACAACTAGATGAGGCATCAGCGAATTATCGTATAATATTTATCACTTCTATTATTGTATAATATTTATCACTTCTTTTCATGTTTTCATTTATTGGAATTGTAGTCTAAATTCTAGCAGTGGCCCGGGCCTCTCTGATTCTCTCAGAGGGCCTGGATATATGAGGAGTGAGGAGGCGTACTGAAACGATTAATGACATAGCTCTATCTGATATCTTCTCTGTGACCTATCAAAACCTATATGCTTGTAAGATGTTCCATATAGCATAGAAAACTCTATCATATGTTGAATTTCTAAATATGGAAATGGATATTAATTTTCCTGAGACAACACAAACACTGGAATTTAATGCATTCACATCAATGGTAATAACCGCACTGCTCTCTAGCCCTCAAGACTCGACCACCAACGAGATATATGTGGCACATGCCTCTAACACTTTATAGTTTAAACAATCTCAATAGTGAGTATAGAACTAACGAACCAGGGATTTACGTGTTCACTGAGAACGGAAAAGGTGGAAATATTTTAAACATAAATAGTATTTGAAATGTCCGTATAGTATCGCCATCCATAGAGACAGTATCTATGTGACATATTTGAATGCCCACTGTCTGTTCCATTAAAAAGTGTCGGTAGACAAATGCCTCGTTGGACAGATTGGGGGGTTAAGATCGGATGTTGGACAGTTACAGTATATGTATTTATTCATTAATATTTAGAAATCAACAACTGGACAAATTGAAAAATACAAGACATTAGGACCAATACAGCTAATAGAAATACATGGTCATAAACTAATAACTAGAGTAGGAGCAGTAGGAGAGTTAGAATATCTGAAGACAGAAGTCAGGATTCCAAGAAATTACTATGATTCTATTTTCACAATCGACAGCAATTCCTGAAGGTCTATATAATTCTCCTCTTCCTGTTCCTTCTCTACCGAACTTGTGTATTAGCTCTCCTTTGCTTGAAAATATTAGGACGCAATGAGCTGACAAATCAGTCATTATAATATTCTGTTCTGCATCGAGACAGAAATGCCATGGATCAGTCACATGCCTACCTTCTCCACGTGGAATTATCTTCCTAATCAACTGATGAGTGTAATTATAGTAATGAATCCAATGGTCTCCTCTTGTCAGCACTACTACCTCCTCAGCTGTTATCTGGATGTCGCGAGGATCAGGAATATCTGAAATAAATGAATTGAAAGTAAGTTTCAAGTTCAAACATTGAATTCTATTATTGCTACTGTCACATATATAAATTCTATTTTTATCTTTGGAAACAGCAACACCACGAGGACAGTTAAATTCGAGTTTGTTCTTTCCATTTTTCCCGACTGACTTTAAGAATTTCCCTTCAGCAGTGTACTCATTCAGACAATGACCCAAATACTGTACAACATACACTGAGTTGTTACTGATACACATACTATCTGGAAAGTTCATCTTTTCACTGAAATCGAATAAGAACTGCAAAGATTTGGTAAAGACTTGGACACGATGATTCCCCCAATCGCATACATAAACATTTTTAGTTTCAGGATGAATAGCGATTGATTCAGGACTACAGAACATTCCAGCTGACTTACATTTCTCTTCACTGTGTTTACCTGCTACGATTATTAGGTTTTCTATTTCCTTATAGTCCCGAACAGAACTCACCCTAATCACTCCTAACTCACTCAACCTAGCTTCCAACTCTGCATCCCACTCCAACTCTACTCTCTTCATGCTAGCTCTCTCCTTCTCCCAATCTTCCCTTAGCTTCTTCACATTGTCATTCAACTCTGAAACGTGTTGCATCACTATATCTTTGTTTTTGTTTATTTTGGCGGTTGCTAACTGTATCTCTTTCAGTTTATTCAATTCGTCAATCTGTTCAGTAATAGCATCCCCCCTGTATCGCTCCTCTAGCTGATCCAACTCTGATAGCAGTTCGGTCTCTCTCTCTCCTAGCACCTGATGAGCTCTAAAGAACTTCCTTCTTATTTCCTCCCTCACTCTCTCTACCTTCGACCGAAACCTATCCTCGCTTAACACACTAACACTAGCCATTTATTCCAGTCAAACTCACTCACTTCTTCCAGATAGCAAATCGTATATATTCAATCATCATTCTATATACAGTATGTAGCTTTATATATATGCCTATTCTACACTCAAACATGTTCTATCAGTGTTAGTACCAATTGGAACTGAACTAAATAGGCAAATCGTTCTTTTAATGATTATGTAGTCTATTAATAGCAATTAAGGTATATTAATGAATAATAATGAAAGTAGTTTGTGTCGTATGACCACTTCCACTAACCAATCTTGCATGGTTAGTATGAACTCTGTTACTGATAAGTTGCTGATACGACAACTGATGTAGGTGGTTACGAACTATAGACAAAACTACGCACAAAACAACAAACATGGTTTAATTTTCATAGATAGTTCTTTCCAAATTTAGAATTATTCTTAAAGTTCGAATGATGGTTGATAGGAATGCTCCTTTGGTTAAAAAGTCTTTGAAATGGCTTGAAATTTTGCTAAAAGCTTGGCATGACAACCATGACCATAACAACGAGTATTGAAAACGAGAATTTGTTTATACTGCCAACAATTGTTTTGATGAGTAATTACCCAACACAACCACCAATGAATAGAGCATCACCATCTAAACGAGGGAAATGGAGTCCAATAGATTTCCAGGATCGCATCCCTTTCTCGCCCTCATGGCATCGCCATTGACTCGAGGACCAGCGAGATATATGTCGCACATGACTCTAATACTTTAGACCAGCGCTGTCCAACAGGCGGCCCGCGGCCTTGCTTTGTGCGGCCCGCGTTGCCTGCTTCAATCTCCCATTTTTTTACTCACTTTTAGACAAATTCTCCAAATTTTTCCATATCATGCATCTCGTTTTCTTCCACAAGTATTATTCGCGCCATGATTGCCTTATTTTATCATTCGTTATAGTATATTAGCTTCTATTGTTCACGATACAATTTGTCCAAAATGCCTCTATCCATACCCATCCCGAGTGCACGCCCCTGTATTGCGGCCCGCCACTAAATGGTATGAAGCAGTTGCGGCCCGAAGTAAATATAGTTGGACAGCCCTGCTTTAGACAATCCCAACAGTGAGTGTAGAACTAACGGACCAGGGAGTTATGCGTTCACAGAGAACGGAAAAAGTGTGAAATCTTTTAAACATAAATATTTGAATATCTGTATCGCCATCCAGAGACAGTATCTATGTGTGACAGATTCGAATGTTCATTGTCTGTTCCGTTTTAAAGTGTCGGTAGACAACTATCTCGTTGGTCAGATTGGGGGTTAAGATCAGGTGTTGGACAGTTCCACATGCCAAAACACCTCGCTGTATCTACCAACAAAGCAAAGATGTTGGAGAAAGGCGGATAGTGACACTTTCAAAGGTCGAAAGAAGGAGCACCCAAGTGGCTATTTAGTGGGGCTAGACATATCGGATGAAATCGCTCGTATAGAGGACTCGGAAGACTCAGTTACTCCAGCAAAAAAACCATTGCGTTTTAATATATAACAAGTGCGCTTCGCATACTTGCGCTGCGCGGCTTGCAGACACTGCGTATCTTTTCGTATCACTACGACTAACCAATTCTTCAATCAATTCGGACAAACAAACAAACAAAAACATCCTAGCATTTTAATATATGAGATATCATAGCCTACTGCACATAAGGCCTCACAATAACTTGCGGATTTGGGACTAGGGATGCGGTAGAAGATGGTTGAACTAATACATGAGCTGCCTTAAATCAATAACAAAGCACAACAGAGCTTAGGAATGTATTACCAGCATATATAACTATTATATCAAAGTACCCATATCCGTTGTTAAAATTTAGATTAGTCACCATATGGTTGCGCAATAGGATATATTTGTGACAAATTTGCTGATTTTCAGAGGTCGTTTAAGGGCACTTCTAAGTGTTTTTATTATATTTTTTTTGCATAGAACTGAGATGTGAATGGGCTAATACGAAAAATTTGTTCATGGAATGTTGCTACATTCCAGTGTTGCTATGGAAACGTGTTTTGGTCAGTTGGGATCATATCTTGAAAACCGCAAGAGTTAGACATTCCATTTGATAGCCAATAGACTATTTCCTATTAAGTGATAATATAATCTATTCGTCTAAATAAAAACTGTTTACTTACTTCGTTATTAGACAATTTATCATATTGGCCACATTTGGTCATTTGTCGAATATCTCGTAAACCATTGAATTTAGACGTCGAAGTTATATTATCAATTAATAAGAAATAGTCTATTGGCTATCAAATGTAATTCCATTTGAATGTCTAGCTATCGCGGTTTTCAATATACAACTCCAACTGACCAAAACACGTTTCCATACCAATACTGGAATGTAGTAACATTCCATGAAAAAAACAAATTTTTCGTATTAATTAACCCATTCACATTTCAGTTCTATGCAAAAAAATTATAATAAAAACACGTAGAAGTGCCCTTAAACGACCTCTGAAAATCACCAAATTTGTCACAAATATAACCTATTGCGCAACCATATGGTGACTAATCTAAATTTTACCAACGAATATGGGTACTTTGATATCATATTTATATATGCTGGTAATACATTCCTAAGCTCTGTTGTGCTTTACTATTGATTTAAGGCAGCTCATGTATTAGTTCAACCATCTTCTACCGCATCCCTAGTCCCAAATCCGCAAGTTACTGTGAGGCGGAACCACGGGGACTAGGGGTGCTTTATCCCCCTACCTCTGGTAGAGGAGGGCTCAGCCCCCCTACTTTTACCTCTCCCTCTTATATATCATATTCATTTATTAATTGCAGGGCATTTCGGTTTCGATCTGGGTTGGTGGGTGTGACCAGTTCTAAGAGAAGTTGTTATGAAAGTATATTATAAAATTGACTTGAATGTTGATTTTAAATAATTAGACAATTATTTGATGAAAATTGAAATTTTGGGAAATCATTTAATTCACCATGAATCCATAATATAGTAACGAAATGTCGGACTTCCCTCCAATTTAAGAATACATCGAAATGTGTCAAACAATGCAATTGAGTAGGCGGAATGTCACTAACTCGTATAAATGAGCCTTATTAATAGTACTATTATGTAAACAAAATTTCTTAGGATGTCAAAACAAGAAAGTATTTTTTTCGAAGAATACTTGTAACGAAGTAGGAGAAACACCTAATTATTTAAGCTTAACAGCAGATAACAGGTCAACCAGTTCTGTAAATATTGAGAATTCTGGCCCAGTATCTGAAATGTGTATATCGGAGGAAAGTGTACCAGGAGATGTCTATAATCCTACGCATGAAACCCAACTGATTCCATTTTCTGATCAGTGTTTATCAGAGTGCTGAGATGAGAGTTTGAGCAATCCTTATCAGCCAAAGATTAATTTCCTAAAATCAAAAATAACACAAGAAAAACAAATGCGTGTCTTCCATAGCACGTGGCTAGAAGATCATAAGTGGCTTACCTATTGTCTAACGCGTAACAAAGTATACTGTTATTCTTGCCGAACAGCAGTCTTAAGGAAGTTGATGAGCTTTGCAAAAATGCTAAAGATGCATTCGTTATTGTGGGATTTGATAGCTGGAAAAAGGCAAAGGAACGTTTTAAGGAGCATGCAAGATGTCAAGCGCACTTAGAGGCATGTATGAAGCTCAAGTCTCTTTTACATCCATCTATTTCTACAAGATTATCAAGCCAACTGAGGGATCAGATACACCATAGAGAAATGTTGATGAAGGAGCTGTCATCAGTTAAGTATTTAGCTCGCCAAGGACTAGCTTTACGAGGCCACAAGGAAGAAGATGGTAACCTTATGCAATTACTGAAGTGTCGAGCTGAGGATATCCAAGGCCTTGGATTATGGTTACATGAAGTGAGATACACATCTCATGACATAGTCAACGAACTCCTTGAGATGATGGCTCATGAGATTCTTCGAAATGGTTTTCATTAATTGCTGATGAAACTAGAGATATAAGTGGATCAGAACAATTCTCTATCTCAATACGTTGGGGGGATAACAATTATGTGATAAATGAAGACATGATCGCATTTGCAGAGGTAGAGCAAACTGATGCTGCTTCACTGACCAACACACTCAGAGACGCTCTTATACATAGTCGGGCTTCTCCAAAACGCTTAGCTTTGTTTCACCAACTTAGTGATCAACTTTACCCGGGTTCTCCAGGATTAAAGCCTCTATGCCCAACAAGATGGACTGTACGCACTGCTTCTATTGATGCGATTCTCAAGAATTACGCAGTTATATGTGAAGAATTAACAGAAATCGGTACTGATTCGCATGGTGAAGCATCTACTTTTTATGGACTTAAACTTGCTTATCTTACATTCGGAGCCTCTGAGCAACTGTCTTCAACATTACAATATAAAGATATTAATGCTCAAGAAGTTTCAACGGCTGTTAGTATAGCATTAGCATTCTTTCAAAGACAACGTTGTGATTTCGCATGTGAGAGCATTTATAACTCCACAGTCATGAACTCATGGTCTTACACTCAAGAACCTGACCTACCAAGACAAAAAAAAATCCTAAAAGGTTTTCTGATGGTACTACAGTTCAACAATGTACCTCTATAAAGGAATATTTCAAGCAGCAGTGTTTTAAAGTCATAGAACTACTCATCGGTGAAGTCAAAAGAAGGTTTGACCAACCAACATTTTCAATTTTTCAGGAAATAGAGAAACTCATTATTGACTCTTGTATTGGGGCTATGTTTGAGCCATCTTCTGATTTTAAAAACATGTATGCTACTGACATAAACATTGGAAATCTTCTTACGCAGCTACAAATGATGCCAGCTGCTGCAGATGTTGTTAGAAGACTAACCAACTGCTCCTCAACCTTCACCCTCCCAATTCTCACCTACTCAATCACTCAGCACATCCCCATCCTCCTCTCATACCCCCTACTCCGACAGCACTTCTCCTACACCTACCCAATCCCCTATTCTTAACAGGACCACCAATCTCACACTACACCCAGCCTAGCAACAGAACCAAACCTTCTTACACTCGACCGCCCATACAAAATCTCCACTTCACACTCAACGTACCAGCACCACACCTCACTCCACGACCCCGGACCCTACCCCCCTCAACCTATCTTCTACAATCTACCCATGGAGTACCAATCCAACAGAACAGTTAAATATACGGCACACGCTACCCAAATAAAACCGTACACGCACCAGGCCAAAGCCTACGGGATCCACCATTTGCTTACTCCCTCCTCAGAGGACCCTCCTGACACTCTCTTTGCATCCAACCCCCTACCAATCGTCAACCTCCCCACTACCTCCCAATATTTCACAATCCAAGGAATTCTACCTAAACGATCACATCGTGGCAACTCATTTCCTCGCAACATGAGAAATAAAGAACGTCTTCTTCTTCTATGATACTCTACTCCAATTCACGTTCTCTCAAAATACTGTAGGAAATCGCTAAGATCGTCTACTAGTTCGTCACTTAAGGAATCGATTAGTTCTTGATAACAAAGTATGACTTCATTTGTCGGAATAAATGCCAAGGCTCGGAATTACTTAATAATCATAGCAAACTCATCATCGTTTTGGTATCTTTGATACAATCCAAATTATTGTATATGCCTCCATATTGTTTGTCCATAATGGAAATATAATACAATATTAAACAATAAATTATTTCAGGAATTTAAATTATCTCCAAATAGTGTAGTATGAGTACGAAAAACACGTACAAGCAATTGAAAACCGATGCAGAATCTGTTTACAGAGAAAGACCCGTGATAATCTACGTAATTTTAGTGAGAAGCTAATCGAAGCAGTAAGAGATGCAATTAAATCGATTATGAATACGAGTCTAACCTTTGTTTTTATCTACAGCAATAGCCTACTGTATATAAGGCCTCACAGTAACTTGCGGATTTGGGACTAGGGATGTGGTAGAAGATGGTTGAACTAATAAATGATCTGCCTAAAATAATGCACAATAGTTATTAGACAATTTATCATATTGGTTGCATTTGGTCATTTGTCGAATATCTCGTAAACCATTGAATTTAGACGTGGAAATTATATAATAGTTTAATAGGAAGTAGTTTATTCACTATTAAATGGAATTACATTTGACTAGCTATCGTGGTTTTCAAAATATAACCCCAACTGACCAAAACCCGTTTCCATAGCAACACTGGAATGTAGCAACATTCTATGAAAAAATTCCACATTTTCGTATTAACCCATTCACATCTCAGTTCTATGCGAAAAAATTTATAACAAAAACACTTAGAAATGCTCTTAAACGACCTGAAAATCACCAAATTTGTCACAAATATAACCTATTGCGCAACTATATGGTGACTAATCTAAATTTTAACAACGGATATGGGTACTTTGACACAATATTTATATATGCTGGCAATACATTTAGGGGCGTAGCCAGTGGCGCCGATAAGGGCCTGCCAGGGGCTACGGTCCGTCTTAACTGGGGCTGCAGAAACATTTTCTAGGCCTGCAGGATATTTAGTGGGCCTGCGGGCAGGCTCTGCAGGCCCATTGGCTACGCCTATGAATACATTCCCAAGCATTATTGTGCTTTGTTAATGATTTAAGGCAGCTCATGTATTAGTTCAACCATCTTCTACCACATCCCTAGTCCAAAATCCGCAAGTTACTGTGAGGCCTTTTATACAGTAGGCTATGCCACTGCATATTTATAAAGGATGTACATCTTCAATTTTGAAAGGCCGCGTTCCCAAATTGGCATCATTGGGTTCACATTCAATTCCTCGCAAAGTGACGACTAAACACTCAGGAATTGGTTGCTCAATTTGCGAGACCTACACTGGAGAAGTAGGTAGGCCAATAATTCAACAGAATTCATCCAAGGCTCTAATATCTGATCATCCTAGTGATTGCAAGTGCGAACCTATCACCACCATAGGCGTCGTAACCCACCCGGTTACCCGGCAATGACCGGGCGGCTCTGGATTATTGTGGTCGGGCAGTCCAAGGGTAGACAATAAAGTTTACGACGCCTATGATCACCACCCATGAAAAGAGTTTGTAGGTCAACTCCTGATGAACAAGAAGTTGCAAACATTGTTTATCTCCCCAAAGGATTGGTCACGTTTGTAACGTATTTACCTCGGATCTCAAGGTGATAAATTTGATATGCGGTTTACTTGGAGGTGTAGCGAAATATCCCTGCCCACACTGCTCGTACTGCTGGACATCTGAAGACTTTATGAGAAATTGGGACCATTTTGAGAGTATGGTCAACAAAATTGAGGAGGTTTATACCTCCGATTCAAAACATGCCAAGGAATGCTTCGCAGTTTCAACGCGCTTCTAAAGTTTGATCATCCCAAGCTAGCCTTTCCGATAGCTGCTGTCCATGCTCAGCTTGGCCTCCGTGAAAAGTTTGTCGATCGGCTAGCTCTAAAACTGCTTTGGGAAGAAAATTTCAGAAAACTTGAATTAGAATGGATTGAACCGCTTGTTGGTCCTACGAAACAGTATCACAGGAGTAGTTACACCAGGAGAGCTAGCATCCGCATCCTAGAAAATTCGAGGAAGATAATTTAGATATCTTTCCGATCATGAAGCCCCTCGTACCAGTTATGGAAGCAGCGGCCAAACTGGTGCATTATGTATGTGGTAAAGAGTTGAAAGCAAACTGGGAAACTTCAATCGAAATCTTGCAAAAATAATTCAACAAAATGCGTGAAGAGGTAGAAAAAATGACTATTCAAGAGCTAGATCAATCTCAAGATATTGACAAAATAAAGAAACGTGTTTCAAAAATATGCATAAATAGCTGTTCTAATAGATCAAATACCTCACTAATTGGGGGCATGAAATGACCCGGTTTCGTGTTTTACGAATAGCGAACTAATGTAGTGACAATTGGAATGTAGTGACATTCCATGAGAAAATATAAACTTTCTCAATAGTAGGCGCGCTGTCAACTTCTGAATCTGAACTCGAAGCTATTTAAAACGTTCAACCGCATGCGGATGAACGTATTTAATATATGGAAATCGGTATATTAGTTTAATTATTATTGAGCAACTCTTGTATACTCCAGAATGACCATTAGACCATTTGACGAAGATAATTGCATGGTACTATCTGTTACTAATGTAACTTCCAGTATAAAAGGCACTTCTTGGATTTGGGATATATAGGCAGCAATATGAAAAATCGTATCAAAAAATGGAAAACCAATCAAATCAAATACACATCAAAAACATTCATACTATATCAAATATTATGTCTTGGCTTCCTCAATCTTGGATTTGGATTGGGATATGCCTCTCCAACCCTCCGAGAGCTGCTCCAACTCAAATTACTAGATATTACAACCTATCCCATATTTGTATCCTTATATATAGTTGGGATAGCACTCGGGAGTGGTATCTCTATCCCCACATCGAAATACCTGGGAAGAAAATTGGCAATAATCTTAAGTAGTCTATTCGGAGCTTTGGGTTGGCTAGTGATCGCAGGGGGAACGGGGCCAGGGTATCTGCTAGTAGGTATAATTTATAGTGGAATTGCAGCCGGATTTTGGCTATCAATAATCCCAATCTACATGGGAGAACTAACTCCTGTAAATACTCGTGGGTTCTTATCAAACTCTCAAAGGCTTTATGAAATACTTGGTAATCTCCTAGTGTATGTATTTGGCATATTTTTATCATTTAGGTGGCTAGCGGTTGTAGGCCTATTATTAATACTTGTACAGGTCCTTCTTACCCTCTTTCATCCTTACAGTTCAGTATGGCTATATTCCAGACGACTTGAAAATATGGCAAAAAATGTACTGGTCAGTATTAGAAAAAAAGATGATATATTTGAAGAATGCTTAGCTATTAAGTCGGCTCTCGAAATAGATGTGAAAAAGATGTCACTACAAAGCTATATTAGTATTATTTTCGTAAAATATCAGTTGAAAGCATTGTTGCTCGGCTTTTTACTGGCATTGGGATTCATCAACACAGGTGTGGACATAGTCAATTCATACACTGCTCCCCTACTTCAAAACAGTAAGATAATTAATCCCAATGTAGTTGCTCTCTGTGTTCCTATCTTCGGTCTTATAAGCGCCATTCTTAGTTTATTTCTAGTAGAATCCTTTGGAAGAAAACCGCTAATGCTCACATCAACTGGTTTGGTAACTCTCATGATGATTTCACTCACGGGGTATTTCTCATTAACCGAGAATATGGGAGTGGATTGTACAAACATTGAGAGCAAAAATAATGTAACAGAATCAACGCGAAAAGTTTGCGAATGAATCATTCTTTGGCCTGCTTTAAGCTTGTCAATTCTCAAGTTTGGATATCAAATAGGTTGGGGATCTGTATTATACGTGATAATTGATGAAATGCTGCCCATTCGGATAAAAGAGTTGGGTGCAGGATTCATTATGTTTGTAATGAATGTGTATGGATTCGCACTCATCACCATATTCCCCTACATTTCAGAGGCTATAGGAAATGTATTATACATGTATTATACATTATGTATATGAGGTTTCACATGAATAGATACTTCCACTATACTTCCACTATCAATTAGATTGGTTATTTTCAGCAGATAGACATGAAGTTTTTTCCATTATACTTGGTTGTTAGAAGCAAGTTAATTGCTGTTAATGACATTGATAACTTTTAGTCCGCCAGCTATACTAGAATAGGTTAACCTCTAAAATAATCGTGATGGCTGAACGGCCGGGATTATCTCATCTTCTACAAAAATATCCTAGTAAGGGCATAAAATTTTCAGTAAAGGTGTAGTGAAATAGGGTAGATCTGAAAATATATCATCTTTTGAGGACATAGCTAATTTACGGAATGAAACGGAACGGAACGGAAAGGAAGTTTGGAAAAACTCAAAACATGCACAGGGTGGGTTTGATTTATCCATAGCCTACTATAGTAAGGTCTCAGAGTAACTTGCGAATTTGGGACCAGGGATGCGGTAGATGGTTGAACTAATACATGAGCTACCTTAAATCATTAACAAAGCACAATGGAGCTTAGGAATGTATTACCAGCATATATAAATATGGTGTCAAAGTACTCGTATCCGTTGTAAAAATTTAGATTAGTCACCATATGGTTGCGCAATAGGGTATATTTGTGACAAATTTGGTGATTTTCAGAGGCCGTTTAGGGGCACTTCTAAGTGTTTTTATTATAAACTTTTCCGCATAGAACTGAGATGTGAATGGGTTAATACGAAAATTTTGGATTTTTTTCATGGAATGTTGCTACATTCCAGTGTTGCTATGGAAACGTGTTTTGGTCAGTTGGGATTATATCTTGAGAACCGCGATAGCTAGACATTCAAATATAATTCCATTTGATAGCTAATAGGCTATTTCCTATTAAGCGATAATATATTTTCGACGTCTAAATTCAATGGTTTACATAGATATTCGACAAATTACCGAATGTGACCAATATGATAAATTGTCTAATAACTCGTATGCGAAAAACTTTATAATAAAAACACTTAGTAATGCCCCTAAACTGCCTCTGAAAATCACCAAATTTGTCGCAAATATCACCTATTGCGCAACCATATGGTGACTAATCTAAATTTTAACAATGGATATGGGTACCTTGTCACCATATTTATATATGCTAGTAATACATTCCTGAGCTCTATTGTGCTTTGTTAATGATTTAAGGCTGCTCATGTATTAGTTCAGCCATCTTCTAACGTATCCTTGGTCAAGTTACTCTGAGGCCTTATATTTAGTAGGCTATGATTTATCAAAAATAAAAAAATTTGATACCTTGGGGGTGTATTTATATTCGTAAATAATACATCAAACCATAGCCTACTCTAATAATGCCTCACAGTAAAATAACCAAGGATGCGGTAATAGCCGAATGGATTAATACACGATTAGCCTAAAGTCGTCAACCATGTAGGATAGGCATTAAGAATGTATTACCAGCATATATAAACATGGTATCAAAGTATATATATCCGTTGTCAAAATTTCGATTCGCCATCATATCATTGCGCAACAGGTCATTTTAAGCACGATTTTGGCAATTTTCTAAGCCGTTTTAACCCTATTTCTAAATGGTATTAAGGTGTGATTTTTGTGTAGAACCAAGATTAGTACGAGTTGATTTGAAAAATTTAGAATTTTTCAATGGAATGTTATTACATTCTTAAGTTGCTATGGTAAAGCATTTTGGTCAGCTTGGGCCATATCCTGCAAACTGTAAGAACTAGGTCTTCAAATTTGATTTTATTTGATAGGCAATTGGCTACTTCCTATTAGGTAATAATACAATTTAAACTTCTAAATTCACAGACTATAGAGTTATGAGACAATTTAGTGTTTTGGTCACATTCTTAAAATCAACCCATAACTCAAAACTCGTTGAATTTAGAAGTTCAAGTTGTATTATCACCTAATAGGAAGTAGGCCATTGCCTATCAAACACGATCGAATTTGAAGTTCTAGTTACTAGTTTGCACGAAATGGCCCAAACTGACCAAAATGCTTTACCATAGCAACGCAGGAATGTAACAATATTCCATTGAAAATTCTAAATTTTTCAAATCAACTCGTACTAATCTTGGTTCTACACAAAAATCACACCTTATTACCATTTAGAAATAGAGTTAAAACAGCTTAGAAAATCGCTAAAATTGTCCTTAGAATGACCTGTTGCGCAATGATATGATGACTAATCGAAATTTTCACAACGGATATATGTACTTTGATACCATGTTTATATATGCTGGTAATACATTCTTAATGGCTATTCTGCATGGTTAACGATTTCAGGATAATCGTGTATTAATCCATTCGGCTATTACTTCATCCCTAGTCCATGATTTTCAGTCTACTGTGAGGCATTATTAGAGTAGGCTATGATCAAACATATTTTAAATGAATTGTTTCGACAGACAGCATAAAAAAAGGACAAATCGACCTTATAGAGTCCGATTGTTCCTTAACCTACGAAAATCTAGAGAATAATTCAGCATAAAACTACAGCCCCAAATTATCTAATTTTGTTAGTTTTCAATCAATTAAACCCAGCATGTGTATGGTTTTGAGTTTTTCCAAACGTCGGGATCACTTTCTGATACAAATTCTGATAGAAACAAACTAAATGAATGCGCAACCTTTCAAACTTGCTGGAATTACTCCAAATTGTGAACTATTTGGCACAAAATATCTTTTATATTAAAACGCTAGGATTTTTTTCTTTTTTGTGCGTTTGTACGAATCGATTGAAAAATTGGCATGTAGGTGTCAAATGATATGGCTACGATTAAGTTCTAAGATTTAAGCGAAATTTTCACACCTCTCCAAAAAAATAGAAAACATTTTTCACACCTTTCTTATACAATATACATATGACTACATTATCACAATAGAAATTATTTGTATGACACTACAATTGATTGTCATTGTTATTAATACTTCAAAGCCACAACTTATGTTTGATATCTTAAATGTATCAGTGTATAGCAATAAAAAAGATTATGTGCATATTTTCACACCTTTATATACATAATTCACATTTGACGAATTTTGAAAAATATGCTAGAGACTAGCTTCCAACGGGTGACATGGGGTTTTTAGGGGTGTAGATTTCGAATATCATATTTTCAGGTCTATATGATAAATTATTTGTTTACTTTCGTTTAAACTAGATACATAAAGTAAACAAATCTCAAAACATGTTAGAAACTTGGTTTCAACGGTTGACATGTGGTTTCAGGGGTGTAGATCTAGAATATTATATTTTAGGATCTATATGTAAACTATTTGTTAAATTTTGTTTACAATATCTATATAAATTAAACAAATTCCCAAAATATGTTAGATTGAGTAACTCTAGGCGCCCGCAGGGCGACTCTGCGGACACGTAGTGTCCGTAAGCCGCGCAGCGCAAGCAAGCGAAGCGCGCTTGTTCTAATTAACTGCACAATGTTCTTAATTTAAACATTGTTTTATGATCGAAACGCTATTTTTTGGGAGGATACAGAATACTAGTACAGCAGATAAACTGAGTAATAATACACATTTATCTGAAAACACAACTATCTATCACATCACAGAGAACAAAACCACTTCACAGGTGAATTTGATTTATGCTCGAGATGAGAGCACATCCGTTCTTAGACCTGGATGGAAGCGGCCCTCTCAGTTATCTTAGAAATGAAAGAAAGATTGCTAAGAGGACGATAGTTAGAGAAGATGGGATTGAGATTTGGTCTTTTAAGTTTGGGAAAGATGGCGCGCTTCCAGGGAGAAGAAAAATGACCCGTGGAGAGGGAACTATTTACCATTCTCTTAAGGATGGGTCCTAGGATGGGTAGAGATTATTTGACAAGGGATGTTTGAATAGGATCGGGAATACAAGATTTATTTGGAGAGGAGGAAACGAGGGAAACGATTTCTTCCTCAGATAATTCTTCGAATTGGTGATATGTTGGGATTCGATGTTTGAATTATCTGAGGGGATAACGGAAGACGACGATCCAGAAAGAGCAGCCTTATCAGCATGAGGTGGTAGAGCCTGTTGTTGCCGTAAGCCGAGCAGTGAGTTGTTAGCCTTACGGAAGAGTAAGCGCTGATCATGAGAGCAGAGCTGCAAATGAGTCACTGACCCATGGGTCAATGGGTCACTTTTTTAAGATGGGTCGGTGGGTCATGGCCCATGGGTCATCCGCTAATGGATCAATATTTTATTTATATACAATGTAGGCTTAAAAGAGTTTATTTGTTAATTTAGAAAACCTTGTAAATAGAGTTATAGAGGTAGTTATTATACTATTAGTTTGGAATACTACTAAGTGATATATTCATAAATGTATATGTCTTCAGGTATAGTAACTGTAATCATCAATTAATTTTTCGTGCCTTAATCTTATCGGTAAACCTATTAGAGTTTGCACAATATTACTGAAAACTTAGGATTACAATTCAAATATACATCAGTATATATATCCCCTAAATGGCGCTATATTTTTGCTAACTCATTTCCGGTTAAGTCATTTTGGGTGGGGAAACCTTAGAAGTGTGGGGTCTTTACTATAAATAGAAATGACCCCGGTAATTTAAGGGATATATATACGCATATATATATATATATAGACTGACAGTTTCCATTTATATATATTATTCCTCTGAGATCTACTTACTGTCGTAAATGTTCTCCAACAACTGTGAAGATCTAAAGGCTGCTCTCAACGGTTCCGAAACGGGAAAATTTCAATCTTGATTGGTCGAAGAAGAATAAACTTCGGTTCCCATTATTATCAATAGTTGCCATGAGACTATTGGTGATTCAGGCATCCACATCAGAAAGCGAGATACCCTTTCGTGCCTTTAACGCTCGGCATATCGTAACATCCCAACGGAATGCAATGTTGCCAGAGACTATTGAAGTTGTGTCTGTTGTGTTAGAAAATTATAAAAACAACTTGATTTACTGATTGTGTTAGACTAAATACTTACATTTACTTGCTCCTAATAATGGAATCATAATGGGTCAGATAATCATGAAGGTCATGGGTCACTACTTCGATGGGTCACATGGTCATGGGTCACTTTATGTGACCCATTTGCAGCTCTGCATGAGAGGACTGACTGTTCCAATCAGAATAGGATTTCGTTTCCTCTGATCTCTGTGCTAACCTAGGAACTTATAGCATCATACTCTATCTTCCATCTATGACCAGCATGCGCCGCCGCGAACCAAAACCATAGTCACCCATCCCCATGTCCCTTGGTACACCAGTAGCATCAAGCAGGGCAAGCGAGCGAGAAGGAAAGCTGAACGGAAGTGGCGCCAGTCTAATGATCCTGACCATTGGGTTGAATTCAAGCATCAGAGGAATCTTGTACTGACCTAATGAACAGGGAACGTCGCAGTTTCAGCGAGAAAGATTGGGAAGTTGATGGATTTGGATCGATAGGTAACCTCCTGAGAGGAAAGAGAAGGTTTGAAACCGAGAGATTACAAGAGATGGAGAAATGGTCAGAGAATAGATGGACAGGAATGGGATCAGAGAGGATAATGTTAAGCAGAATGGGATATTATCTGACCCTTCTCATGAGTTGGCTGATTCACATGCTGGATTAAAGATAGAGAACGCAGGAGCTCGGAGAACTGTATAGACTCAGACGGGACGTCAACATGGATATTGAAGTCTCCAGTTATTATTAGGAGCTCCTTGCATAAGAGGATTGGTTCGAGGAGAGATGAAAACTGTTCAAGGAAGGTGGAAATAGAAACAGGATGGTTCCTTGAGTAGGGAGGCTGATATACTAGGATAATACGAAGGGAGATTCAGAAGAGATATTCCAATCCGAGAACTCAAAAGATGATACCTCACCTGATGCATTACACTTCAGCGTGAAGGAACCACGATAGAGAAGTGCAGTGCCTTAACATCGAGAACATACCTATATCCTTACTATTAAAACTCGATTATTGTTTATATATATATATGTAACGAATTGATTGAAGAAACTGCCAGGCGCAGAAAGCTGATTTTTGGCATGTGGGAGTCTTTTGGCTATGGCTCCAGTTATTTCTGAGCTCAGAGCAAAATATCGACTCATCATGGAATTATGACGTCATTGTCACATTTTTAAAAGTTAAGCAACACAGTTATTCGAGCATAGCTCAGCCATTATAGGAGACAGAAAGCTGAAATTTTAATAGAATCTGTATACTAACATACCTCACATATGATGCGACTTTCATCAAAAAATGATGACTCATCACTTTATTATGACGTCATCATTACGCATCAAAATGTTATAATTGACAAATTTGGTGATTCTTCGAGTGATATCGATTTTAACACTAAGATGGACATATTTAGAGATGTTATCTCCCTTATAATTAACTGATGTGACCTCAGGCGACCGAAGGGAGCCTCCGGCGGACACAAAGTGTCCGCCAGCCGCGCAGCGCAAACAAGCGAAGCGCGCTTGTAGTACTAAATATGCTATTTCACTCCCTGATAGGAAGCTCTATAAGGAGCTACAATCTAGTTGAGATGTGAATTACTACATCAAGCTATATCTGCGTAGAATGATGAGCGGAATCCAGCTTCACATCCCGATCCTCTAAATAGATGTAAATTTGGATTTCCAAAAATAAAATTGGTCATAATCCACAAAAGAAAAACGTTGGTAACGTTAATTAGTTAACTATCAAATAAACCTCTCGAGTTCGTTTTCAAGTCAACTCTTTGAGCACTATTTCACATTTAATAAATCAAACAATTATCTTAACCATCATTTTGCTTTCCTTGTGGATAAATAACCACTAAATTCTAAATACGCTATATGAATTGACCAGTACTATAAAATTTGGTGGCTTATTGCTGCATTTTGGTGGCTATTGCCACCAAAATGCCAGATTTGTCGAGTACTAATGCATTATGCATACGTATATTTTTATCTTTAACCTTAAGTAATCAGTGGCGTAGTGCCCAAAATTGAAGTAGGGGAGCACCTGTAAAATAGTATTTAAGTGTTGGACACAGTTCTCAGGGAGGTTCATTCCGAATCGCAACAGACTGTCTTCCAGCAGTTTCACGAGCGTGAGCGAGTCTTGCTTGGCTGTAGCATGCCACCCGAGAAACATCTCCTCAGGCGTGAGCTGCTCGTCCACCACTCGTACCACCACTGCCGTCTGCTCAACTCCCGAGGCGTCTGGGGTTTCGTCTGACGGCCTCTAACACACCAGTTGCCTGCAGTTTGTGGATGACGTTCAGCCTCACCTCGTAGGCGTGCAGCGCCTCCTTGTGACCGAAAGACTTGTCGTGGCTCGCCCACGACCTTTGTTTCCGGTGACTTGGGCGAAGTTGTCTACCTCCTCAGTGAGCTAGTTGATCTTATGGACCTTCACGCAGTACTTGCAGATGGCTTTGCCCTTTTCTTCATCGTAGTACAGCCAGGCAAACTTCTCACACCAAGCGTAGTTGAACTTGCTGCCGCGGGCCGGTTTCGTCAACACCTTTAGCACCCTGAGGCGGAGCAGGTTCTGCTCTTCCTCATTGGACGCTTTGTCCACGGTGCTGTACTCGGGAGGCGGGGTCCTCTGCTGCAGATCCTCGGTGCCACGATAGTGACGATACTGTGGAGCCTCATCCCCGCCGCTAGCGAACGCAGGCTGCTAGGATGCAGGCTCCTCCGCGCCAGACAGTCTCCTCGCCGCGGGCTTCTTCATACATTGGGCCATGAGTGCACACATCTGATCGTTGGCCTCTTTGTTCTTGGCCTCATTGGCCAGCTTCTCTCTCCGCTTTTCCGTTCCTCCTTTCTGCTTTCTCTGGTCGTCCGTCATGATGTCAGTTGCTGTTTTAGCGGATACAGTAGTTAAACTACCTGATACACGGTTCTAGGACTTTGGGAATGTATCGGGTAAGCTTGTACCCAGTCAGGTAGGCCCTCCGACGATGCCGGATAGAACCGGGCATAGTCCGGGTAGAGCCGGGAATGGGCCGTGCGGGCCGAATATAATAGTTTGCTGGCTCCGCGGGCCGGAAATCTTGGAAGGACTCCCCGCGATGACAACCGAGACGATGTTTTTAACTGTCACGAGGTACCAATTAAGGAATACTTGCGTAAATGGAACTTTGTTAGTTTCCACTTATTTGTGTTTGCAGAAACTCACTCCCATAAAAGGATTCCCTGTGTCTCTCTATAGTTAGTAACTTACAAAGTGGGCTAAAATATTTATGCGGGCTTCTTGCGGGCCGAATAATTTAGAGCGGGCCGCGGTTACAAATTTCGGCCCGCGTGCAACTCTGAGCCGGGCAGCCCCTTAGGGCCGCCCGGCCCATGCTGGGTGGGTCCGACGCCTATGTTTATATGTATAGACAGACATCTCAACTATCATTTGTATCAAAATATCATGACACTTCTAGCAAATCTCACTATTTGCGAACTCTCTCAGGTTGGGAGCCATGTCTACGAGTGTGACTTTACTTTAGTAATCATATCTCAATATGCCTTGAGAGGCTAGAGCAGGTGTGGGCACAAAAGTTAGCTTTCGGGCCGCAGTGAAACTTTGAGCCGACTTGGCGGGCCACAAAATTTGAGAATGTTTTTGCTACCATGAAAAACGAACAAATACATACAAGTACACACGTCTATAGAATTTAGGTGTGGAATAATAATTCAAGTGTATTTGCAATTAAATATGTACTTGGAGTACAATACCATTATAGAATTATAGAAAGGGATTTATGAATGAAAAAATAAAATCTACTCCTCTCAAGTAAGGGCTAAAAGTGTCCTAGAAAATCTTCGGGCCGCATTCATGCCCTTTCCAAACGAATCCCGCGGGCCGCACTTTGCCCACATATGGGCTAGTGGCTAAGTCTAGGGTGGCTAGTGGATATACCTGCGCGGCTGGGATAGACTAATGGGTAGGAGGCCATGGTCACTTAATAGGTGGTTCTGACGGAATGACTTGGACTAGGGATTGGTTAAGACAGTCAAATTTGATTTTCTGAGGTTAGATATGTTGGTAAATAGCTTCGTACAATATATGATGATCGTTTTCATTAATTCTACATCAATTTTCATCAATGTGGCAAGGCTAGATTCGGTTAACCGGTTAACCGGCTAACCGCCGTCAATCTCGGTTAACGGCTAAAGAAATCTTAGATCGGTTAGCCGATCTGCTTTATTTTCTAAATATTCACATTTATTTTTTTTGTTTTTCGAAGGAGATTCAATAATATTACTTCTAAAAATTTGTAAATGTAATATAATTCCTATTTCTAAACACAAAGTATATTTCGAGACCACTGAAAATTATCAATTTTTTAAATATCAGGTTAAAGCTTAGTCCAAAATCTATATTTCAACCAATTAATACTGGTATCGGTTAACCGGTTAACCGCCCTGGAGGAAACCGAAATAACCGAGCCCTAAAATCGATTAACTAACCCCAGCCCTGAATGTGGTTTGAGGGTCGCACTGTAGAGAATTTGTTGTTAACTAATTTTGGTTAAACATTACTTATATATTAGTAACATAATCCTTACTTGTGTTGTCTAAAATTAACTACATTAATTATATATTTACTTACTACCTTGTTGTATAGTTTCAAGAATCACTGTTTTTTTCTATACACAACTCAAATTTTATCCGAAACACTCTTCATGAACAAGGGTGGCGCCAGATGGCATCGAGAGAACCATTAACTACAACCACATCCCCACTGAAGGTCTTTTTGGAGCTGATAGTCCAGGATCAATCGAAAAAAGACATTAAAACCCCCAAAATATCCGAACAAGACCAAAATATCAGTGAAGTGAAGTTAATCAGAAGCATCCTTGAACATATCAAAAATCCAAGAAAGTCCAAGTTTCAAAAGACAAATTTTTGATCCCCGATGTCCGAAAATCCGATTCTTGATACAAATCTCTTTGGAATTGTTTAGAATTGGTGATTTTAACTAATTAGAGATATTTTATGCTAATAAATGGAGTAAGAGTGATATAGAAGAAAAAATTTTCAAAATCGGACAATCCGTTCAAAAGTTATAACCAAATGATTATGCAGTACAGACAAATTTTCCCCATTTAGCCGTTCGTTGAAATACCATAACTTTGAAACTGTAACTGTTAGAGTTTAGCTTTAGTGATTAAAAGTTGCAGGAACAGCAGTTTGCTATACCTTGATAATACTGTATTTTTGCTAAAACCTATGAATTATGAGAGAGCCCTTCTTGGACTTTTGATATGCTTTCAAGGATGCTTTTGACTAACTTCACTTCACTGATATTTTGGTCTTGTTCGGATTTTTTTTGGGTTTTCGTCGATTACTCCTGGACTATGAAACAAGTTTACTATTAACAATGATCATATCTCAGAGTATTTGAATAGTTTGCAGAGGATTTTAATTAAGAAATTTATATAATACATATATTTTTTTGTTTTGCGTTTGTTGCAGATGAAATAAAAGATATTGCTGACTTGTATTTAATGATTCACAATTTGCGTGCCTAAATTTCGTAGCTGGGTATGTAATCTATTCGTACCTTTAAAATCCACATATTGTCGAGACTGCGGGAACCTTTTAACATTTTCCAAATATATTCAAGTTTAAAATGACATAGGATTTGCTTTAATTACTTGATAGGGGTTCACTTAAATACGTATCTGAAATTGCTTCCAATCTGTCATCTTAATGTATGGGATATTTCTGAAAGTCTATGAACATTCACATCTAAGTAAACTATTTCATGAAGGATCCTGCTGTCGAAAATTGGTTTAGTTGGCACTTCTCGTTGAAAGAAATATTGAAAAATATGGAGGTAGTGGTGTGTTTGCGAAATGCGAAATTAAAATTTAATCCCATAGTAGTAGTTGCCCGAGATAATAGCGAGCAAAATTTAGTACCTAATTATTGAATTATATTATTATTGATAAATGCTCCGACCTGACCTATCATCCATGTATCCGGTGGCGTAGCCAGGAATTGAAGCTTGCTAGGGCACAGCTGAGGTACAGGTATAATTGTTTCAGTGTAAACGCGACGACGCTGAAGAGCGGATTATTAATACACTCGACTCCGCTTAATTGGGTCACATTGGTCCGAGGACATTTTGCCCCGATTAAGCGGAGCGGAACCCTATTAACCGAATATATTTTGTATTAGCTTCTATGTGTGAGAACTATTCCGGTCCTGCCAAAAGTGTCCCGATTAAACGGTTAACCCGATTAAACAGTGACCCTATTAAGTGGAGTTGACTGTACCTATACGTATAAACATTGATGCATATTAAACATTAATACTTAATTTACACAGGCACACTTCGAGCACTTACGCATAGCCCTTGTCAACCGTTGGAAGTTCGTTTCTAGCTTATCCCTGGTCTAAAGTAGTGAAATGGCCTGTATGTAGTAGGCTATGCTTTGGTCTATTATTAATCTATTTCGTTCATTTTCTGACTTTTGGATTATAATATTGTTAACCCAGAAGATCTGAAAATAGCTTTCTATTTGTAGCTCAAGTTAAGATGCAACCTTATAACGAAATGCAAATTATGCCCAGAAAATCGTTCTTACACCGCTTTCTCTCAAATTATAGGGGTTCATTTGAAATGGAAAATAATATCTGAAATTTTTATCTCCCCCCATTCCCTTTTCTATATTTGAAAAGAAACGAATAAAGATAGCCTAAATTTACCTCACAAAAAGAAGTTCTCAAAATATAGAGACCGTACATATAGAGGTTCTACTGTATCTTAAGGTGTGAAAAATGCTTGCTACTTTTTATGTAGAGTTGTGACAAATTCGCTTCGATCTTCTAACATAATCGTGGGCATGCCTAATTTCAGGGACGGAACGGGATCTCGTCCCGGAAATTACGTATCTTAACCCGTCCCGTCAGGGAGATTAGGCATCTTGACTTGTCCCGTCCCGGAAATTAGGTACCTAGATTTTCGGGATAGTTCCGTCCTGTCCCGGAAATTAGGTATCTAGATTTTCCGGGACGGTTCCGTTCCGGAAATTAGGCATGCCCCATAATCGTAGACTTTTGATACCTGCATACCAATTTTCATATCTCTGAGACTTGTAAATTCTTCAATCAATTTGAACAAACAAAAAACTTTTTAATATATAAGACATTGAATAATTATTCTACTGTTGCAATACTTTTAGGCAAATGCATTCACAATATTTCCTAAATCAAAACAGTCTACAATTTTGCGTTTAATTACGGTTAGGCTATAAATTAATTGATATTTTTCAGGATTCAAAATAATGATTAAAATGGTCGTCTGGGAATGGAAGCTACACAGATCTAACGATGGAGGTGGACGGCTATCAAAGATTAGGAATGAATTTTAACTTTGATTTTAACCAAGTAATCCAACCAATTAAAAGAGCACAATAAAATAGACACAAGAATGACTAATTATTTGCAAGAAATTACTGGTTCCTATGAATAATTACTTAAGTAATATAAGCAATTGCCAATTTTACAATTTTGCATTTAAGTGGAGATATACTTTTGAATCAAAACTTGAACATAAGAAAGAGGTTGAAAGTAACAAAACTTTATTTAGAAATCAAGGAAGGAAAACGAATTGGACAAGTACTAAGGTGCAAAGGTGATATGCTAGGTCCAGTGCCCTAGTTTTACCCCCCCCCCATGGCTACGCCACTGTTATGAACACTCTAATGTTCATGAAAATGGGCATAACTGGGGTTATTTTACGAACGTGCATATGCAGTTGTATTTACTAAAAGGGTGTCACGCTAATTTAGTTCAGTTAGTACGGGCTCACAACAATCAGCCAATCCAAAAGTCAGAATTAAGAATGAGTCAGATAACTCGAGACTAGAAAATAGAAAAGCTCTGAAAATCAGGCACCTCCTATAACTAATAATACACTTTATTTACCTGACAAAATGTTATTCTGGTTTGTATGTACAGGTAAACCTCCCAAAGCGGCACCTCCGAGTAGCGGCAACTCTCCGAGAAGCGGCATCATCCCATTCCACCGATTGATTTCCTATACTAATAGTACTTCTTCAACCTCTGAGTAACGGCACCTCCGAGTAACGGCAACCTCTGACATACGGCAGTTAAGTGAACTCCCGATTGAAATTTTTAATACAAAATTACCTCCGAGATACGGAACCAATCAGATGTATATGTAACAATCACTCATATACATGCCATTCTTTAAGAACGTTTCAAATAAGAAGTTAAAATATATACATATTATAACATATCATTTATATTACATGATTGTAGGAAATTAGGTTATTAGAGGAGTCCGTCTGAAGAAATGGCATTCACAATTTCCTTCATTTTATCTATGTAAATCTTGGGTCCATACAGATAATAGACACACGAAATTTCTAGGCCAAAACCTGCTTCTCGGTTTATTGGTTTAGATTTAACCTCAGCAAAGGCTTTGTTTATGTCTCTCTTCAAAAATTGTGAAATTCTTGGTGCTAGATTATAAGGGACATGGCCTACAACCAGGCCGTCTTTCATAACTGATACTGCATACTTATCTTTAATATTGTCTGGCTCCCGGATTAAGTTCAAACGTTCTTCTTCCTCTGGAGTCAAATATCCATATAAGCATGGTAACCTCTCACAAATGATTAGAGAAAAACGTCTTTATAACCAATTTAGATTCATATAACCGATTACTACTGTATTAGTATCAATATATGCTATTTTAGCTTTTGAATAATATATTAAGGGTGTCTACGAGCAACCTCCGAGAAGCGGCACAAAATCATTTTTCCGATGGGTGCCGCTTTGGGAGGTTTACCTGTATATGACAATCAATTTCGAAGAACTTATCTAATTACTCTAATTACTCTAATTACTCCTGTAGAACAGCCTTCGTAAACAATTTAGGATCAAAGTTCTAATTACTTTAGATCAACTCGAGAACTTTTGTCGAATCTGTACATTTTGATGCTTACATATATCTAATATTTAATTATCATACGTACAGTAGCGTTAATACTTGTTTTGCTTACAGCCATCTAATCTAAACTGGTTGAAACGTAAATTGATAAGGGCTGTGCCATTTGTTAGCTATCAATGCTTACAGTCTAGCATCAGCTCTAACATTAAGTCTAGTATAAATTAATTGATGTAAAGTGATATCTGTTAGCTAATATTCCATCATTTTATCCAAAAATGGATCTAATACTGAATGTAGTATTAGTAATTTTATCTTTCTCAGTTGCTACTATTTTTGCTCAAGGTAAAATATTTTAACATCGATCAATTGTAGTCAGTAGAAGTTAAGTATATGCACATAATATACTAAATCACATGATATTTCAATGTATATATAGCTCCAAGCAGTGGATGTGACTTGGTCACGGGTGAGGGGAAGTGCTTCAGCTATTTTGCGAGCACAGCACTTGATTGGTTCGATGCTAGAGCTCGTTGTCAGTCTTGGGGAGGAGAACTAGCTAGCATCACTTCAGGAGTTGAAGTTATTGCACTGCGTCTTGCAGCTACAGATCCTTCTCAATTTGATAGTTGTTGGGTTGGCCTGAATGACATTGAAGGAATTGGGGCTTATGTGTGGAGTGATGAGAGCAACAGTTCCTACAGAAACTGGGTTGATAACCGCTTTGAATATGATTGTGTAATAACTAACAAATATAATAATCTGTGGTATGACCATCCTTGCTCTGCTTTGGATATTGGATGTTACTACTGTGACAATCTTAATGGTGAGTTACTCTTCAATAATTTTATATTTTGAAATGTTACTTGAATCTTCTTTTTCTGCTATTTGAATGTGTTACAGGGGAATTTAGAATAGAATGCAAGGTCTTAGAACCTTATTGCCAAGACAAAGTAGCTACAATTAGAATATTAAATCGTTGTAGAATTCATTGTGTCTGGAAACCTAAAAAGTAATCAAGCAAAGTGAGACCACAATGTGTGACGTATAATTTATTTCAGATCTAAGCACCAAGTGAAAATTTTAAATATTTTAGTACATCTCGATAAAATGGCATAGTTAAATGGGAGATGATCTAATTTTAACTTTGTGTCAATTTGTTATCTAACTAGCATTATAATTCGTGTCTATTCGTCTTTAAAATTTCTTCCTGGTTTAAGTACAAGATTAAAATATCATATACAAAACGTTCATAGGTAGGAATCTTAGTATTTCATAGATTCTAATCAGGAATCTTCACGTAGTTTTTGATAAACATCCAAATAATATTTTGTTCCAAATAGTAACGCTGTTCGGGAAGGTAGAATCTGGATTTGAAAGTCTGAGAAGTCATGAACACCTGTTCCAAGACACAACTCTGTTCTGCATTACAGAGAACAAGAACACTCCAAGCGTCGTGTGGGAGTATGTGGATCTATCTGGAGTTAGAACAAACATCACTGTGAATAGCTCACTTAATGTGGACAGAGGATTGAGTACACTACGAGTGTACACTGATAGGCCAGGATTCTACTCCTGCACTGTCAGCCGAGACAATGGAGCTATCAACAGAGAATATGTTGTTGTCATGGCTGATCCTGCAACAATGTATGGTGAGCAATTTGGCTGAACTTTCCATGTTTTAGATCGGTGATTTTCAATCTATTTCTCTCCGCGGATCCCCTTGATACAATCTATAGTTTTCAGTTTGAACAAGACTGTTGAAGATGTATCAGTTCTATTTATCTGAGTTGTACATCCTTCTAGACACGACTCAGTATTGAATTCGTTGCCCACAAAAAGTTTTTCCTTCTTTTATGTCCTCGTAAATTGATCACGTGTAAAAGTATCAAAAATTGTAAATGGAAAAAAAGTAATGTACACCTTTAAATTCCCGAACTTTCAAAAATAATATGTACTCTCCTAATTATAGGTACTCCTTTCGGAAAGTTAGATTCGGGATACAGAGGATTGGAAAACTATGACTACCTCTACCAAGAATCTACTTTGTTCTGTGTTAGAGAAAGAGTGAACACCTCAGTCTTAATTTGGGAGCATGTGAACCTAGCAGGCGTTCGAACAAACATAACTGATAGAAGCATAATGTATGAAAGCATAGGACTGAGCATCATACAGATCTACACTGACATGCCAGGATTCTACTCGTGCACGACCAGTCAAGATAATGGAACTGTGATGGAAGAATACAGTGTTTACTTGGCTCATCCTTCTGTATTTCCAGGTGAATAAGTAGAAATTGAAAACAAACAGCTGCTGAAACTTTAATCAGAAACTAAACGATACTGGTCGATTTATGAATTGTTTTGTTGAAATTCCGATTGATTAACGTTCGTAGGACATACAGTGATATTTAATTAATAACTTGGTTCTTTTTCTCCTAGGCTGTGACTTGGTTACAAGTGATGGAAAGTGCTTCAGCTACTTTTCGAGCACAGCACTTGATTGGTTCGATGCTAGAGCTCGTTGTCAGTCTTGGGGAGGAGAGCTAGCTAGCATCACTTCAGGAGTTGAAGTTATAGCACTGCGTCTTGCTGGAGGTCCTTTTCCTACTAGTTCTTGTTGGATTGGTCTGAATGACATTGAAGCAGTTGGGGCTTATGTATGGAGTGATGAGAACAGCAGTTCCTACAGAAACTGGGTTGATAACTACTTTGACCATGATTGTGTAATAACTCACATATACAATAACCTTTGGTATGACCATCTTTGCTCGGCTTTGGATATTAGATGTTACTACTGTAGCAATATTCCTGGTGAGTTACCTTTCAAACATTTACGTCGTTTTGCAATGCTACTTGTATCCTCTTTTCCTAGTTTTTGAATGTGCTACAGCAGGATTTAGAATACACGAGTGTGGGAGCATTAGACCCTGTCCCCAGGTTAATTAGACATATTTTCCTTAAGAAATCCATTAAACTTAGTTCTATAGAAGAAACCACCAATTCAATGACGACTTGAAATCAAAATGCAGCGATTCATGATTTTTGGAAAGCAGTTGCCTATATTCTCAGTTTTACCTACGGCACGCGACATTATTTTTTCTCAAACTTTGTACACTTTCAGGACAAAGTTTGAGAAAAAATAGTGTCGCGTACCGCAAGTAAAACTGAGAATATAGGCAACTGCTTTCCAAAAATCATGAATCGCTCAAGGCTCCAGGATTGAATAAACTCTCACAAAATTGGGCATGCCTAATTTCCGGGACTAGCCAGAAAATTACCTAATTTCCGGGACGGATCAGGCTAAGATACCTAATTTCCGGGACCAAGCAAGTTCAGATGCCTAATTTCCCGGACGGTACGTGATAGGAACATCTCGAAAAATGTAGATACCTAATTTCCGGGACGGAACCAAAGTACCTAATCACACAGTCGAGTCGATTCAGTATAATAGTAGCACCATTTATCACGCCAACTCCTTATGTAGCTACATCAAAATCCAGATATTTCGCATTTTTATGGTTACAAGCGCGCTTCGCTTGCTTGCGCTGCGCGGCTAGCGGACACTTTGTGTCCGCCTGAGGCGCCCTTTGGGCGCCTGTGGTTACCATTGATTAATTATATGGGAGATAACGTCCCAAAATACGCCTGTCCTACTGTCATAATCGATATCGCACGAAAAATCACCAAATTTGTCAATTTTTAAAATTTTGATACGTAATGATGACGTCATAACAGAGTGATGAGTCATCATTTTTTGATAGCATTTGGATCATATGTGAGATATATTAATATACATATTCTATTAAAATTTCAGCCTTCTATCTCCTATAATGGCTGAGTTATGCCCGAATAACTGTGTTGCTTAACTTTTAAAAATGTGACAATGACGACATTTTGCTCTGAACTCAGAACTTACTGGAGCCATAGCTAAAATACTCCCACATGCCAAAAATTAGCTTTCTGCGCCCGGCAGTTTCTTCAATCAATTCGTTACAGATACATACTAAGTATATATATACATATATATACTAGATTAATCGAGTTTTAATAGTAAGGATATAGGGGGCAGATACATACATAGCCAAGATGCAGCACATTCGACCTAGACCGCAACATCAAAGGCTGTGCCCACTACAATTAACACAAATTAGCATTGGGTGCCGCTACCCTCTCACGGAATGAACTAGAATTGCATCACCATAAATACACCCCTGTATGGAGGGACCTCCGAGGTGCTACGATCCGAGTAAAATACAGTCGACTCCGCTTAATAGGGTCACATCGGTCAGAAGACATTTTGCCCCGATTAAGCGGAGAACCCTATTAACCGAAAATCTTTTGTATTAGCTTCAATGTGTGAGAGCTATTCCGGTCCTGCCAAAAGTGGCCCGATTAAGCGGTTGACCCGATTAAACAGTGACCCTATTAAGCGGAGTCGACTGTATTTTTAATTTCTTGATTGCTATGATAGTTTATATATGTTCGTTTTCTATATGTTTGTGATAATTTGTCTAATTAATAGCATATCAAAAATACAAAAATGCCAAAAGGGAAATGAGTAAAAAAATTTTCACCACTTTCTAATATGTAAACCTCCGAGATGTGAAATCATTTGGGAGTAGATGCTTGTGCCAAATCTCTGAGGTTGTCGCATCTCGGAAGTCCCTTCCCCTATATAACCATTAAAATGCGAATTCACTGTATTTATATGCAGTTATTTAAATGATTTACCTGATTAATCGGTATCACAATTACACTGAATAAACTCGACTGTATCATTAAGTACTTTGGTCCCGTCCCGGGAATTAGGTACTTAGATTTTCCGGCGTGGTCCCGTCCCAGAAAATAGGTATCTTACCCTGTTCCATCAGGGAAATTAGATATCTAGATTTTCTGGGACGGTACCGTCCCGGAAATTAGGCTGCCCCATAAAATTGTTAAGAATATTATACTCGTATCTACAATATTTAATCAATCTAGTAATAACTAAGATTATGGGAGTAATAGAAAAAATATACCCAATTATGAGACGCAACTTATGCCTCAGAATGTAGAATGCAGGGTCTTATAAATTGTATTCTAAAGATAAAACAGCTACACTTTCGAATCTTAAATCGTTGTATAAAATTGAGTTATGTGCAGCTAAAATATAGGGTAGCCCAATGAAATTTAGAGTAATTTTGAAATATCATATTTTTGAAGAGTAGTTTCTAGGTTTAAGTTACAAACTACTTAATAAAGTATTAACCATTAATTCTATTCAAAATGTCCCCTTTTGACTTCCTCACATCGTCGCAATCGTGGCTTAAATTGATCAATACACCGATTTACTTTGGATATATTCAATCTGGCCCAAGTACGGGTAATTTTTCTCTTCTGATCCTCCAAGCCTTTTTATGATTTATGATACACTTCTTACTCCAGCATGCCCCAAATCCCATGGTCGAGGGGATTAAGATCCGGAGAGTTCTGGGGGCCAATCTTGTTTTGTTCAAAATTGACATTTTCAGATTTCAAGAAATCTACGATTTTGGTGGAGGTATGACAGGTAGCTGAGATCTGTTGGAAAGCAAGATTGTGCTCACGTCAAAAGGGAATGACACAACAAGGGATAAATTTGAACTTTTATAACGACAAGCGCGCTTCGCTTGCTTGCGCTGCGCGGCTGGCAGACACTTCGTGTCCGCCAGAGGCTCCCTTCGGTCGCCTGGAGGTGACATTGGTTAATTATAAGGGAGATATCATCTCTAAATATGTCCATCTTAGTTTTAAAATCGATATCACTCGAAAAAACAACAAATTTGTCAATTTTTAAAATTTTGATGAGTAATGATGACGTCATAGCAAAGTGATGAGCCATCATTTTTTGATGATAGTTGTATCATATGTGAGACGTGTTAGTATACATATTCTATTAAAACTTCAGCCTTCTATCTCCTATAATGGCTGAGTTATGCCCGAATAACTGTGTTGCTTAACTTTTAAAAATGTGACAATGACGTCATAATTCCATGATGAGTCGACATTTTGCTCTGAACTCAGAACTTACTGGAGCTATAGCCCACATGCCAAAAATCAGCCTTCTGCGCCCGGCAGTTTCTTCAATCAATTCGTTACAGATATATATATATATATATACATACAATAATCGAGTTTTAATAGTAAGGATCTACATTCATGATCTCTCTCTGTTTGAAGAAAACACGATCGGTTTTCAGATTATGAGCTATTTCTCCCCAAACCATCATTTTCGACAGAATTTCCTCCTTTCGATTATGGATTTCTTATTTAGAGGCTTCTTCCTCCTTGTTTGATATAAATCCGATCGTTTTGACGATTAAGAGGCTGATCTAATAAAAAATATATTTCATCGTAAAACAGAATTTGTTTAAGGGAGTTTTGTCAAATACTCGTCGAAGAGCTATCACTCTTTTGGTCTTTTGAGGAGTTGAGAGAATTTGTTTCGTTAACCTTCTTTCTAACAATTAATTTCAAGTCCCTCTTGGCAATATTTTGGGCAGTTGGTTTTGGTACTCCGATCGATCTCTCTTGCGATATTTCAATGATTGCGCTACTAATACATGAGCTGAACTTGTTTTTCTAGTGGTATTTCCACCATTACGGAACCTGTATATAGACTGTCGCTCGCGATATTCCAAGGTTCTCCACAAGCTTCAAGATCTCAGATGCATTTTGTCCACTCTTGATACTTGTATATGCTTCGATATTTTATCTCTTTGTTATTTCATTAATACAAGCGCGCTTCGCTTGCTTGCGATGCGCGGCTGACGGACACTTTGTGTCCGCCGGAGGCTCCCTTCGGTCGCCTGGGGTCACATTGGTTAATTATAAGGGAGATAACATCTCTAAATACGTCTGTCCTGCTGTTATAATCTATATCGCACGAAAAATCACCAAATTTATCAATTTTTAAAATATTGATGAGTAATGATGACGTAATAACAAAGTGATGAGTCATCATTTTTTGATGATAGTTACATCATATGTGAGGTATGTTAGTATACATATTATATTAAAATTTCAACCATCTATCTCCTATAATGGCTGAGTTATGCTCGAATAACTGTGTTGCTTAACTTTCAAAAATGTGACAATGACGTCATAATTCCATGATGAGTCGACATTTTGCTCTGAGCTCAGAACTTACTGGAGCCATAGCCAAAATACTCCCACATGCCAAAAATTAGCTTTCTATGACCGGCAGTTTCTTCAATCAATTCGTTACAGATATATATATATATATATATATATATATATATATACACATACACAATAATCGAGTTTTAATAGTAAGGATTTGCGGTAACAACCACAAATTTATATTGTACATACAGTAACTGATATACTTTAGATGAGTAAAATAATCGGAGGTTATGTAAGCCTCAATTTCATTGAGCCACACTGTATGTGATGTATTATTTATTTCTGACCTAAGGACCAAGTGAAATTTTCAACATTTTTAGCACATCTGGGAAAAATGGAATATTTGAATAAGATATCATCTAGTTTTTCTCGTGACAGTTGGTTTCTAACTGATTTTTAAAAACGGTGCATATTTCTTTTTTGAAATTTCTTCTTGGTTTATCTACAAGATTAAGATCTTCTATACAGTACCTTCATTGGTAGTAATCTGAGTACAGTCGAGTTCATATATTACGTAATCCTCTGGGAAGCGAAAAAAGTACTTATTTATCCGTAAGTACGTAATAACCGACTTGATATTGCATAGGAATTTATATATTAAATGAATTTTGCTTCAGAGAAATCAATACGTAGTAATTACATCTCATCCCACAAACTAACCAAGTTCTAGTGTATTTCAGAGATTCTAATCTGGGCTGTTCATGCAGTTAATAAGTGTTTGTAATAAACATTTTATATATTGAAACGCATGGATTTTGAGTTTGCCGACTATACTGTGTAGAGTGACCAACTTTTGAAAAGAGTGGTTATATCCTGACTCATAGCCTACTGTGTATAAGGCCTCACAGTAACTTGACTAGGGATGCGTTAGAAGATGGTGGAACTAATACATGAACTGCCATAAATCATTAACAAAGCACAATAGAGCTTAGGAATGTATTACCAGCATATATAATGGTGTCAAAGTACCCATATCCGTTATTAAAATTTAGATTAGTCACCATATGGTTGCGCAATAGGTTATATTTGTGACAAATTTGGTGATTTTCAGAGGTCATTTAAGGGCACTTCTAAGTGTTTTTAGCAACATTCCATAAAGAAAATCCAAAATTTTCGTATTAAAACCTATTCACATCTCAGTTCTATGCGAAAAATTTTATAATAAAAACACTTAGAAGTGCCCTTAATTAACCTCTGAAAATCAGCAAATTTGTCACAAATATAACCTATTGCGCAACCATATGATGACTAATCTAAATTTTAACAACGGATATGGGTGTTATGATCACGGTTCAGGAAGTGATCAACCACTTGGAATAGCAGATATAGTACTTGTATAATGCGATATAATATGAGCTATAAAGCGAAGAGAATTCTAGTTAAGTAATCGTGCATACTAGTGCCTTGAAGTGGAGCTGCGCTAGGCGTAGTTTCTATATCTAACTAAGATCTCTGGTTGCCTAATAACCTAACCATAACATCACCCCCCTTTTATCTTTCCCCTGCTAGTTCTTTTCCTTGAATCTGTTCGACACCCGGTCCCAAGGTATGAATTCTCCATAGTATTGTTTGGGTTTTCTGATACGCGAGGGATACCGTCTCTGTACTTCCTCTGGCTCTGCGGCTGGAACCTCTACATTTCTGTATTCATTGGCTGCATGTGCTTGCTCTGACTCTTCACTCGGCAGTGCGATGTCTGTCCGTTCGTCATCTATCTCTCCTCCCGAGTTTCCTGCGGAGTTCTGTAGAGGCTGGGCCACCGCCAGCTCCTCTCCATTCGTCTCTAACCTCTCCGAGATCCCACTCATTGGTTGTTCCAGTTCAGGTGTGGTTAATGCTATTTCGCCTGGATAAACTTTGCATCTGTCGAGGTGGACCCATTTCGTTCGATATCGTTTGTTACCTTCCCTCCAGCCACCTCTTTGAGTCTTCAATTTCACATCTGGGCCCCTTCTATCCAACACCTCATACGGACCCTCATATCGTGGGTCTAATGCGTCCTGTCGCGCACAATTCCTAAGCATTACTTTATTCCCCTTTTCGACCTCCGAGCTCTCTCTGCCTTTATTCCGCAACTCTCTGGCCCTCGATAAGGCCCTTGTACTGTTTTCCTTCGCCATGGCGTTTAGTTCCGACTGTTTCCTTTTGAGGCTGTCCAAATACTCCCCGTGCGAATTCTGAGATCCATGGACCAGCTTTTTGCACGAAATATCAATGGGAGATCGTGGTTGCCTCCCATACGTGAGTTCATATGGAGATACTTTGCTCGATGCATTGGGCATACAATTGCAATAAAAGCTTGCTTCGCTGAGCAGGGCGGGCCATGATCCCTTATCTAACTGGCGATCGAGCATGAGGCACATTATCACCTGCTTGATAAAGCCAATATTCCTCTCTGCCATGCCATCACATTGGGGATGGTATGGTGTGGTGTGGCGTTTATCAATCCCTAAAGGAGTGCAGAACTTCCGGAATTCCGATCCATCGAGTTGAGAGCCTTGGTCGGTGATCACTATCTCTGGGGTACCATGCCCACGATACACCCATCCCCTTTCAAATGCTGCAACGACACTCTCGGCCGACTGGTTGTGAAGCGGCATCAGTTCTACGAGACGGGTGAATAAATCTACCATCATCAAAAAGTATCTGTATTCCCCATCTCCCCATGGGAGTGTCCCTATGTCAACTCCCACTGCACCACCCGGATAGTCTTTCCCGAGCACTAAAGACTCTTTGGTACACTATACACGCTCGACAATATATTCTAACATCCCTAGCCATCTTGATCCAGAAAAAATTTCTTCTTAGTGCTGCCAGAGTCCCTGCCACGCCGAAGTGTCCCAAGACATGAACTTCTTTCAATATCTCCTTCCTCAATTCGCTTGGCACTACTAGCCTTTGGTCAAAGTACAAGGCTGACCCCTCTACGCTCAAATGGCTTGAGACTTTCTTCAACTGGCCAGACGATATGACCCTCTCCTTTTCCAGCTGGTCCATAGCCCTCTGTATGACCGAGTCCTCTTTTTGTTTCTTTAGTATCTTCGAATACATCTTGTCTTGCGCCCCCAACATGTAGACCCGATCTTCAAACTCCTCTTCATTGCTCACTGCCTTGTCGTGTCTGAGATTCTCCGTCCGGCTAAGATAGTCCGCGGTTAGATTCTGGGACCCTGGCCGATATTTCACCCGATAAGGCAACTCCTCGAGTTCCAAGATCCAGCGGGCATACGTATGCCGTAGATCCTTTTGCTTCCTAAGCCATTGCAAAGGGCAATGATCCGTAAGAAAGACAACCTCGATAGCAGCCCTCAGGTAGACATACCAATTCCTAGCTGCAGACACTATAGCCCAGGCTTCTAATTGTCCAGCGCTGTAGTTTGACAGAGCTGGAGTTAGTGTGGAAGAGTAATAACAAATTGGCCTCAATTTGTTTGCGACTGGATCTTCTTGGGAGAGTACTGCGCCCACCCCCTGTGAGCTCGCGTCTGCTTCGACATAAAAGGTCTTTTCCCAATCTGGGAATGCTAAAATTACCGGTTCCCTCAACAATTTATCCCTCAGCGATGCAAACGAACCCTCGGATTCGTCAGTCCATTCCCATTTTGCTCCTTTCTTGGTCAGTGAATATAATGGTGCTGCTATCGTGGCCATGTTGGCGATGGAACCCCTATAGTAGTTGACCGTACCTAGAAACCGTTGTAACTCTTTAACAGATCGCGGTCTGGGGAATGATTTTACTTTCTCCAGATAAGATAAAACGGGTCTTCTACCAGTGCGAGAAATGTGGTGCCCGAGAAACTCGCACTCAGAATATGCGAGACGACATTTGTCCCTTCGTAATTGAATATTTGCGCGTCGGAGGCGTTTGAAAACTTCCCAAAGGTGATGATAGTGTTCTTCGAACGATTTCGAGAATATAATAATGTCATCCACGTAACTCTCTGCATATTTGAGGCCTTGCAACGTTTTATCCATCAGCCTCTGGAATGTAGCACCTGAATTTACCATTCCGAAAGGCATGACCAGCATTTCATATAATCCCCTTGGGGTATGAAATGCTGTCTTCTCTACGTCCTTTTCTCTCATGGGTACGCACCAGTATGCGCTGGCCACGTCAAGACATGAAAAATACACGCTTCCATCGAGCTTATCCAGTATCGATTGAGGGTTAGGTGGTCCGTATGCGTCTCTTTTGGTAATTGAGTTCAACTGCCTGTAGTCCACTGCGAATCTCATCCGTCCGTCCTTCTTCTTGACTAGGACTACATCACTTGCCCAGGAAGATTTTGAAGGTCTGCATATGCCGTTAATGCACATCTCGTCCACTTGCTTCGTAATTTCCTCTTCCCATGATGGGGGAATTCTCCTAGGCCTTGATCGTAATGGGGTGTTTGATTCCAGTTCGACGCCATGGGCGTGATTCATCTCCACTCTCGCTGGTCGCTTCGGGTCCTCCGCGAAGATCGTGGCGGACTCAGCCAACAAGTTTCTTATCTCGTTTGATTCCCTCTTGGATAAACTCTTATCGATGAGTTCTACTTCTGAGATTTCTCCTCTGGCCACTTCTTCTATTTCGTTTGATACTTCCGCCCTCGCCAGCGGTGTTGAGCCGCTCACTGCCGTCTGTATTGGTTCCCAGTCGTTTCCCAGTTTGATACGCCCCTTCTCGAAATCAAATGCCACTTCCTTGAATTTTCCCATAAAACCTCGACCGAGGATGAGCGTTGGATTGCCTGAATCGAGTACTTGCAAACGCTGAATGATTGGAGTATGTGCACCCACGCGTATCTCTGCATCGATGTACCCCACCACTTGAATTGGGGCATCACACAACCCGAACACTCTACTCGGAGATTCGACAATGTACAGTTCCATATTGAGGGATTGCAATGTACTTCGGTCGATTACACTCGGCCTAGCTCCTGTATCGAGCATTGCGCTAGTCCTCCTTTGGCCTATCTGAATTTGAATGGTAACCGCGTCTTCTCCTGGGCCCACTAGTAGTACTGGCCCCTCACTCCCACCTCGCTTTCTCCAAGCCTTCTGATTTCCTTGAAATTTCTTTGTCCTTGGGCAATCCCACGACTTGTGACCCCGCTGCCCATGTCCAACAAGGTTTATTGGGGCAATTCCGAGATACATGGCCCGTTTCTCGACACTCATAGCATTCCATCCCTCGCCTCTGTTGCGGGATGTATCTCTTTTTACTCTGGTCCGTTTTGTTTCGGACGACTCTCACACCCTCGGGACTCGAAGTTTCGCTTTGACTTTCCGGTGGCGTACAACTTTGCGATAAAATTTTCGCAACCTTTTCCGTTGCTCGATCTCGATGTCCTTGACTCATCGGTACTCCTTTCGATGTGAACGTTTCTCTAATCTTGACCGCGAACAGCATGCCGTCCTCTTCGGTGAAGTCGGCTTCCTTGGAATTGATCCAATATTTGGCTTGCTGGTTTACCTCGCATGGAAGTTGTGTGGTCATAAAAATGCATATCTGTTTTGTAGACAACCCTGCTCTCAAACCTTCCTCTAAGTAACGGCTGAAGAAATCATAAACCAGTTCTCCCACTGGCCACACCATTTGACGGAACTTGCTTGTCGCCTGGAATCTGTCTGTGGGTGGATCTAACCTTTCTTTCAATAGTTTAAAAGCGTCGTCCAATGTCTCCTTTTGTATCGCTGCTAAGACCACGCGTTCTTCCATCTTTCCCCGGTTTACGTACGCCGGAAGGAGTCGAATGGCCGATCCCTGCTGGAGGGAAACGACACTCGCCCGAAACTTCGGCTCCCAGTCTGCGATCTTCTGATTCGCGGACAATGGGGGCACCGAAACTGTCAATGGAGTAGCCATCTGAGAAACTAACTAGAATTATGTTATGATCACGGTTCAGGAAGTGATCAACCACTTGGAATATCAGATATAGTACTTGTATAATGCGATATAATATGAGCTATAAAGCGAGAGAATTCTAGTTAAGTAATCGTGCATACTAGTGCCTTGAAGTGGAGCTGCGCTAGGCGTAGTTCCTATATCTAACTAAGATCTCTGGTTGCCTAATAACCTAACCATAACATGGGTACTTTGATACCATATTTATATATGCTGTTAATACATTTCTAAGCTCTATTGTGCTTTGTTAATGATTTAAGGCAGCTCATGTATTAGTTCAACCACCTTCTACCGCATCCCTAGTCCCAAATCCGCAAGTTACTCTGAGTTATATATATACAGTAGGCTATGCCTGACTATTAAAACTCGATTAATGCGAGTTCAGATGAAAATACGACCCATCATGAAATTATGACGTCATTGTCACCTTTTTTATAATTAGAATTTTCAGTTTTTCGACTATAAATTAGCCATTTTAAGTGATAGAAGGCTGAAATTTTAATAGAATGTGTATTTAATATACTTCACATATGCAACTATCATCAAAAAATGATGACTCATCACTCTGTTATGACGTCATCATTACTTATTAAAATTTAAAAAATTAACAAATTTGGTGATTTTTCGTGCGATATCGATTATTTATCACCCTTTTAATTCATTAATGTGATCCCAGCCCCCGCAGGGCGCCTCTGGCGTAAACAAAGTGTCCGCCAACCGTGCATCGCAAGCAAGCGAAGCGCGCATGTGTTATATATTTTTAATTTACCGACTATACTATGTGTAGTGGCCAATGTCTGAAATGAGTGACTATAATAATGTTATATGCTATATTTTTCCTCGGTGATCTCCGTATGGCTAAACCATCAAAGATTAAAGTCTGAAATTTGGAAATAGGTGCTTTAAGAGCAAAGCTGCAAATGGATCACATGTAACAACTCATGACCCATATAACCATGGATCAATGACCTATTCATGTTAAAATGTGGCCAATTCTGACCCATTATGTATTTCATTATTAGGAGCAAGTATTATGTAAGCATTTTGTTTAACAAAATCATGAAATCAAGTTGTTTTATATCCTTCTAACACAACAGAGACAACTTCGATAGTTTCTGGTAACATTGCATTCCGTTGAGATGTTATGATATTCCGAGCATTAAAAGCACTAAAGTATCTCTCTAATTCTGATGGGGATGTCTGAATTATTTATAGTCGCATGGCAATTATTGATAATAATGGGAACCGAAGTTTATTCTGCTTCCACCCATCAAGTAGATTAAAATTCTCCCGTTTCGGAACCGTTCCTTGAATATACAAGTACATTTGTAACTCTCCATTAAATTGTAAATCAATGTTTGTAATTTGATTTGTTGTTGAGAGCGTCGTGGTTTCATCGATTTGAAACCAACTGAATGGGTCATATTTGATCTTCTTTTGAGGTTGTATATCAAGGCTAGATTGATCCAACTCAAGGTGTAAACAACATCTTCATACTGCTGCGATATTGACACTTTCATTAGTTTGAGTCACCATTTTGCTGGGATAGGAAGAGATTCCTTGATCTGTCTAAAGAAACCTTCCCGAACAACTTTCGATTTTACTAACGTAAACGACCTCAACGATGGGTCAATAAAGTACCACCAGGGTTTTTTTGATTTAAATCAATGATTTTTAATAATAAAAATCATGTTTTAAATTTACAATAAAGTACAGTAGCCTCTCGTTGATACGAACACGGATAAGGCGAAATACCGATTAAAGCGAACAAGGTTTGATTCCCCAGCCTGTACAAATGCATGGAATTAACTTCGGGTAATACGAATTCCGGATGATACGTACAAGTTTCGACGGTTCCCTGGTTCGTATAACGAGATTCGACTATATTCGAGTTATAATGATTAGTAAACAATGTTCATCGATGACTTTTTAATAATATAATGTAGCCTGGTGACCATGACTCATTAAAAATGATGAAATTGCATAAATATGCGTTCCTATGTTGCCCAACAAGGGCTCCTAAAAAATCTAATAATTTTACATCTCGAGTGAGTGTTAAAAATGAATTAACTAGAAAATAGAAAGAGATATAAATTAGCTAATTTGAGATGAAAGGTTTATTATGAATCACACTACCTTTGTATCTAATTATTTTCATGATCAAGTAATAATGACTCATCAATGGTTGTATTATGTATGAAAGATATCAAAAAGATACTCCGGTTTCTCTCCGGCTTTATAATGCAGCCGCCATCGAGGCATCTTACAAATGCGCCGCGAAATCAAGTGAGTATTGTCTACATACATGCCAACCTGGGCCATTATAAAAACTGGACGGAGCGTTAAATTTCGCGGGACATGGTGGAACGCATAGAAAAGTACTATACATTCAATAAAATACACAAATGCGGGACATAATTGGGAAATTACATGCAAAAATGACACTCGAGAAAATTAGATCAATAGAAGAGTGAAAAAACGGGGTGTCCCATCAACAACGGCGCATTTGTCAAGTATGCGTTTACAGTGGGACATTGGGACTTATTTGAGCAATGCTGTGTGAGACTATATTCACTTGTTATCGCGGAGCATTTCTGGGATGTCTGGATGGCGGCTGCATTATAATGATGGAGGAAAATGGGGAATCTTTTTTTTATTTGGCCTCGCCTTACCGCGGGCTTGGAAAATTTCTAGGATCGTTCCGATAGTCACCTGGCTACATAAATATTCATTAATAGATGTGTGAAAATAATAATGAATATTCCAAATAGGAACTCTGTTCGGAAAGATTAAATCAGGATTTGAAGGTCTGAAAATTCATGAACACTTGTTCCAAGACACAACTCTGTTCTGCATTACAGAGAATAAGAACACTCCAAGCATCGTGTGGGAGTATGTGGATCTATCTGGAGTTAGAACAGACATCACTGTGAATAGCTCACTTAATGTGGACAGAGGATTGAGTACACTACGAGTGTACACTGATAGGCCAGGATTCTACTCCTGCTCTGTCAGCCGAGACAATGGAGCTATTAGCAGAGAATATGTTGTTGTCATGGCAGATCCTGCAACAATGCGTGGTAAGTAATTTGGCCAAACATTCTATGTCTTAGGTCGTTGGTTCTCAATCTACTTCTCTCTGCAGGTCTCTTATGATACTACAATCATAGATCCTAGGTTGATAACCATTGTTGTAAATGTATCGATTTGATCAAATTCAGTTGCCTATCCTGCACTAATCTGTCAGACAACACTCTGCATTATACAGCCTTCCAGAAATACGCTCCTAATCTAAAATTTCTAAATTTTCATACGCCTAAATCGCTAAATGACATTATAATATTGGGTAAATTGGGTATTTTTCTGAATTTTTAAGCTCCAAAACACTTTGTAGCTTAAAGTCATACGCCTAAAGGAGCGTCTCGCGCTCCTAGATAATTCCTTGACACTCTGTGCATTAATTTGTCACCCACAGGACGTCTCCTCCTCTTTTATGTCCATAAGAATTGGTTCCCGTGCCATAGTATCAAATATTGCAAAAGGGAGACATTATAACTACAGAACTCTCGAACTTTTCTCGAACTTTCAATAATAGTATGTGCTACTCCAGTCAATTTATTGTTTAACTATAGGTACTCCTTTCGGGAAGTTAGAATCAGGATACAGAGGATTGGAAAACTATGACTACCTCTACCAAGAATCTACCTTGTTCTGTGTTAGAGAAAGAGAGAACACCTCAGTCTTAATTTGGGAGCATGTGGACCTAGCAGGCGTTCGAACAAACATAACTGATAGAAGCATAATGTATGAAAGCATAGGACTGAGCATCATACAGATCTACACTGACATGCCAGGATTCTACTCGTGCACGACCAGTCAAGATAATGGAACTGTGATGGAGGAATACAGTGTTTACTTGGCTCATCCTTCTACAATGCCAGGTAAACAAGTAGAAATTGAAAACAGCTGCTGAAACTTTGATCGATAACTAAACGATACTGATTGAGTTGTGAATTATTGGGCCGAAATTCCACCTGATTAATGTTCGTTGAGAGAACATAGTGTAATTCGGGCATGCCTAATTTACGGGACGGGACGGCATTCCGTCCCGTAAATTAGGCATGCCCGTGTAATTCGATTAATGACCAATGTTCTTTTTCTCCTAGGATGTGACTTGCTCACAAGTGATGGAAAGTGCTTCAGCTACTTTTCGAGCACAGCACTTGATTGGTTCGATGCTAGAGCTCGTTGTCAGTCTTGGGGAGGAGAGCTAGCTAGCATCACTTCAGGAGTTGAAGTAATAGCACTGCGTCTTGCTGGAGGTCCTTTTCCAACTAGTTCTTGTTGGATTGGTCTGAGTGACATTGAAACAGTTGGGGCTTATGTGTGGAGTGATGGGAGCAGCAGTTCCTACAGGAACTGGGCTGATAACTACTTTGATTACGATTGTGTAATAACTCACATATACAATAACCTGTGGTATGATCATCCTTGCTCGGATTTGAATATTGGATGTTATTACTGTGGCAATCTTCCTGGTTAGTTACTCTTCAATTATTTTATGTTTCAAATACTACTTGTATCCTCTAAATCATTGCTCAATTTATACAAACATGTACTCACTCCTCTATATTTCCTTTTAATGCAATTGCTAGTATAGGAGATGCCTGACATGATTGGCGTGTGACGTTTGTCCATACGTCTTAAATGAATATATGCCTACGTCCGTCTGTCTGCTCGCTCCTGGAAAATCTATTAGACCAGATTGCATATATATATATATATATATATATACACACACGAAAATTACTCCGCAATGAGTTTAATTTCTATCAATATTTGTGTATTTTTTGTTTATATATAGCGTGAGGCTATGGTGACCGACCGATCGGTGTCAATAGCTACTTCGTATATATATAACAAATAGATTGAAGAAACTGCCAAGCAAAGAAAACTGATTTTGAAATGATAACGCTCTTTGGCTATGGCTCCTTTAAGTTTTGACCTCAGACAAAAGTGTCGGCTCATCATAGAATTATGATTTCATTGTCACCTTTCTATGATTGGAAAATCAGTTTTCGACGAACACCCATCCATTTAGGTGCTGATGAAAGGCTAAAATTTCATTATAATTAATCAATGTAAAATCTAGACACACAAAGGGTGACTCTGGCGGACACTGTGTCTCCCTGCTACGCCGCGGAAATAAGCAAAGCGCGTTTGTATCTTATATATTAAAACGCTAGGAATTTTTGTGTTTGTCTGAATTGTTTAAAGGATTGGAAATTTGTAGAGACATGAAAATTGGCATGTAGGTGTCAAATAATATGACTACGATTAAGTTGTATGTGATGTATGTGAAATTTTAACACTGCTACAAATAAATTGGAAAACAATTTTTCACACCTTTTTACAATAGAAATCATTTAAAGACAATAGACTGCCATTGCAATTCTTCAAAGTTACATATGTTTATATCTTAATTGTATTATAGTGTATAGAAACAAAAAAGGTTATGTGCATATTTTCACACCATTTGACGAGTTTTGAAAAATATGCTGGAGATTAGCTTCTAAAGCTTGACATGGGGTTTTTAGGAGTCTAGATTTCGAATATCATATTTTCGAATCTATGTAATAAATTAGTTGTTTAAATATATTTACAACAAGCGCGCTTCACTTACTTACGCTGCGCGGCTGGCAGACACTTTGTGTATGCCAGAGGCGTCCTTTGGTCGCTTGAGGTCACATTGATTAATTATATGGGAGATAACATCTCTAAATACGTCTGTCCTACTGTTATAATCGATATCGCACGAAAAATCACCAAATTTGTCAATTTTTAAAATTTGATGCGAAATGATGACGCCATAACAGAGTGATGAGTTATTATTTTTTATGATAGTTATATCACATATGAATAATATTAATATACACATTCTATCAAAATTTCAGCCTTCTATTACCTAAAATGACTGAGTTATAGTCGAAAAACTGAAATTTCAAATTATTAAAAAGGTGTCATAATTCCATGATGATTTGACATTTTGGTCTGAACTCAGAACTTACCTGAGCCATAGCCAAAAGACTCCCACATGCTAAAAATCAGCTTTCTATGCCCTACAGTTTCCTCAGTCAATTCGTTACAGCTATATATATATATACTATACACGTAGTACCCAGACAAAAGTATTCGACCACCACAAAAACCTCCATACAAATAGTATTAAACTGGATCTATTCATTAAATAGAATGTGTACTCAAACAAAAAGAAATACTTTATAATTATATACTATATACAGTCGACTCCGCTTAATAGGGCCACATCAGTCAGAGGACATTTTTCCCCGATTAAGCGGAGGACCCTATGAACCGAAAATATTTGGTATTAGCTTCTATGTGTGAGAGCTATTCCGGTCCTGCCCAAAGTGGCCAGATTAAGCGGCTGACCCGATTAAACAGTGGCCCTATTAAGCGGAGTCGACTGTATATATATATATATATATATATATATATATTGTAACGAATTGATTGATGAAACTGCCAGGCATAGAAAGCTGATTTTTGGCATGTGAGAGTTTTTTGGCTATTGGTCCGGCAAGTTCTGAACTCAGACGAAAATGTCCACTCATCATGGAATTAGGACGTCATTGTTACCTTTTATAATTATAATTTTCAGTTTTTCGAGTATAAATTAGCCATTTTAAGTGATAGAAGGCTGAAATTTTATATATGATGGCGATTAGTGACACAAATTGGCAGAAGTTAATGATTTTCTATATGAGAATGACTATTTTATTTGAAAATTTTAAAAGTTAATAATTCGAATATCTAGTTTATGAATCTGATTTAAAAAAGAGAGAGAGACATTCATCGAGTTTTAATAGTAAGGATAGATGCATAAAGTAAACAAATCGCAAAAATATGCTAGACTTGATTTCAACGGTTGAAATGGGGTATTCAGAGGAGTAGAGTTCGAATATCATATTTTAGAATTTATTCGAAAAATTATTTGTCTACTTTTGTTCACAATATTTGCATAAAGTAAACAAATTGCTAAAAATAGGCTAGTTTGAGAAACTCCAGGCGCCCGCAGGGCACTTTATGAACACAAAATGTCCGCAAGCCGCGCAGCGTATGCAAGCGAAGCGAGTTTGTATAAGTTAATATCGATTGTTTCGCCATTGTTTGTCTACAATTAATTGATGTGATCTGTTAAGAGCCAAAATATTCAAGTTTGTATTAATCGCCAATTTTAGGTTGGGAAGACGATTTATTCATTTTTATGTGAAATTTTATACCAGCCCCAAAATTTACATGTAATACCTGACTGACTAGTCAATACAGACGATTTAACTGCGATTCTAAACATAAATATACTACTGAGAAAAAAAATTGAATTTTGTGGGAAATCAGGTTTACATAACTAAATATGAAATAATTTTTACTTTAAGTAGTAGAATTTATGAGTAACATGAGTGCACGAAAGGTGCCCTTTAATGCCAATCTATCTTCTAATAGGAAATCTGTTCGGGAAGATAGAATATGGATTTGAAAGTCTGATAAGTCATGAACACCTATTCCAAGACACAACTCTGTTCTGCATTACAGAGAATAAGAACACTCCAAGCGTCGTGTGGGAGTATGTGGATCTATCTGGAGTTAGAACAGATATCACTGTGAATAGCTCACTTAATGTGGAGAGAGGATTGAGTACACTACGAGTGTACACTGATAGGCCAGGATTCTACTCCTGCTCTGTCAGCCGAGACAATGGAGCTGTCAGCAGAGAATATGTTGTTGTCATCGTAGAACGTACAGCACAGAATGGTGATTAATTTATCTGAACATTATCTATTGTAGATCGATGGTTCTCAATTTACTTTTCTCCCTGCGAATCCCTTTGATATAATCTATAAATCTACAAATCCCAGTTTGAAAATGACTGTTTTGGATATTTATTTAGATTCAAAAGAATCAAAATTTAGAAAAGAGATTGAGTAAAATACAGCTCTGAACTCGTGAGATTTCAATAATAGTATCTACCACCTCACGCAATCTATTTTGTCTAACTATAGGTACTCCTTTCGGGAAGTTAGATTCAGGATACAGAGGATTGGAAAACTATGACTACCTCTATCAAGAATCTACCTTGTTCTGTGTTAGAGAAAGAGTGAACACCTCAGTCTTAATTTGGGATCATGTAGACCTAGCAGGCGTTCGAACAAACATAACTGATAGAAGCATAATGTATGAGAGCATAGGACTGAGCATCATACAGATCTACACTGACATGCCAGGATTCTACTCGTGCACGACTAGTCAAGATAATGAAACTGTGATGGAAGAATACAGTGTTTACTTGACTCATCCTTCTACATTTCCAGGTGAATAAGTAGAAATTGAAAACAGCTGCTGATATTTTAATCAACGAGATACCAGTCCAGTTATTAAATATTTTACATAAATTTCCCTCGATTCACGTTGGTTGAGAACAAATAATGATGTTGAATTTTAATTACTTTATTCATTTTTCTCCTAGGATGTAACTTGGTCACAAGTGATGGAAAGTGCTTTAGCTACTTTATGAGCACAGCACTTGATTGGTTCGATGCTAGAGCTCGTTGTCAGTCTTGGGGAGGAGAGCTAGCTAGCATCACTTCAGGAGTTGAAGTTATAGCACTGCGTCTTGCTGGAGGTCCTTTTCCAACTAGTTCTTGTTGGATTGGTCTGAATGACATTGAGGCTGTTGGGGCTTATGTGTGGAGTGATGAGAGCAACAGTTCCTACAGGAACTGGGCTGATAACTACTTTGATCATAATTGCGTAATAACTCACATATACAATAACCTTTGGTATGACCATCCTTGCTCTGCTTTGGATATTAAATGTTACTACTGTGGCAATCTTCCTGGTAAGTTCTTTACTACGTAATCTGTTTTTCTATGGATATATAATTGAATAGCGATTGTCACGTGACCGTTTATCTACTTTTTATTGAACGGGTGTTAAGAGTTAAAATATTCAAATTTGGATCAATTACCAATTTTAGGCTGGGAAAACGATCTATACATTTTTTAGCGAATCGAAATTTTCACATCTCACCACCTGAAAACCTGTACCTAACCAATGAAATTTGAGTACTTTCTAGTACAACTTGATGTGGATTAAGCGGTAAATTGGAAATATACATTACACAACACATTCAGCCAGTTTCGTAATGGCTGATTTACTCTATTAGGTTATAGAAACAATTGAAATCGATTCTGAATACAAATTTGGAACTGACAAAATAATTGAATTTGTCGAAGAATTCATGTGCACATGACCAAATATAAAATAATTTGTTGCTTTCTGCGAGAGAATTTATGAGTAGCCGTACTAAAGGTGAATTCAAGTAGATAATGCTAATCTATCTCTTGAAATAGAGACTCTGTTCGGGAAGATTGAATCAGGATTTGAAAGTCTGATAAGTCATGAACACCTGTTCCAAGACACAACTCTGTTCTGCATTACAGAAAATAAGAACACTCCAAGCGTTGTGTGGGAGTATGTGGATCTATCTGAAATTAGAACAGACATCACAGTGAATAGCTCACTTAATGTGGACAGAGGATTGAGTACACTACGAGTGTACACTGATAGGCCAGGATTCTACTCCTGCTCTGTCAGCCGAGACAATGGAGCTGTCAGCAGAGAATATGTTGTTGTCATGGCTGATCCTACAGCAATGTATGGTGAGTGATTTGGCCGAACATTACCCTCTATCAGTGGCTTCGCTCAAATAGCTAAATTTAACGGGGAGGTAAGGTTGAAAAAGCAAAATAATCTGATACCACATGAATTCCTTATGAGAAACACTGATTTAGACTGTGTGCAATAGCAGAAAATCGTGGCTTAACCGTAGAATGCCCAGAGGGGACACAGTGTCCCCGATATCACGGATGTCTGAAGCCATATAAATGCTGGGCATTCTACAGTTAACAGCGACGGTTCCACGGTTTAGAAGTAGTTCCGTTTTTTCGCCATTCGGACCACTTTGAAAAGTTGTTCTGTTTGTCATGACCAACCAGTAGCACTAGATTTGCTTAAAAGCACGTTTGCTTCAATTTTGTCTATTAATAACTTTTCACTGATGATCACACTGTTAAACACAGAAATATCGCAACCTGTGAACAACTTGAGAATTCTTCAGAATTTATAATGCATTCCCAAACTCAATTTTTGAACGGAATAAACGCCCAGCGATATGAATCTCCTGCTCCAGGTCTAATTCATCAGATTCTTCTTCTAGATCAGTGTTTTTTAACCTTTTTAGACTTCCGCACTCCTTCAGCTTTCGAAATCAAATCTCACACCCCTTTTTAATATAAAGGTGGCGTCATTACGCCTATTCAATAAAGTATCAAATAAAATTACGCCTATTCAATAAAATGCATTGATTTACACATTATATGATTTGAACATGCCTAATTTCCGGGACGGGACGGGTCAAGATGCCTAATCTCCGGGACGGGACAGAAAAGGTACCTAATTGTCCCGTCCCGGAAATTAGGTGTCTAGATTTTCCGAGACGGTCCCGTCCCGTCCCAGAAATTAGGCATGCCCATATGATTTTGAAAAAACGCTTCCAAAAATACAATAAAATATGCTTAAGCTAAACAATGCACTTCATTGAGTAGGCAAAATGGAACAAATTTGTTATTACTTATTAAATATTAATCAAGTGGCTATACATTCTCGCACCCCCTAGAATCGTCCCTCGCATCCCGGTGGGTGCGTGCACCCCCGGTTGAGAACCACTGTTCAAGATTATAAGAAGGTAGCACACTATTTTTTTCCCAGGAATCATCCACTTCTTCCTGGTGAAACTTACAATATGGTCAGTTTCGGGGTAATTTTCAGTACTACATGGATCTTTTTTGGTGGCACGCAACCATACAGTGAATTGCTTGATATCATGTTGCTAGAAACATATCGCTTCGCGTTTTTCCTATTACAAAAGGTTTACCTTTTCATTTCTGGACATGTTAAACGCTAGTAACACAATCAACCTGTCCTTAACAATTTTGATACTATGACTAGAATTTACTTTTTCAACGAGGGACTTTATAGCTAACGCCTTATAGCATGCGCCCAGTCTCATCGCAATTGAATATATCGTCAGCATGAACTCATGAATGAGGAGCTCTAGCCTGTTTCCATGCTGTACAGTCCCTTAATCAACGCCAGCACTATCCTTACACTTAAAAACTCTAAAGCGATGTTGTATCGTGAACGAAATTTACCATTGGAGAAGCCTTAAACTCGGGCATTTGAAGTTTCGTTTTGTCGAGTGCTTTTCTTGGAAGTCAGGCAGAGACACTTGTTTGTCACGTGCAACAGTAAACCAATGCTTTACTCATACTTAATATCCTCATACATTGATTGCCAAATCCTTTCGATTGTAGAACTTCAGTTTACGTTAGCTAAGGTTTCGAGATCGTTTCCCTTACAATACCCTGCTAACTCTTCCCAGGGAGATTCTAAATTTGTTGCAAAAGCACGCTGACCAGTCTACGTTCTTTAAAATGTATAAGTTCTCAGCAAATTATATTTTTTTTCATTTTAGGTAGATACTTGGGTTTTCGAAATGAATCAAATTTCACGATTAAAAACATAATAATGATACACCTCAACAAAATATAATAAATCTCGTAAGCAAATGTAACTATATATACAAGTGAATAGTTCATATCCGCACGCGAATGAACGATTCTCGCACAGAAATAAACATTTTTAATATATATGCAATTTACTTTCTAAATATTGGCACTTCTTTCGGGAAGTTAGAATCAGGATACAGAGGATTGGAAAACTATGACTACCTCTACCAAGAATCTACCTTGTTCTGTGTTAGAGAAAGAGTGAACACCTCAGTCTTAATTTGGGAGCATGTGGACCTAGCAGGCGTTCGAACAAACATAACTGATAGAAGCATAATGTATGAAAGCATAGGACTGAGCATCATACAGGTCTACACTGACATGCCAGGATTCTACTCGTGCACGGCCAGTCAAGATAATGGAACTGTGATGGAAGAATACAGTGTTTATTTTGCTCATCCTTCTGCATTTCCAGGTGGATAAGTTGAAATTGAAAACAGCTGTTGAGACTTTAATCGGCGACTAAACGATACTGGTCGAGTTATGAATTGTTTTGTTGAAATTCCGATTGATTAACGTTCGTAGGACATACAGTGATATTTAATTAATAACTTGGTTCTTTTTCTCCTAGGCTGTGACTTGGTCACAAGTGATGGAAAGTGCTTCAACTACTTTTCGAGCACAGCACTTGATTGGTTCGATGCTAGAGCTCGTTGTCAGTCTTGGGGAGGAGAGCTAGCTAGCATCACTTCAGGAGTTGAAGTTATAGCACTGCGTCTTGCTGGAGGTCCTTTTCCAACTAGTTCTTGTTGGATTGGTCTGAATGACATTGAAACAGTTGGGGCTTATGTGTGGAGTGATGGGAGCAGCAGTTCCTACAGAAACTGGGCTGATAACTACTTTGATCACGATTGTGTAATAACTCATATATACAATAACCTATGGTATGACCATCCTTGCTCGGATTTGAATATTGGATGTTATTACTGTGGCAATCTTCCTGGTTAGTTACTCTTCAATTATTTTATGTTTTAATACTACTTGCATCCTCTTATTCTGGTGTTTGAATGTGCTATGTCGAGATGTAGAATAGAATGGAAGATTTTATAAAATTTGCATTTTCGAGACAAATCAACGAGGCAATGAGGCAGCAATATTTGTGGTTATTTTATCTCTGATCAAAGCTCTCGTGAGGGACCGAAAAATCTATTTTCATTTTCAATGCACTCCCTAAATCATTGCTCAATTTATACAAACATGTCCTCTCTTCTCTATATTTCTTTTTAATGCAATTCCTAGTATAGGAGATGCCCGACATGATTGTGTGTGACGTGTGTCCATACGTCTTAAATGCATATATGCCTACGTCCGTCTGTCTGCTCGCTCCTGGAAATTCTAATAGATTGCATATATATATATATATATATACACACGAAAATTACTCCGCAATGAGTTTGTCTATTGACTCTTACTATTAATTTCTATCAATATTTGTGTATTTTTTGTTTATATATAGCGTGAAGCTATGGTGACCGACCGATCGGTGTCAATAGCTACTTCGTATATACGTATATAACAAATATATTGAAGAAACTGCCAAGCAAAGAAAACTGATTTTGAAATGATAACGCTCTTTGGCTATGGCTCCTTTAAGTTTTGACCTCAGACAAAAATGTCGGCTCATCATGGAATTATGATTTCATTGTCACCTTTCTATGATTGGAAATATCAGTTTTCGACGAACACCCATCCATTTAGGTGCTGATGAAAGGCTAAAATTTCATTATAATTAATCAATGTAAAGTCTAGACACACAAAGGGTGGCTCTGGTGGACACTGTGTCCCCCTGCTACGCTACGCAAATAAGCAAAGCGTGCTTGTATCTTATATATTAAAACGCTAAGATTATTTTGTGTTTGTTTGAATTGTTTGAAGAATTGGCAATTTGTAGACATGAAAATTGGCACGTAGGTGTCAAATAATACGACTACGATTAAGTTTTAAGATGTAGGTTAAATTTTAACACCGCTGCAAATAAAATGGAAAACAATTTTTCACACCTTTTCTATACAATATATATGACTTAACTATCACAATAGAAATCATTTAAAGACAATAGACTGTTATTGTAATTGATCCTTCAAAGTTACATATGTTTATATCTTAATTTGATTATAGTATATAGAAACAGAAAAGGTTATGTGCATATTTTCACACCATTTGACGAATTTTGAAAAATTTGCTGGAGATTACCTTCCAACGCTTGACATGTGGTTTTTAGGGGTCTAGATTTCGAATATCATATTTTCGAATCTATGTAATAAATTAGTTGTTCAATTATATTAACAACAAGTGCGCTCCCTTGCTTGTGCTGCGCGACTGGCGGACACCTTAAGTCCGCTGGAGGCGCCCTAATTATAAGGGAGAAAGCATCTCTAAATATGTCTGTCCTACTGTTATAATCGATATCGCATGAAAAATCACAGAACTTTTGATGCATAATGATGACGTCATAACTAAGTGATGAGTCATCATTTTTTGATGATAGTTGTATCACATATGAATAATATTAACATATATATTCTATTGAAATATCATTCTTCTATCACCTAAATGACTGAGTTATAGTCGAAAAACTGGAATTTCAAATTATTAAAAAGGTGACAATGATGTCATAATTCAATGATGCGTTGACATTTTGGTCTGAACTCAGAACTTACTGGCGCCATAGCCAAAAGACTCTCATATATATATCCTTACTATTAAAACTCGATTAATATATCCTTACTATTAAAACTCGATTATTGTTTGTTTGTTTGTGTGTTTGTGTATATATATATATATATATATCTGTAACGAATTGATTGAAGAAACTGCCAGGCCCAGAAAGCTGATTTTTGGCATGTGGGAGTTTTTTGGCTATGGCTCCAGTAAGTTCTGAGCTCAGACGAAAATGTCGACTCATCATGGAATTATGACGTCATTGTCACATTTTTAAAAGTTAAGCAATACAGTTATTCGAGCATAACTCAGCCATTATAGGAGCATAGAAGGCTGAAATTTAATAGAATGTGTATATTAATATATCTCACATATGGTACAACTATCATCAAAAAATGATGGCTCATCACTCTATCATGACGTCATCATTACTCATCAAAATTTTAAAAATTGATAAATTTGGTGAACTTTGTGCGATATCGATTATAACAATAGGACAGACGTATTTAGAGATGTCATCTCCCTTTTAATTGATCACTGTGATACCAGGCGCCCAGAGGGCCCCTCCGGCGGACACAAAGTGTCCGCCAGCCGCGCAGCGCTAGCAAGCAAAGCGAGCTTATATATATATATACTATATACACTACCTGGCCAAAAGTATTGGACAGCCAAATTTTCCCATCTTAATAGTAATAAAATTGGCATTTTGGTCAAGGAGAATTCATTCAAACTATTCCATATACTGCATTTCTGATATAAAATTCGTATTCTTCGTATTCGAATTACCCGTATGTTATATTTCTAGGGACTTATTGCATCCGAAAGTAATTTTTTTCACCATGGGGATCGTATGCCACAAACCACCATCGTGTATAGCGGTTTTTATTCGTAACAAATGCCCCAAGATACACATTGTGGTGAAAATTAGCTTTCAAAATAAACTATCTTCAGAAAGCTTAAATACTTTTGGCCAAACAGTAAATACGTATATATACGTATATATATATATATATATATATATATATATATATATATATAGAGAGAGAGAGAGAGAGAGAGAGAGAGAGAAATTCATCGAGTTTTAATAGTGAGGATAGATTCATAAAGTAAATAAATCTCAAAAATATGCTAGACTTGTTTTCAACGTTTGAAATGGGGTTTTCAGAGGAGTAGAGTTCGAATATCATATTTAGAATTTATTCGATAAATTATTTGTTTACTTTTTTTCACAATATTTACAAAATGTCCGCAAGCCGCGCAGCGTAAGCATGCGAAGCGCGTTTGTGTATGTATCGATTGTTTCGCCATTGTTTGTCTACAATTAATTGATGATATGTTAAGAGCCAAAATATTCAAATTTGTATTAATCGCCAACTTTAGGTTGGGAAGAAGATTTATTCATTTTTATGTGAAATTTTATATCAGCCCCCAAAATTGCAAGTAATACCTGGCTAGCTAGTCAATACAGACAATTTAACTGTGATTCTAAACATAAATATACTATTGAGAAAAATAATTGAAATTTGGGAGAAATCACGTTTACATAACTAAAAATGTAATAATTCTTACTTTCAGTGGTATAATTCATGAGTAACATGATTGCAAAAAAGGTGAACTTTAATGAATAATGCCAATCTATCTTCTAATAGGAAATCTGTTCGGGAAGATTGAATCAGGATTTGAAAGTTTGATAAGTCATGAACACCTGTTCCAAGACACAACTCTGTTCTGCATTACAGAGAATAAGAACACTCCAAGCATCGTGTGGGAGTATGTGGATCTATCTGAAATTAGAACAGACATCACAGTGAATAGCTCACTTAATGTGGAGAGAGGATTGAGTACACTACGAGTGTACACTGATAGGCCAGGATTCTACTCCTGCTCTGTCAGCCGAGACAATGGAGCTGTTAGCAGAGAATATGTTGTTGTCATGGCAGATCCTACAGCAATGTATGGTGAGTGATTTGGCCGAACATTACCCTCTATCAGTGGCTTCGCTCAAATAGCTAAATTTAACGGGGAGGTAAGGTTGAAAAAGCAAAATAATCTGATACCACATGAATTCCTTATGAGAAACACTGATTTAGACTGTGTGCAATAGCAGAAAATCGTGGCTTAACCGTAGAATGCCCAGAGGGGACACAGTGTCCCCGATTTCACGGATGTCTGAAGCCATATAAACAAGGCCGGCGAGAGCGAAACCCGGTCCCAGGACTGACATGTATACGGGCCCCCTTCCCTAAATTAATAAATTTGCGTCAATTACGTGAAATATGTGAATGATGGCTTGCGGGTTTACTTTTTAGATACGCTTATTATGAAATTATTGTCTATTGTACAGTTGTAACGGTAGTACAGTACAATACTATATAATTGTTATCGCAAGACATGGTCGTATATATCGTACGCTACAATCTACAACGCAATGTCTACAATTTATACGAAAACTATTATTATTTGATCATTCACTTTACATCGAAGAAACTTTACGACAACCTAACTTTTCTGGCCTTGCTGTTGGCAAAATCGTCAATTAGTGCCTCAAAGCTCTGTTGGCGTGCAAAGTCTGAATTAAAGTATAGCATTCCCAAAGAAGAGAGACGGATCTGGCCCATCGTCGACCGAAGATCGTCTTTTAGAGCGGCCAATCCACTGAAGGACCGCTCCGCTCCAGCAATTGAGATATGTGAGGTCCCAGTTGTCACTTATACCATGTAGTTGAGCTAGCGCTGGCCGGCCCGGGCCTTTGTAAAATAGACGGCAACACAAACAGTAAAGTGACTGCTTTTCATTGCTCCATACAAACCAGTCACGAAGGACTTTTTCCCCATTGTTCAATTGTGTATTCAACAAAGAACACAGGAAATTACGGCCCGTCTTATCAGGAGGGAAAACAGTAGGATATCTTTGATGGCCCCTCTGCACAGCGGTGCGGATCTGTTCTGAGGAAGGTGTCCCGTTGTCGAGCATTCCAATGTCAAAACTATGCAGCTGCCCTACGGATATCAAGGGAGTACTTTCTACAACTGTACTTTCAGCGGTAGGATCTATAGAGCCAGAGGATCTCGGTGATACAGTTCGGGACGGCTGAACCTCCAATGCCGCACTACTACAGCTACTACTGTCAGAACAAGATTGTTCCAGTGTGAGCTCACAATCAAATCGCGAAGTATACGTATCGTCAACATCAGCAGCATCACTTTCTAAAGAAATCATAACTGCATCATCAACACAAGTAGAGCATTCTCCGCCTAGGATCAAAAATCTGGAAAGTGATCTCAGCCCTCGTTTGGCACTTTTTTCCCTTTTTTCCCTGAATCCATTCTTTCATTCACCAGCCAAATGCGCGCTAAAACTCTAATAAGCGAGATAAACACACAGACAAATATAAGAGGTATTTCGTAGGTACACATAATGGTTTCAACATTTCATTGGTCCGCATTGCAGTTACGCCAGTCACCCTAAGACTGAAGTCGCAACGGGCACGCGGCCCGGCTTTGCCGGACCCCTTGCAAGGTCCCGGGCCCTGGGTATTTTGTCCCCCCTGCCCCCCCCTCTCGCCGGCCTTGCATATAAATGCTGGGCATTCTACAGTTAACAGCGACGGTTCCACGGTTTAGAAGTAGTTCCGTTTTTTTTATTTACACATTATATGATTTGTGCATGCCTAATTTCCGGGACGGGGCGAGTCAAGATGCCTAATCTCCGGGACGGGACGGGTTAAGATACCTAATTCCTGGGACAGATCCCGTCCCGGCAATTAAGTATCTAGATTTTCCGGGACGGTCCCGTCCCGTCCCAGAAATTAGGCATGCCCATATGATTTTGAAAAATCGCTTCCAAAAATACAATAAAATATGCTTAAGCTAAACAATGCACTTCATTGAGTAGGCAAAATGGAACAAATTTGTTATTACTTATTAAATATTAATCAAGTGGCTATACTTTCTCGCACCAAATAGAATCGTCCCTCGCATCCCCGGTTGAGAACCACTGTTCAAGATTATAAGAAGGTAGCACACTATTTTTTTCCCAGGAATCATCCACTTCTTCCTGGTGAAACTTACAATATGGTCAGTTTCGGGGTAATTTTCAGTACTACATGGATCTTTTTTGGTGGCACGCAACCAAACAGTGAATTGCTTGATATCATGTTGCTAGAAACATCTCGCTTCGCGTTTTTCCTATTACAAAAGGTTTACCTTTTCATTTCTGGACATGTTAAACGCTAGTAACACAATCAACCTGTCCTTAACAATTTTGATACTATGACTAGAATTTACTTTTTCAACGAGAGACTTTATAGCTAACGCCTTATAGTATGCGCCCAGTCTCATCGCAATTGAATATATCGTCAGCATGAACTCATGAATGAGGAGCTCTAGCCTGTTTCCATGCTGTACAGTCCCTTAATCAACGCCAGCACTATCCTTACACTTAAAATCTCTAAAGCGATGTTGTATCGTGAACGAAATTTTGCCATTGGAGAAGCCTTAAACTCGGGCATTTGAGGTTGTTTCGTTTTGCCGAGTGCTTTTCTTGGAAGTCAGGCAGATACACTTGTTTGTCACGTGCAACAGTAAACCAATGCTTTACTCATACTTAATATCCTCATACATTGATTGCCGAATCCTTTCGATTGTAGAACTTCAGTTTACGTTAGTTTCGAGATCGTTTCCCTTACAATACCCTGCTAACTCTTCCCAGGGAGATTCTAAATTTGTTGCAAAAGCACGCTGACCAGTCTACGTTCTTTTAAATGTATAAGTTCTCAGCAAATTATATTTTTTTTCATTTTAGGTAGATACTTGGGTTTTCGAAATGAATCAAATTTCACGATTAAAAACATAATAATGATACACCTCAACAAAATATAATAAATCTCGTAAGCAAATGTAACTATATATACAAGTGAATAGTTCATATCCGCACGCGAATGAACGATTCTCGCACAGAAATAAACATTTTTAATATACAGTTGACTCCACTTAATAGGGCCACTGGTTAATTGGGTCACCCGCTTAATCGGGTCACTTTTGGCAGGACCAGAATAGCTCTCACACATAGAAGCTAATACAAAATATTTTCGGTTAATAGGGTTCTCCGCTTAATCGGGCCAAAATGTTCTCTGACCGATGTGGCCCTATTAAGCGGAGTCGACTGTATATGTAATTTATTTTCTGAATATAGGCACTTATTTCGGGAAGTTAGATTCAGGATATAGAGGATTGGAAAACTATGACTACCTCTACCAAGAATCTACCTTGTTCTGTGTTAGAGAAAGAGTGAATACCTCAGTCTTAATTTGGGATCATGTGGACCTAGCAGGCGTTCGAACAAACATAACTGATAGTAGCATAATGTATGAAAGCATAGGACTGAGCATCATACAGATCTACACTGACATGCCAGGATTCTACTCGTGCACGACCAGTCAAGATAATGGAACTGTGATGGAAGAATACAGTGTTTACTTGGCTCATCCTTCTGCATTTCCAGGTGGATAAGTTGAAATTGAAAACAGCTGTTGAGACTTTAATCGGCGACTAAACGATACTGGTCGAGTTATGAATTGTTTTGTTGAAATTCCGATTGATTAACGTTCGTTGAGAACATATAGTGATAATCAATTAATAACTTGGTTCTTTTTCTCCTAGGCTGTGACTTGGTCACAAGTGATGGAAAGTGCTTCAGCTACTTTTCGAGCACAGCACTTGATTGGTTCGATGCTAGAGCTCGTTGTCAGTCTTGGGGAGGAGAGCTAGCTAGCATCACTTCAGGAGTTGAAGTTATAGCACTGCGTCTTGCTGGAGGTCCTTTTCCAACTAGTTCTTGTTGGATTGGTCTGAATGACATTGAAACAGTTGGGGCTTATGTGTGGAGTGATGGGAGCAACAGTTACTATAGAAACTGGGCTGATAACTACTTTGATCACGATTGTGTAATAACTCACATACACAATAACCTGTGGTATGACCATCCTTGCTCGGATTTGAATATTGGATGTTATTACTGTGGCAATCTTCCTGGTTAGTTACTCTTCAATTATTTTATGTTTTAATACTACTTGCATCCTCTTATTCTGGTGTTTGAATGTGCTATGTCGAGATGTAGAATAGAATGGAAGATTTTATAAAATTTGCATTTTCGAGACAAATCAACGAGGCAATGAGGCAGCAATATTTGTGGTTATTTTATCTCTGATCAAAGCTCTCGTGAGGGACCGAAAAATCTATTTTCATTTTCAATGCACCCCCTAAATCATTGCTCAATTTATATAAACATGTCCTCTCTTCTCTATATTTCTTTTTAATGCAATTCCAAGTATAGGAGATGCCCATGATTGTGTGTGACGTTTGTTCATACGTCTTAAATGCTCCTGGAAATTCTATTAGACCAGATTGCACATATACTATGTACGTATATATATGAAAATTTTGACTCATCATGGAATTATTTTGCCATTGTCACCTTTTATAATTAAAAATTTCGGTTTTCGGCTATAACTCAACCATTTTAGGTGATAGAAGGCTGAAATATCAATATAATGTGTATATTAATATATTTCAAATATAATACAAACTATCATTAAAAATGATAGCTTATCACTCTGTTATGACGCCATTATTGCGCATCAAAAATTGGAAAACTGATATATTTTATGCCTTATCGGATTTATCGTATATTGATTATAACAGTGAGGCAGACGTGTTTAGAGATGTTTTCTACCTCATTAATCAATATGAGCCCGCTTATTATTATTATTTTTATATTATTATTATTATTATTATTATTATTATTATTATTATTATTATTATTATTATTATTATTATTATTATTGTTATTATTATTATTATTATTATTATTATTATTATTATTATTATTATTATTATTAATAGCAGATCATCTAATTTTTACTTGTACCTTTCTAACATCTCTTCGTGTTTTAATCTACATGATGAAGATATCGTGTTAATATCTTCATTGGTAGTAATCTTCTTAATTCTTAGTTTCTAATCAAACCTTTTTATGTAGTTATGTGTCTATAATAAATTTTCGATCAAATTATTTTCTAAATAGCAACTCGATTCGGGAAGATAGAATCAGGATTTGAAAGTCTGAAAAGTCATGAACATCTGTTCCAAGACACAACTCTGTTCTGCATTACAGAGAACAAGAACACTCCAAGCGTCGTGTGGGAGTATGTGGATCTATCTGGAGTTAGAACAGACATCACTGTGAATAGCTCACTTAATGTGGACAGAGGATTGAGTACACTACGAGTGTACACTGATAGGCCAGGATTCTACTCCTGCTCTGTCAGCCGAGACAATGGAGCTGTCAGCAGAGAATATGTTGTTGTTATGGCAGATCCTACAGCAATATATGGTGAGTAATTTGGTTGAACATTCCATGTTTAAATCGGAGGTTCTCAATCTACTACTCTTTGCGGATCCCCTTAAAACAATCTACAGATCCCAGATTGGAAACAACTGTTGTAGATGCATCAATTTTTATCTCAGTGCTGCATCCTCCACTAGGTTGCCGAATAACACTGAGTAGCTGCATTCGTTGCCCACATTAAGTTTCAACCTCTTTTCTTTCGCATAGTTTGGTTTATGTACCAAAGTATCAAAAATTGAAAAAGAGGCAAATTATAAATATTTGTATAGAATAGGAAACAAATAATCAATCATGCAGATTTAACTCCCAAAGACCCATGTCAAAGGTTAGATTCTAGCCTCTAGCATATTTTTCGAAATTCGTCAAATGATGTAAAATATGAATTTACAGGTGTGAAAATGTATACATAACCTTTTTTATTGCAATACACTATAATATTATTTGGAGTATTGATAACAGTGACAGCCTATTGTACCACTGAGTTTCTCGATCAGCACAAGTAACCAATTAAAAAGACATGAGTTTTTATATACAAGATGTACCACCCAAACAATTTATTTTGTCCAAATATAGGTCCTACTTTCGGGAAGTTAGATTCAGGATACAGAGGATTGAAAAACTATGTCTACCTCTACCAAGAATCTACCTTGTTCTGTGTTAGAGAAAGAGTGAACACCTCAGTCTTAATTTGGGAGCATGTGGACCTAGCAGGCGTTCGAACAAACATAACTGATAGAAGCATAATGTATGAAAGCATAGGACTGAGCATCATACAGGTCTACACTGACATGCCAGGATTCTACTCGTGCACGACCAGTCGAGATAATGGAACTGTGATGGAAGAATACAGTGTTTACTTGACTCATCCTTCTGCATTTCCAGGTGAATCATTTAAAATTGTAAACAGCCAATCAAATCAATCTGATCACAGAATAACTTTTACAATCAAATAATAGACTCAAAACAACTTTATTCAATCATCCTATATATATATATATATATATATATATAATCTGTACGAATTGATCAAAGAAACTGCCAGGCACATAAAGCTGATTTTTGGCATGTGGGAGTCTTTTAGCTATGGCTCCACTAGGTTCTGAGCTCAGACGAAAATGTCGACTCATCAAGGAATTAGGACGTCATTGTCACTTTTTTTTATAATTATAAATTTCAGGTTTTCGACTATAACTCTCAAACAATCATCAAAAATGTAACTCATCACTATGTTATGACATCATCATCATCAAAATTTGAATAAAGTTTAGTGAGTCTTGAAGTGATATCGATTAGAACAGTAAGACAGAATAGGCTCTTTTTAGAGTTGAAAATGTTATGTTCCAGCTCATATTAAACATTGTTATCTGCATTTCTAATGCCTGATTTTTTGATAGAGCACCAATAGGAAGACCTCAAGCCAAAAAATCTGAAAATTTTAGCTGGAATGTCTATGCATTCCTCAGTTGCTATGGAAACAAAAAATTACATGTTTCAGCCATAACTCGAAAAGTATAGATCGTAGATACTAAGAAATTATACCATTTAATCCGTAAACTATTACTTCCTATATGAGAATAATACTATTCACATGTCTATTTTCAATAAGTTCTGAGTTCTCCTGGATTTTGTCACATCTCATTACTTCTCTATAGATCGTGATAACTGGCCTCTTCGTTTTATGGCCTTCTCGGTGACATATATAGCCGTATATTAAGTAGGCCATGGTTCAAGAGATAACCAATCTATTACTTTTTAGTACACTCTCGATAGTCCGAACCTCGCTAATCCGAACACTTCATTCTTAAAACCTGAGCATCCAAAATATATTATTATTCGCTTCTATGCTTTGAACGTGCCTTTATAAACTTAAATCTCTCAATAAGATTTAGAAACCTCGGTAAAAAGCAATCATAGCGAAATAATATCTTTAATATTCTAACAATACAAATTTATTATATTATTGCCCAATGGAATTAGTGTCATTTCACTAATCGTGAAAAAATCACTAACTCGAACGATTATTTCGATTATTGGAACAGAGCTGTTCGGATTAGCGAGGGTGTACTGTATCAGACTTTTATAATGCGAGTCACCCAATAATATTTCATGTAGTATATGATTTAATACTTTCGATCGTTGGTAACGTCATAATCAAATCTTACCGAGCTTTCACTAAATGTTGAAAACAGTTACTGTTATGGGTTAACAAGAACACTACATAATCCAGTGTTTCTTAACCATTTTAGATTTCCGCACCCCTTCACCTTTTGAAATCAAATCTCGAACCCCTTTTTAATATAAAGGTAGCGTCATTACGCCTATTCAATGAAATGCATTGATTTACACATTACATGATTAGGGCATGCCTAATTTCCGGGACGGGACCATCCCGGAAAATCTAGATACCTAATTTCCGGGACGGGACGAGTCAAGATGCCTAGTCTCCGGGACGGAACAGAAAAGGTACCTAATTTCCGGGACGGGACGGGTTAAGATACCTAATTCCCGGGACGGATCCCGTCCATGGTTTTATCTAGGATTTTCCAGTCCGGTACTTTTTTGAAGGTGATAAAAGTTATATGGCACCCAAACAGGGGGTTATCTTGTAATTCCAGAGGTGATGGAAATCCAGCACCAAAATCGAATCACACTGCAAGCACCTTGGCTCCTCGTACGATACCAGACTGGCACCTAAAAGTGCCGGCCGAGCACCTAGATTAACCCCTGATCCCGTCCCATCCCAGAAATTAGGTATCTAGATTTCCGGGAAGGTCCCGTCCCGTCCCAGAAGTTAGGCATGCCTATATGATTTTAAAGCACTTCCAAGAATACAATAAAATATGCCTAAGCTAAACAATGTACTTCATTGAGTAGGCAATATGGAACAAATTTGTTATTACTTAGTAAATATTATTCACGCGGCTATACTTTCTCGCATCCCCCAGAATCGTCCCTCGCACCCCCGGTTAAGAACCACTGACATAATCCAAATATTGTAAAATAGAATATACAAGCGCGCTTCACTTGCTTGCGCTGCGCGGCTGGCGGACACTTTGTGTCCGCCGGAGGCTCCCTTCGGTCGCCTGGGGTCACACTGGTTAATTACAAAGAAGATAACATCTCTAAATACGTCTGGCCCACTGGTCTAATCGATATCGCACGAAAATTCACCAAAAATATCAATTTTTAAAATTTTGATGAGTAATGATGACGTTATAAAAAAGTGATGAGTTATCATTTTTTTGATGATAGTTGCATAATATGTGATGTATGTTAGTATACAGATTCTATTAACATTTCAGCCTTCTATCTCCTATAATGACTGAGTTATGCTCGAATAACTGTATTGCTTAACTTTTAAAAATGTGACAATGACGTCATAATTCCATGATGAGTCGACATTTTGCTCTGAGCTCAGAACTTACTGGAGCCATAGCCAAAACACTTCCACATGCCAAAAATCAGCTTTCTGTGACTGGCAGTTTCTTCAATCAATTCGTTGCATAGATATATATATGTTATGGGCAATATAAGAAATTGGCCATTTTGCATAATGCCTAGGCAATATGCATAATGCTATTTTCTGAGTCAATATGCATATTGTCTGGAAATTATACATATTGTCTGGACATTATGCATATTGACTCAGAAAATAGCATTATGCATATTGCCTAGGCATTATGCAAAATGACCAATTTCTCATATTGTCCATAACATATACACACATTAATAGAGTTTTAATAGTAAGGATAATTTATTATTATCATGAACCATGTCTATTTTTGTGAGACCTTGGAGGGTGAAGAGGCCAACAAATGACCCTGCTGGCCCCCCTCTCATGGGGCCTGGTTAACGTTACTCGACTGAAGCTATTTGAGTCGTTCAAATACAATAACCTTTGAAATGTGAACCTTAAGGCAAATTGACATTGCATTCAGGATTAGTTAGCTTAATATTGAGCAAATTCCTTTAATCATGAACCTAATTTCAACTACTTAAGTAGCTACATCGAAATACAGTTATTTCGTATATTTATGGTTATATAAGGGCAGAGGCATAGCCAAGATGCGACACATGTGGTCTAGACCGCAATACCAAAGGCTATACCCCTTAAAATCTCACAAATTAGCATTGGGTGCCACAATCCTCTCACGGATTGAACTGGAATTGCCCCACCCTAAATTGGGCTGGCTACACTCCTTCATGAGGAGAGACTTCTGAAATGCTACAACCCGAATAAAATATTTGTAATTTCTTGATTGCTATAGTAGTTATACATGTCTGTTTTCTATATGTTAGTGATAATTTATCCAATTGTTACTAAACTGGACGGAATGCTATTGATAAACAAATGGATATAATCTAATAGAATAACAAATTAAGTTAGGATATATACAATTACTATATGATTTAAAATTTTATACTATTAGGCAGTAAAAATTGTTAACCACTTTCCAGTATATAAACCTCCGAGATGCGACATCATTTGCGTGTAGATGCTTTAAATCTGTGAGGTTGTCGCATCTCGAAGGTCCTCTCCTCCATATAACCATAAAAATATCATAGCCTACTGTATAGAAGATGGTTGAAATAATACATGGGCTGCCTTAAATCATTAACAAAGCACAATAGAGCTTAGGAATGTATTACCAGCATATATGTATATTTATGGTGTCAAAGTACCCATATCCGTTGTAAAAAATAGATTAGTCACCATATGGTTTAAGGGCATTTCTAAGTGCTTTTATTATATTTTTTTTCGAAAAGAACTGAGATGTGGATGGATTGATACGGAAAATTTGGAATTTTTTCATGAAATGTTGCTACATTCCAGTGTTGCTATGGAAACGTGTTTTGGTCAGTTCGGGTAATATCTTGAAAACCGCAAGAGCTAGACATTCAAATGTAGGTCCATTTGATAGCCAATAGAAACAGGATTCCATAGCAACACTGGAAAGTAGCAACATTCCATGAAAACAATCCATCCACATCTCAGTTCTTTTCGAAAGAAATTATAATAAAAACACTTAGAAATGCCCTTAAACAACCTCTGAAAATCACTAAATTTGTCACAAATATAAACTTGCGCAACCATATAGTGACTAATCTAATTTTTTACAACGGATATGGGTACTTCACCATATTTATATATGCTGGTAATACATTCCTAAGCTCTATTGTGCTTGGTTAATGGTTTAAGGCAGCCCATGTAATATTTCAACTATCTTCTGCCGCATCCCTAGTCCTAAATCCGCAAGTTACTGTGAGGCCTTATATATAGTAGGTTATTAAAATACGAAATAACTGTATTTAGATGCAGTTACTTAGTAAATGGTTGTCACGATTAATCGGTATAACTATTACATTGAATCGGCTGAACTGTATCATTAGATACTTCGGTCCTGTCCCGGTAGTTAGTTATCTTGACTCGTCCCGTCCCGGAAAATAGGCACCTCAATCCGTCCCATCCCGGAAATTAGGCATATACTTAAACGATGCCGGTCCAGTTATAAAGTGTTTACCCGAAATTACACATGATTTACGTCGTTGGGAACAAATGGTGATTTTAGATTAATGACTTTGTTATTTTTCTCCTAGGATGTGACTTGGTCACAAGTGATGGAAAGTGCTTCAGCTACTTTTCGAGCACAGCACTTGATTGGTTCGATGCTAGAGCTCGTTGTCAGTCTTGGGGAGGAGAACTAGCTAGCATCACTTCAGGAGTTGAAGTTATTGCACTGCGTCTTGCTGGAGGTCCAATTCCTACTAGATATTGTTGGATTGGTCTGAATGACATTGAAACAGTTGGGGCTTATGTGTGGAGCGATGGGAGCAACAGTTCCTATAGAAACTGGGTTGATAACTACTTTGATTACGATTGTGTAATAACTTACATACACAATAACCTGTGGTATGACCACCCTTGCTCGGATTTGAATATTGGATGTTATTACTGTGGCAATCTTCCTGGTGAGTTACTCTCCAATTATTTACGTTTGGAATGTTTTTATCCTCTTATTCTGGTATTTGAATGTACTATTGGGAATTTGGGGTTAGAATGTAGGATCTTATAAACTGTATTGTGAAGACAAAGTGGCTTGAATTTAAAATCTTAAATCTTTGAGAAATTCATTGTTTCTGCAACCCTAAAAATTAATTCAGCTATTTGAGATAAGAATATGTTAATTCATAGCATTCTATATACTAAGGCAATGGTACTCACCAAAAATTGGTACCATGGATTGGTTAAATACTTCAATCCTAAAACCGCTAATTAAATAACTGTTATTATCAACTATATAATTATCTCATATTGTGAGTTCATGGTTGTTTAAATATTCATTTTGAAAATATGATGTAACCACAATATTTATATTTACTTCACATGCAACACTAGTGTAGTACAATAATGTATTATTTTGCTGCATATTATTTCTATTACTCATTTATAATACCTCACTTGACAACACTAATTGCATAAATTACAGTGGAGTAGAACACTTCATGAAGTTTTTCAATTTCCCAAAGATGGTGCTCTTCGTGAAAATGGTATTGAGCCATTCCAAGACGTGTGAATACTTCCAGGACAACAAGATCCCGGGTGAGTGATTTCTTAAGTAATGTAGTTAATTATTCTAGAATCATGCATATACTTGTACATACTCAAGTTGGGTAGAAACAATTGACTGAATTTAAAAGATTAAGAAAAAGTGTTGCCTTCCCCAAATTTAGTAAATGCAATCCTCGTTACTACAAAAACGTGGGCATAAGTACCTTTTTTTTAATTCGGATAAGTGCAATTTAACTAAACGTGCTCCAAATTAACATCGGGACATTTCGCCTTTCCAACCTGACAAGCCTGTTGGTTGTCAGGTTGGAAAGGCGAAATGTAATTTTGGCCCTTAAGATTTTCCATTAGTCAACTTCAGCCGGACTGTTAGCTTATATCATGGATAAGAACAGTGTAGGCCAGAACTAAACTGTTGAGTTCTTGAAATTCGTTAATGATGTTTAGAAAATGTTCAATGTGAATTGGGTAGGGAAGAATAGTCGTTTAACGACGATCATAGGCGTGACTATTTGGTTTTTTTCACGGTTAGCTGGGGTGGCGAGATTTGTAAACATATATCAAACCATAGCCTACTCTAATAATGCCTCACAGTAAAATAACCAAGTAGTAGGTAATAGCCGAATGGATTAATACAGGATTAGCCTAAAATCGTTAACCATGCAGAATAGGCATTAAGAATGTAATACCAGCGTATATAAACATGGTATCAAAGTATATGTATTCGTTGTCAAAATTTCGATTAGTCATCATATCATTGCGCAACAGGTCATTTTAAGCACTATTTTGCCAATTTTCTAAGCTGTTTTAAGCCTACTTCTAAATGTTATTAAGGTAGAATTTTTGTGTAGAACTAAGATTAGTACAAGTTGATTTGAAAAAGATAACCAGAAAGTACAATGCATTGTCTCTAAAATCACATGGCGCACACAGGGCGACTGCGGGCACACAGTGTCCATAAGCCGGGAATTGAATGCAAGCAAGCTTGCTTGTTAGACATAAATATTGAAGAATTAGAAATGAAAAGTTCAAATGATTAGGAAATGTTAGTAACAAACATAAATATAATCTGAGAAAATATTTAAGACGTCGGACGCCATGGCCGAGTGGTTAGTGCACTGAGTCAATAACAGAGTGGCGCGGGTTCGAATCCCAGAAAAGTTAACAATTTTCAGCATTTCAAAGTAACAAACATAAATGCAGTTTAGGAAAATATTTAAAACGTTGGACGTCATGGCCGAGTGGTTAGCGCACTGAATCAATAACAGAGTGGCGCGGGTTCGAATCCCAGAATAGTCAATAATTTTCTGCATTTCAAAGTAACAAATATAAATGTAATTTAGGAAAATATTTAAGACGTTGGACGTCATGGCCGAGTGGTTAGCGCACTGAGTCAATAAAAGAGTGGCGCATGTTCGAATCTCAGAATAGTCAATAATTTTCATCATTTCAAAGTAACAAACATAAATAAAATTAAGACGTTGGACGTTATAATCAATAATACCATATAAAAATGAGTAGAAAAATGAACCGTGAAAAGCAACTATCAAAAATCAAAGAGTTCATTGTAGTGAGGTTTGAGAAAAATTCCAGAAATAGATTTACAAAAAATGTGATATAGTTCAAAATAGGAAGAAAGATTAAAAGGTAGCGAAAGGAAACAACGAGCAAAAAATATAAAATCGAATATCCATAGATAAAAGAATTGAAGAGGAAAGCAAACATAATCTGGGAATGGAAAGCGCAACAAAAATACAGGAGAGAAAACAAAATAAAAAGATTGGAAGAGAGAAAAAAAGTAATTGGAAAATAAAGTAAAACACAAACAAAAACAATGGGCAAAATAAAAAAATGCCAAATTACCCCCAGTGGGGGGGAGGCATTCGAAAATTGTATCCCAAAATACCCACGTCCAAATAATGCCAAATTACCTCCAGTGGGGGGGCGTTCGAAAATTTAATCCGAAAAAACCCACGTCCAAATAATGCAAAATGACCCCAGTGGGTGGGGGTTCGGAAATTGTATTCCAAAATGCATGCGTCCAAATAATGCCAAATTACCCCCAGTGGAGGCGTTCGAAAATTATATCCCAAAATACCCACGTCCAAATAATGCCAAATTAACCCCAGTGGGGGGCGTTCGAAAATGTAATCCCAAAATACCCACTTCCAAATAATGCCAAATGACCCCCAGTGGAGGCGTTCGAAAATTATATCCCAAAATGCCCACGTCCGAATAATGCCAAATTACTTCCAGTGGGGGGACGTTCGAAAATTTTATCCCAAATACCCACGTCCAAATAAGGCCAAATTACCCCCAGTTGGGAGGGCCTGATGTTTGATGATGCTGATGTTTGATGGAGACCTAGATCGAGATCGGCTAGAAGAACTGTGTTTTCTCTCACGTCTCCGATGAGAGTGCCGATATCTATCTCTACACAAGCCTGCTGATAAAATATGTAGTAGCTACTAGTATAATTAGTTTAATGACTAGCTGAGTACCGAGATCTAGATCTAGATCTAGAGCGAGATATTCTGTGTCTCGAGGAGTGAGAGTGAGACCTCGAGCGCGAGCGATGGAGACGCAGCCTCTTGGTACGGTGTCTGGATTTGTTCCTCTCTTTACTTTGCGGGTGAGACATGGTACCGAACTCTGTGATGTACTCTATGTTCCCCGGTTCTTCCTCTGAAGAGCTGGCAGATATTTCTACTGAATACACGCTCGGGCTGTTTGGATTTCGCTCCCAACTTGTTCGCTCTCCGTTCTCTCCTCGTACCGAGAATTTTTTAATGGAATCTTATTACATTCCTACGTTGCTATGGTGAAGCATTTTGATCAGTTTGAGCCATATCTTACAAACTGTAAGAACTAGGTATTCAAATCTGATCGTATTTGATAGGCAATTTGCTACTTCCTATTAGGTAATAATACAATTTAAACTTCTAAATTCACAGACTATAGAGTTATGCGACAATTTAGTGTTTTGGTCACATTCTTAAAATCAACCCATAACTCAAAACTCGTTGAATTTAGAAGTTCAAGTTGTATTATCATCTAATAGGAAATAGTCCATTGCCTATCAAATACGATCAAATTTGAAGACCTAGTTACTACAGTTTCCACGAAATGGCCCAAACTGACCAAAATGCATTACCATAGCAACGCGGGAATGTAACAACATTCCATTAAAAAATTCTAAATTTTTCAAATCAACTCGTACTAATCTTGGTTCAACACAAAAATCACACCTTAATACCATTTAGAAATAGGGTTAAAACTGCTTAGAAAATCGCAAAAATTGTCCTTAGAATGACCTGTTGCGCAATGATATGATGACTAATCGAATTTTTTCCAACGGATATATGTACTTTGATACCATGTTTATATACGCTGGTAATACATTGTTAATGCCTTTTCTGCATGGTTAACGATTTTAAGCTAATCGTGTATTAATCCATTCGGCTACTACTTCATCCCTAGTCCATGATTTTCAGTCTACTGTGAGGCATTATTAGAGTAGGCTATGATCAAACTAATGTGGCATGCCACCCCAAGTCAACATAACATTTAGGTCTGGTTGGCACGCTACCCCTGCCACCCCTGGAGTTACGCCTATGACGACGATGTATCTGCACCTTCAGAAGAAATTTAAAAGATTTATTCTGGCTCTTCCCGTACTAATATTGTTCATTTGGCGTACTATAGAACTAGAACATTGTACACTTCTAATATAGTTAAGACCTATATATAATGCACTAGTATTGAAACAAGAGAATAATAAACTGACTAAATTCAAGAACTAATTTAATATATTCTTTGTTTATTTAGTCGACTTCACAGACTGTAGAAGTCCGGAATGTGTGACTATATCCTATTGAAAGGCCGGAGTGTGATTGTTCCTTAGTACTTGTAGAAGTATATTGTTCCTTTATGATGCCTCAAATCTCAGGTCCCAAGTCAAGTCAAGTCAAGTCTGTCCCTCAAGCTAAGTAAAGTCTCTCTCAAGCTAAGTCAAGTCTATCCCTCAAGCTAAGTCAAGTCAAGTCTGTCCCTCTAGCTAAGTTAAGTCTGTCCCTCAAGCTAAGTCAAGTCTCTCTCAAGCTAAGTCAAGTCTGTCCCTCAAGTCTCAATATTGTGATTAACTATTCTTTTGATATTTTGTAGTATTAAGTATTAAATAATTCGACTATGTGCATTAAAAACCAAATAATATTTCTCATTTCAATTGTTCTGATATAATAGTCAGTTTGTCAGAGTGGGTGAATGCCTAAATTGATTGAAAATTGAAATATCTACAATATCAAAATTATTAGTTTTGAAGTATTTAACCAATCCATGGTACTAATTTTTGGGTGAATGCCATTGCCTTAGTATATAGAATGCTATGGTTAATTATAATTTATTTCTGATTTAAGCTCTAAATGTAAATTTCAATTTTTAGCGCATCTGAAGCCGTATTCACTAAGATCTTATGCACTAAGATCAATCTTAAGTCTTAAGATCGATCTTAAGACCAAATGTAGTCGTACAGCCTGGAAGCTTGGTGAATCTTATAATATCGTTTTGACTTTATTGAATTATATTATGAAGATTCAATGTTTTATGTATATAATATATAACCAGCGCGCAAAACGCGCTTTGCGCTGGTTATAGATCATAGGCACTAAGTATGGGTACGTGTGGGAGTGCCCCCTTTCTTTTCCCAAGGTAACAACAATAGCTGTATATCGATATATGAACATCTAAAATTCAAAAAAAATATGGGGGAAAGCCCCCAAACCCCTCTTACCATCGCTCCTTCGCTCGCTCTTGGGTCTCCCAGGTTTTATTCTATTCTCCAAAACTTGGCGCCTATGTTATGGATTATATACTTAAAACATTTGAAGTTATTCAATCTAGCCTATTCTGGAAATTTGTTTACTTTATGTAACTATTGTAAACAAAAGTTGACAAATAATCTCTCATATAGAACCGAAAATATAATATTCTAAATCTACATCCTTAAAATCACATGTCACTCATTAGAAGCTAGTCTCTAGCATATTTTTTAAAATTCGTCAAATGGTGCGAAACTATGCATATAAAGGTGTGAAAATATGTATACAACCTGTTAAGTTGTGGATTTGAAGTATTAATAACAATGAAAATCTATTGTAGTGTTGTACAACGATTTCCAATGTGAGAGTGGTCATTAATCTAAATTTGCTCAGAACTGAAATATATCAAAGGGAACCCCAAAAATCACGTTCAAAGGGACTACCTTAAACCGATGTACAAAAATCTAATGTAGAAACCACATTAATTGTCCTTTTAAAATAAACTAATATACAAATTGGAAGTTGATCTCCTAAGGAATATACTACTACATAATGGACAAATCGAAAATATCTTATTTTCACTATTATTTGAGATACAGATGTGGGATGAGAACTTTTTGAATGTCCTAAATATAAATACTGGATGTGAGAAATATATGTGCAATAAATTGAATTCTATCAACATTAAAATTTCTGCATTATTTGGTGTTACGAAAATAAATGGTTCCATTAGTGGTTATGATAAGTCGGCATCCTCCCGTATATATAAATTGCTCCTGACTACTTGCATTAACAATACCAAAACAAATGGACAAATCCCGAAAATCAAATTGGACCAGAGAAGAAGAATGGAGTCTTATTAATGAAATGGATCAGCAGGTGATATTTTGAGAGGGTCATGAAATTATGCTGATAAAAACAAAAGGAGAAAACAAATCTGGAGAGACATTGCAGCCAAACCCAATTCAGTACATAGCATGGTAGAGCTGTAGAAGACATTAGGAAAAAATGGACCAACCTAAAACTAAACGCAAAGTCTAAATTTGATGCAAGCTTTAGGAATCCATAAATACTGGAGGGGTTTCAAACACTGCTGAACAGGTAGAAGACGAAGGCATGCAAATTATATCAGCAGATAGAAGTATTTCTAACTCTACAGATTGGGTGACAGAGATGTTTTAAAATACTCCTGCTTTTAGCGGAATTTCATGTGCTGTTGATCTTTTTCAAGGACCAACTGAGAACAATGAAATTCCAATAGCATCAACAGTATCAGCTGCGGGTCCCACTGAATTTGAAGGCACTCCAATTTTAGAGTCTCCAGAAGTTGAACTCCCGAAAACATATACTCATAAGGCATCAAAGAAAAGTCGGAAGAGAAGGTGAACTGTTGATGAACAAGATGATTCGGTCGAGTTCTTAAACTTCCATTACAGCAGGAATTTTTGTTTCAACATGTGGCTGTATTCTCACTACAGTTATACTAGTAGTTGGTACTTTGATACCATATTTATATATGCTAGGAATACATTCATATGCTCTAGTGTGCGTGGTTAACGATTTTAATTAAATAAGGCTACTCATGTATTAGTTCAACCATCTTCTACTGCATCCCTAGTCCAAAATCCTCAAGTTACTGCAACAGGCCTTATTTGTTGTAGACTAGTAGTCTGTGATTAAGCCTATCTCTATAATTATGCACATTAGAATGAGTGTAAGATTATCTAATTTTTTTATTCATGCAAACCTACTAATAATTTGCCACGAATTATAGCATATGATACATGTTGCGATGGTACACACAATGAGAAAAAAGTTTGAAAGATACTTAACAAGGTAGATTAAATGTTAGATAGAAGTAAGTTTAAACATTTATGAAGTAATTAGTAAAAATCGATTTACTACTTATTGCAGTATTTCTGGCTTCCCTAAGATTTACCACTTCGCGACACATTGCGACCAAGGAATTATCTAGGAGCGCGAGACGCTCCTTTAGGCGTAAGATTTTAAGCCGCAAAGTGTTTAGGAGCGTAAAAATTCAGAAAAATACCCAATTTACCCAACATTATAATGTCATTTAGCGGTTTAGGCGTATGAAAATTTAGAAATTTTAGATTAAGAGCGTATCTCTGGAAGGCTGAATAATACTCTGATTGGGACACCTTTTAAAGTCAAGACATGCTGTAACTGAATCCATGAATGCAATACTATCATTTTTTGATGCATAACTTTATGCATCAAGACAATTTTAATACCTGTAATTACAGATTTTCCCTGTGTACTATTTTTTACAATCTTGATTTTAAAATTGATTATTCATTTCACACTATGTAATACAACTAGATTTCTATTGTCCTGGATTTAATACTCGTCATCAAAAGCTTGTAAGATATTTGAGATTTTAAGAATTTAAATATTTAACTATTGTTTTCATCGATTCGAGTACACAATTAGGAACCAGTTTAGACTAGGTAATATTTGTATTGATCTCAACTATATTCCACAAGCATTACTAAACAAAATGTGATATGAACAAACTTTCAACGAATAAATTTTTCTCATATATCTTAACACCTTTTAGCATATATATATATCGAGATTAGGTTCCTTGGGATCAATTGTTCATTAGGCATTACAACATTTTTCTATGAAAAATGTTCATGATTAGTATATAATAGCCCATCAATCATTCTATCATATCATACATAAATTATCATAGAGATACCCCAGTTTGCTTCCACCATTATCAAGCAATTTCCATCCAGAGATCCCAAAAGCGCCTAATATAAGTCGGTTCAGTTATTGTTAAACTGTGCTAGACGACTCACTCAGTATCTGGCGCTTTAGTAGGGTCACCTTTGAAAGACTGAACAGTTAGTGTTAACTCAGAATTCAATCATATAACCCTATGATTATTTTACTCATAAATTACGAAGGATAAATTTATTACTACTGTAGTTGCAGATTTTTTTTCCATGAGGGATGGTACAAATGGAATAACTTCAAAACTAGAATAGGTCGAGCTTAGTTTACATGGAATGAATTGTTCATTAATCAGTTAGAGTCACAATACCTCTCTATCTCTATGTAAAACAGTTTATAAAGATATGTTTGTTTGCCTCCACCATTATCAAGCTGTCACCACCAAGAGATCCCCAATAATTATTATATGGTGTTTATTATGTACTAGATTATAAATATCACATTTCGTGTCCACGAGTCACTGGAGATGCACCAACAGTCTGCCGACATATTTTTTACATTGGGGCATTTAGTCATTTGATTAACTTTTAAAATGGTACATAATCATTTTGTGTTTCAATTAAGACAAGCGCGCTTCGCTTGCTTGCGCTGCGCGGCTGGTGGACACTTCGTGTCCGCGGGAGGCTCCCTTCGGTCGCCTGGAGGTAACATTGGTTAATTATAAGGGAGATATCATCTCTAAATATGTCCATCTTAGTTTTAAAATCGATTTCACTCGAAAAGTCACCAAATTTGTCAATTTTTAAAATTTTGATGAGTAATGATTACGTCATAGCAAAGTGATGTGTCATCATTTTTTTACGATAGTTGTATCATATGTGAGGTATGTTAGTATACATATTCTATTAAAATTTCAGCCTTCTATCTCCTATAATGGCTGAGTTATGCCCGAATAACTGTGTTGCTTAACTTTTAAAAATGTGACAATGACGTCATAATTCCATGATGAGTCGACATTTGCTCTGAGCTCAGAACTTACTGGAGCCATAGCCAAAAGACCCCCACATGCCAAAAATCAGCTTTCTGCGCCTGGCAGTTTCTTCAATCAATTCGTTACAGATATATATATATATACGTACATATATATATATACAAGCGCGCTTCGCTTGCTTGCGCTGCGCGGCTGGCGGACACTTTGTGTCAGCCGGAGGCTCCCTTCGGTCGCCTGGAGGTGACATTGGTTAATTATAAGGGAGATATCATCTCTGAATATGTCCATCTTAGTTTCAAAATCGATATCACTCGAAAAATCACCAAATTTGTCAATTTTTAAAATTTTGATGAATAATGATGATGTCATAACAAAGTGATGAGTCATCATTTTTTGATGATAGTTGCATCACATGTGAAGTGTATTAGTATACAGATTCTATTAAAATTTCAGCCTTCTATCTCCTATAATGGCTGAGTTATGCCCGAATAACTGTGTTGCTTAACTTTTAAAAATGTGACAATGACGTCATAATTCCATGATGAGTCGACATTTTGCTCTGAACTCAGAACTTACTGGAGCCATAGTCAAAATACTCCCACATGCCAAAAATCAGCTTTCTACGCCCGGCAGTTTCTTCAATCAATTCGTTACATATATATATATATATATATATATATATATATATATATATATATATATATATATATATATATATACACACATTAATCGAGTTTTAATAGTCAGGATATACTATATAGATTAATCGAGTTTTAATAGTAAGGATGCGTATCCTATCAATACTTCATTGATAGTAATCTTACTAGTATTATTTCCTTTTGTCGTTGAGTGCAATCAGGCCTCTTTATGTAGTTAAATTTTGTAATAAATAATCAATTATATTTAATCCCAAATAGTAACGCTGTTCGGGAAGGTAGAATCTGGATTTGAAAGTCTGATAAGTCATGAACACTTGTTCCAAAACACAGCTCTGTTCTGCATTACAGAAAATAAGAACACTCCAAGCGTCGTGTGGGAGTATGTGGATCTATCTGGAGTTAGAACAGACATCACTGTGAATAGCTCACTTAATGTGGACAGAGGATTGAGTACACTACGAGTGTACACTGATAGGCCAGGATTCTACTCCTGCTCTGTCAGTCGAGACAATGGAGCTGTTAGTAGAGAATATGTTGTTGTCATGGCTGATCCTACAACAATGTATGGTGAGTAACATTCTATGTTTTAGATCGGTAGTTCTCTATTTATTTCTCTCTGCGGATCCCCTTGATTCAATCCACAGATTCCAGTTCGAGAATAAATGTAGGAGATATATCAGTCTTATTTATCTCAGTAGGGCATCCTGCACTGAGCTGCCAGACAACACTATGTGCATGCATTCGTTGCTCTCAAGAAATTTTCTCCTCTTTTTTGCTCACATAAATTGGTTCAGGTGCCAAAGTATCAAAAATTATAAGAATAAAATAGAGAAACAGTTTTAAACTCTTCTTCAAACTTTCAACAATAATATGTACTACCCTAGTCAATTTATTATCTAATTATAGGTACTCATTTCGGGAAGTTAGATTCAGGATACAGAGGATTGGAGAACTATGACTACCTCTACCAAGAATCTATCTTGTTCTGTGTTAGAGAAAGAGTGAACACCTCAGTCTTAATTTGGGAGCATGTAGACCTAGCAGGCGTTCGAACAAACATAACTGATAGAAGCATAATGTATGAGAGCATAGGACTGAGCATCATACAGGTCTACACTGACATGCCAGGTTTCTACTCGTGCACAACCAGTCAAGATAATGGAACTGTGATGGAAAAATACAGTGTTTACTTGGCTCATCCTTTTGCATTTCCAGGTGAGTAATTTGAAATTGAAAACAGCTGCTGAGACTTTAATCAGCGACCAAACGATACCAGCTCAATTATAGAATGTTTAACCATAGCCTACTATATATAAGGCCTCAGAGTAACTTGACTAGGGATGCGTTAGAAGATGGTTGAACTAATACATGAGCTGCCTTAAATCAGTAACAAAGCACAATAAAGCTTAGGATTGTATTATCAGCATGTATAAATATGGTGTCAAAGTACTCATACCCGTTGTTAAAATTTAGATTAGTCACCATATGGTTACGCAATAGGTTATATTTGTGATAAATTTGGTGATTTTCAGAGGCCGTTTAAGGGCACTTCTAAGTGTTTTTATTATAAAACTTTATGCATAGAACTGAGATGTGGATGGGTTTAATACAAAAAATTTGGAATTTTTTCATGGAATGTTGCTACATTCAAGTGTTGCTATGGAAACGTGTTTTGGTTAGTTGAGGTTATATCTTGGAAACCGCGATAGCTAGACATTCGAAAGTAATTCCATTTGATAGCCAATAGACTATTTCCTATTGAGTGAAAATATAATTTATTTGTCTAAATTTAATGGTTTACGAGTTATTATATAATTTATCATATTGGTTACATTCGGTAATTTGTCGAATATCTCGTAAACCATTTAATTTAGACGTCGAAATTATATTATCGCTTAATAGGATGTAGTATATTTGCTATCAAATGGAATCACATTTGAATGTGTAGCTATCGCGGTTTTCAAGACATGATCCCAACTGACCAAAACACATTTCTATAGCAACACTGGAATGTAGCAATATTCCATGAAAAAAATCCAAATTTTTCGTATTAACCGATCCACATCTCAGTTCTATGCGAAAAGTTTTATAATAAAAACACATAGAAGTCTAAGTTGACTAATTCATTGAAAAATGATGAAGAATTATGAATTATTCAAAATCTCAACATTAGTGCAGATTATATCTCCAAAAAGGGTTGCTCATGTTATATACCTCTAACATTGTTCAGTCCCTAAGCGAAATATCAAATATTTTTTTCATTTTTTTAGTTTCAAATTTTGAGTAATTCATTGATAATTCATGAATTAGTCAACTTAGATAGAAGTGCCCTTAAACGACCTCTGAAAATCACCAAATTTGTCACAAATATAACCTATTGCGCAACCATATGGTGACTAATCTAAATTTTAACAACGGATATGAGTATTTTGACACCATATTTATATATGCTGGTAATACATTCCTATGCTCTATTATGCTTTGTTAATGACTTAAGGCAGCCCATGTACGTATTAGTTCAACAATCTTCTCCGCATCCCTAGTCCCAAATTCGAAAGTTACTCTGAGGCCTTATTATAGTAGGCTATGGTTTAACCTAAATTCCACTTGATTCACTTTCATTGAGAACATTAATTACTTTTTTTTTTCCTAGGATGTGACTTGGTTACAAGTGATGGAAAGTGCTTCAGCTACTTTTCGAGCACAGCACTTGATTGGTTCGATGCTAGAGCTCGTTGTCAGTCTTGGGGAGGAGAACTAGCTAGCATTACTTCAGGAGTTGAAGTTATAGCACTACGTCTTGCTGGAGGTCCTTTTCCAACTAGATATTGTTGGATTGGTCTGAATGACATTGAAGAAGATGGGGCTTATGTGTGGAGCGATGGAAACAACAGTTACTATAGAAATTGGGTTGATAACTACTTTGATTACGATTGTGTAATAACTTCCATGCGTAATAACCTGTGGTATGACCATCCTTGCTCGGATTTAAATATTGGATGTTATTACTGTGGCAATCTTCCTGGTGAGTTACTCTCCAATCATTTTACCTTTTGAAATGCTGCTTGTATCCTCTTATTCTGGTATTTGAATATACTATAGAGAGTTTGCGATTTGGTTATTCGATTTTATGCGCTCTATTGTGAAGATCAAGTAGCTAGAATTGTAACCTTAAATCAGTGTAAAATTCATTATTTCTAGGCTAGAAATTATTCTAATTATATGAGGCAACGAAGTGAGATGTATAATCTTTTCCGATCAAACAAACACAAATGAAAATTGCAAATATTTTTAGGACATAAAATATAATCTTCGAATAGGAGATTATATACAGTCCCGGCAAAAAGTCTGGAATATTGTATTAAAAAAGATGAATATTTTTTAGCAATTTAATGCAATGAAAATCTAGAGTCTACTCTTTTTATAACACAAAAAATCTATATTTTGTTGGATAGCCCTTAATTTTTAGTACTATCTGGTAAATTTTGAAAGAAATTGGAAAATTCTAAAATATTTCAGACTTTTTTTCCGGGACTGTATTAGTTTTACTAGGTGGCATTGGTCATTCGATTAACTTTTGCGACTGTGTATATTCGTTACAAAATTTCCTAGTGTTTTAATCTATACAAGCGCGCTTCGTTTACTTTCTTCTATTCAAACAATCTTAGTTATTATGGTCTTTAGAGATGCGATTCGAATATTTTCAGTGATGTTAAAATTTTTTCGAGTGTAATACTTAAAACTGTGTTTTGTAAGCTGAATTTTTTGAAGAAAAAATGTGTCCTGACTCACAGCCAAAATCGCGAATCAAGACCCAATGCTTCTGTAAAAAATGTCTTCATAATCGAGGTTCCATGACGATTTAGCACCAGATACTTTTCAATCACCATAGAAATATTTCACAAATCCGATGAATTCATTATCAGAAATGAGGAAAAGTTATTCATTCACAATTCAAATTAGGTACATTTTAGAAAATAACCCAAAACTTTTTGTCACATCAGAGAAAAATCTGATTAAACTGGTTCTCGAAATGTACTGATCTGAACATCCTATATTTCTGCAAATTTAGAGTGTTTGAGGAAAATGTGTCGGTTAATTTTCCTAGAATTTGAAGACTCTGGAAAGTTAATTTTGGGAGTCTTTTGGCTAAGGCTCCACTAGGTTCTGAGCTCAGACGAAAAGGTCGACTCATCAAGGAATTATAACATCATTTCCACCTTTTAATAGTTATAATTTTCAGTTTTTTACTATAATTCAGCCATTTACATACATGTCCCCAACGTGTCCGTTATTAGGAGACTCCACTGTAGTAATAATCTTGTTTCCACACAAAAATCACACCTTAATAACTCTTAGGAATAGGGTTAAACTGCTTAGAAAATCGCCAAAATCGTCCTTAGAATGACCTTTTGCCCAATGATATGATAACTACTCAAAATTTTGCCTACAAATATATGTACTCTGATATCATGTATATATGTCCTAGTAATACATTCTTAAGGTATATTCTGCATGGCAACGATTGTAGGCTAATCATGTATTATTTCAAACGGCTACTACTTCATCCCTAGTTCATAATTTCAGTCTACTGTGAGACATTAATACTACGTAGAATAGGCTATAGTATACATTAATCGAGTTTTAATCAGTACAAGCACGCTTCGCTTGCTTGCGCTGCGGAGCTGACGGATACTTTGTATCCGCCGGAGGCGCCCTTTGGGCGCCTATGGTCACCATTGATTAAATTATAAGGGAGATAACATCTCTAAATACGTCTGTCCTACTGTTATAATATCGCACGAAAAATCACCAAATTTGCTAATTTTTTAATTTTTCATGAGTAATGATGAGTCATCATTTTTTGATAATAGCTGTGCCTTATGGTGAGATATATTAATATGCATAATCTATTAAAATTTAAGTCTTCTATCTCCTATAATGGCTGAGGTATGCTCGAATAACTGTATTGCTTAACTTTTAAAAATGTGACAATAACGTCATAATTCCATGATGAGTCGACATTTTGCTCTGAGCTCAGAACTTACTGGAGCCATAGCCAAAAGACTCCCACATGCCAAAAAGCAGCTTTCTGGGCCCGACAGTTTCTTCAATCAATTCGTTATATATATATATATATATATACACAAACATTAATCGAGTTTTAATAGTAAGGATACAAGAAGATATTCTATCAATACCTTAATTAGTCATCTTATTATTTCTTGTTTTATTCTGTTATCTTTGTGGTTATTTGTCAATAGTGAATATTCAATCATATTATCTTCCTAATAGTAACTCTGTTCGGGAAGATTGAATCAGGATTTGAAAGTCTGAGAAGTCATGAACACCTGTTCCAAGACACAACTCTGTTCTGCATTACAGAAAATAAGAACACTCCAAGCATCGTGTGGGAGTATGTGGATCTATCTGGAGTTAGAACAGACATCACTGTGAATAGCTCACTTAATGTGGACAGAGGAGTGAGTACACTACGAGTGTACACTGATAGGCCAGGATTCTACTCCTGCTCTGTCAGCCGAGACAATGGAGCTGTCAGCAGAGAGTATGTTGTTGTCATGGCGAATCCTACAGCAATGTGTGGTGAGTATTTGGCTGTCCTAGAACCCATTTTGAGAACAAGTTTTGTAGATATCTCAGTTATAGTATTTTCACTATTGTACATCCAGCCCTAAGCTTCCAGACAAGACTCAGTGCGGATTAGCTGTAAACAGGATGTTTCCTCTTCTTTTCAATGTAGCTAAATTGTTCAAAACTACGACAATTGAAAATAAGACTTAATCATCTTATATATACTTAGGTCATTTCAAAAGTACTGATCACAATTGATTTTTGAGAGCTAGTGTATATCGAATGTACCAATTAATATAATCCAGATAGCATTACCCATTCTCTCCTAATATCTAAAAGAATTTTTAAGATAGCATAAGTATTTTTCTTATAATCATCATTTCAATCTCGTCAGTTATGGCTACTTATACATTTATGGCTTCAAAATCGTCAATTATTGAGCTAGAGTAAAGGGCGTATATCAAGTTTCTTTCACTGCTTAAAGATTCGAACAGGAACATCCACAATGATCTCGTGGGAGTTTGTGGAGATCAAGCACTTGCTTATTCCACGGTTAGAAGATGGGCTCGACTATTTCGAGAGTGAAGAGACAGCATTGAAGATGAGCCTCGGACTGGTAGGCCTAAATCTGCAACCTGTGAACCCTCAATTGAGTTGGTTGGTGAATTTCTTCGAAATGACCCTTGCTGCTCTATTGAAGAGATTTCTAAGTATACGGATATCTCAACGGGAAGTATTTACCGCATTCTGAAGAAAGATCTCGGAGTAAGGAAGGTTTCGCTCGGTGGGTGCCGTATTTGCTGTCAGAGGCCCGGATGAAACAGAGGGTAGAATGTTGTGAAAATCTTCTACATCACGAAAAATTTGATGCAAGGCGACTCTATGAGATAGTAACCATAGATTAAACTTGGATTTACTATTCACAACCTAAATCCAAGGAAAAATCTAAGTGTTGGCTGCATCCGGGCGAACCCCGACCTAAAAGACCGCGTCCAAATTTCCGTGCCAAGAAGGTAATGTACGCAATTGCATTTGACACCTACGGCCCTGTTGCTCAAGTTTACGTTCCGAAGGGCCAGAATGTTACTGGAGACTTTTATTGCACTAATGTGCTCGCAGAAGTCAGTAAACACTACACAGAGTGTCGGCCGAGAACTGGTCCTCGTGGAATAAAACTTCTACATGATAATGCCAGTAGCCATAAAACTAAACAAGTCGCCGCATACATCAAGGATATAAGGATGAAAACACTGAATTACCCTCCCTATTCCCCTGACCTAAGTCCTTGTGACTTCTGGTTGTTTTCAAAGCTGAAAAGTCATCTCTCTGATAAGGAGTTCACTAGTCGAATGGAGATCGGAATCGCCGTTCATAAGTACCTAAAGTCGATCCCACAGACGGAGTATAAAAAGACATTCTGCTGCTGGGTAGACCATCTAAAGGAGTGTATTCGCGTCAAGGGAGACTATTTCTAGAATATGTAATTAAATAACACATCAGGCGTTGCTTAATATCAAATTGGTGGGGGGTGATCAGTACTTTTGAAATGACCTAAGTACTAAAACGCTGAGAATTTTTGTTTGTTTGTTTGTCCGAATTGTTTGAAGAATTGGCAAGTCGTAGAGATACGAAAATTGCCATGTAAGTCTCAAATGCTATGACTACGATTAAGTTCAAAGATCTAAGCGAAATTTTCAAACCTTAACAAAAAGATGGAAAACAATTTTTCACACCTTTTCTATGTAATACTATATACGGCTTCACTCTCACGATCCGATGTGAGCCCGACTTTCGAATTCCCTCCTTGACAGGTGTTTCTTTAGCTTGGGGAAGAACCAAAAGTCGCATGGAGCGGGGTCTGGTGAGTAGGGAGGGTTATCTAGCTCTACAACTCTCATACAATTCAACTTTTGCCTTACCAGCTTGGTCTTGTGGGTCGGGAATTATCATGCAATGATCTCATTCCTCGAGTCCCAGTTCTTGGCTGTTGATTGTGGTAGAATTTCTCAGCCTCAGATAGGCACTCACTGATGTAAAATAATCCACTAATAGTGGTACGTATTCTTGGGGACACAAATCTGGCACACTGGACCATAAAAATCAAAAAATATGCAGTACATAACCTTAGGGTTCCGGAAGTCATGTCGAAGGATCATTTGTGTGTCGTGTCCTTTCGCTACCCATACTTTGTTAGCTTCCTTTGACAAAGGCTCACTATAACGTATCCAAGTCTCATCACCAGTCACGATCTCGAATAGTCTCCTGGAGTTGGTTCTATCGTAGTCAGAAAGCAACTTTTGAGTATATTGAACCCTCTTAGTTTTCTGGGCTGTGTTAGTGCATGCGGGACCCACCGAGCGCAGATTTTCCTAAATTACAAATTGTCATGAACAATGGTATGAGCAGTTCCCGTTGAGACCCCAACTGCATTAGCTATCTCCACCAATGAAATATGAGGGTCTTCCTCAAGTAATTCGGAAACCTCGAGGACACATTTGTCACTGGCGCCGGAAATCGGCCTCCCTGCTCTGGGCTTATCTTCGATTGACTCTCTTCCCTCACGAAAACGTCGGGCCCGTGGAAAATGGAAGAGTTCTATCATTACAAACCTCCATCAAATCCTTGTGGATGTCGGTTGGAGAAACTTGGAACTTAGTTAGGCAACTTCAGATCATAACTAGAAAAAAATTCTTACCGAACAATTTCTTCACTGGAATGTTCTCTTAGGTCGCAATAAATATTTTAAGAAAGTTTAAACCGCGTGGAAAAGATTTTAAACTCAAAGGTATCTGAGGGCCTTGGCAACAAGTGCCGCAAAGAAATTTAATTAAATCAATTTAGATGAGGTATTTGAGCATATGGAATCACTTAAAGCAGTTTATTTTGCTCTATACTGAGTTGAACATGTGAGCAATTAAAATAAAATTTCCCACAAAATACTTTTAGTTTTTAAAACTTTAATAGCCTCGTGAGCTTATATTAAACTAATGGTTGAGATTCCTTATTTTCGGCTAGCTCTAAAACAATTATGTGCTACCATAATTTGTTTTCTATTTGATAGGTCCCCTTTTTGGAAAGTTAGATTCAGGATATAGAGGATCGGAAAACTATGACTACCTTTACCAAGAATCTACCTTGTTCTGTGTTAGAGAAAGAGTGAACACCTCAGTCTTAATTTGGAAGCATGTGGACCTAGCAGGCGTTCGAACAAACATAACTGATAGAAGCATAATGTATGAGAGCATAGGACTAAGCATCATACAGGTCTACACTGACATGCCAGGATTCTACTCGTGCACGACCAGTCAAGATAATGGAACTGTGATGGAAGAATACAGTGTTTACTTAGCTCATCCTTCTACATTGCCAGGTAGATAGGTTGAAATTGAAAACAGCTGCTGATACTTTAATCAGCGACCAAACGATGCCAGTTCAATTATAGAATGTTTAACCTAAATTCCACTTGATTCACTTTCATTGAGAACATTAATTACTTTTTTCTCCTAGGCTGTGACTTGCTCACAAGTGATGGAAAGTGCTTCAGCTACTTTTTGAGCACAGCACTTGATTGGTTCGATGCTAGAGCTCGTTGTCAGTCTTGGGGAGGAGAACTAGCTAGCATCACTTCAGGAGTTGAAGTTATAGCACTGCGTCTTGCTGGAGGTCCTTTTCCAACTAGATATTGTTGGATTGGTCTAAATGACATTGAAGAAGACGGAGCTTATGTGTGGAGTGATGGGAGCAACAGTTCCTACAGGAACTGGGTTGATAACTACTTTGATTACGATTGTGTAATAACTTACATGCGTAATAACCTGTGGTATGACCATCCTTGCTTGGATTTGAATATTAAATGTTACTACTGTGGCAATTTTATTGGTGAGTTACTCTAGAATCATTTTATGTTTGATATGTTACTCGTATGCTCTTATTCTAGTTCCGAATTCTAGGTCCGTTCATATGTACGTATGTTCGTACGCGCGCTACTGTGAAATCTAACAGTCCGATTCTTACTAAATTTCGCATCTGAGATTCTTTATGGTGTCGATGTGCACTGTCAACATTTTTTTCATAAAATCTCATCACTTCCGGTTTTTACAAGTACAAGGATGCTTTGCTTGCTTGCGCTGTGCGGTTGGTGGAAACAGTATTTCACCATATAGGGTCCCATTGTCCCACTGTGAAAGTAATCATATAATTATTTTAAGAGTTAATAAAATGTTGTTGAATATACATGTTTTCACACCTTCTATAAAATTTCCTACTTTCAGTTGAAAGCGAAATTTCAACGGCCGTTAATAGGATATTTTAATATCTAGATTTCAAATTTCACACTTAGAATGCCCTAAAATGAGTATTTCCCAATGTATTCCGATATTCACATTTCATGTTCCTTCGAGTCATTTCCTGAAGGTACACTATCGGTCTGTCAACCGACAATTTTAATTTCTCATTGGCTTAATTTACAAAATTAAGATATCCAATGTTTAATTCGTTATATATATATAGTATATATATACAAGCGCGTTTCGCTTACTTGCGCTGTAAAGCTAGTAGACACTTTATGTCCGCTGGAAGTGCCCTTTGTGCACCTAGGTCTACATTGATAAATCATATGGTAGAAAATATCTCTAAATACGTCTGTTTTGCTGTTATATATAATCGATATCATTCGAAAAATCACAAAATTTGTAATTTTTTTATTTTTGATGCATAATGATGAAGTCATAACAGAGTGATGAGTCATCATTTTTATGATAGTTGTATCATATGTAAGATATATTTATATACACATTCTATTAAAATTTCAGTATTCTATCACCTAAAATGGCTGAATTATAGTAGAAAAAACTGAAATTTCTATAGAAAAGTGACAATGACGTCATAATTCCATGATGAGTCAATATTTTGTTCGGAACTTAGTAGAGCCATAGCCAAAATAATAATAATAATAATAATAAGTGCCAACAGAATAGAAAAAGTACATACATAATTACAATGCTGCCCGGGGAGAGCTTGGGTGCACATCAAAACAAAAAAATATATCTACAAGTCAAAACACAGTAAAATTAAAATGAAGTGAATAAAATAAAGTATTTTGAAATAAAAAGAAAAGACTCTGAAAAATAAGATAAAATAAGTTAAAATAAGGCTGTAGAACAAGAGAATTAAGATAAGGGAATGCAAAAACCATTCGATTTGTCACAGTGACAGGGAGGCAAATTATGTTCACTACTCCAGAAACTATCCAATCTCCCTTTAAAAGTTGACAAGGATGGAGTTGATACAGTACTTTCTGGTAAACCATTCCACAATCTTATTATTCTTTCTGTGAAGAAGTTGGTTCTCAACTTACTCTTAGGAGGGCGATCGGAGGGGTGTATAAGAGTAAACGAATGGCCTCGGCATTTACTTCCTACCGGTCTCAAAATAGGGGGGTGTTTAAACTTAATATAGACATCACCATTTATAAACTTCCACATTAAAATTAAGTCGGCCCTCTTTCTCCGATTTTCTAAACATATCAAACCCAAAGCCCGCATTCTTTCCCTATATAGTAATTTAGCAAGAGACTTTACACATTTTGTAGCCCTCCTCTGTACCTTCTCCAATTTTAACACATCTTTAACCAAATAAGGAGACCAAATATGGCAAGCGTACTCTAACTTTGGTCTGATGAATACTTTATAGAAAATCTTTAAAATATCTGCAGTAATATGTACATAAGTTCTTCTAAACAATCCTACTAGCCTATTTGCGCTAAAACATACTTTAGCAATGTGTCCACTACTATCCATCCATACTCCCAAGTCCTTGATTGTGTCTGTTTCTTCAATAACTTCTGACTTGATTGTGTATTGTAATCTTGGGTTATGCTTCCCTTGGTGAATAACCTGAGACTTATTAATATGAAGAATTTCTTGCCTTATCTTTAGATGATTTAGACATGACCTTTCGTTTACTTCCTCTGTAGTTGAATATTATAATAAAAGCTAATTGCTGTATTTAGTTTTGTTTAGTCTTCTAATTCGTTAAAGGCAAATATACATATATGTATCGATACAATCCCTTCACTGGTAGTAGTCCTAGTTTTTCCTGGATTACAATCAGGGCTCTTAATATATTTAATTAGATCTCATTAATATTTAATCAGAATTGTGTTCCAAATAGTAACTCTGTTCGGGAAGATTGAATCTGGATTTGAAAGTTTGATAAGTCATGAACACCTGTTCCAAGACACAACTCTGTTCTGCATTACAGAAAATAAGAACACTCCAAGCGTCGTGTGGGAGTATGTGGATCTATCTGGAGTTAGAACAGACATCACTGTGAATAGTTCACTTAATGTGGACAGAGGATTGAGTACACTACGAGTGTACACTGATAGGCCAGGATTTTACTCCTGCTCTGTCAGTCGTGAGAATGGAGCTGTTAGCAGAGAATATGTTGTTGTCATGGCAGATCCTACAACAATGTATGGTGAGTGATTTGGCTAAACATTCCATGTTATAGATCGGTAGTTCTCAGTTTATTTCTCTCTGTGTATCCCTTTGATCGAATCCAGAGATCCCAGGTTGAAAACGACTGTTGTAGATGCATGAGTTTTATTTATCTCAGTTGTGCTTTACACAATACTTCGTGGCTGCATTCGTTGGCCACGATGTTTCCTCCTCTTTTCTGTTCACATTAATTGGCTCCAATGCCAAAGTATCAAAATTGAAAGAGGAATGGAATAACAATTCAGCTTTCAACCCCCGAACTTTCGATAATAGTATATACCGCCCAGTCAATTTATTGTTTAATTATAGGTACTCCTTTCGGGACTTTGGAATCAGGATACAGAGGATTGGAAAACTATGACTACCTCTACCAAGAATCTACCTTGTTCTGTGTTAGAGAAAGAGTGAACACCTCAGTCTTAATTTGGGAGCATGTGGACCTAGCAGGCGTTCGAACAAACATAACTGATAGAAGCATAATGTATGAAAGCTTAGGACTGAGCATCATACAGATCTACACTGACATGCCAGGATTCTACTCGTGCATGACCAGTCAAGATAATGAAACTGTGACGGAAGAATACAGTGTTTACTTGGCTCATCCTTCTGCATTTCCAGGTGAGTAATTTGAAATTGAAAAAAGCTACTAAGACTATACTCAGCGACCAAACGATGCCAGTCCAGTTATAGAATGTTTAGCTTAAATTCCGCTTGGTTCACTTTCATTGAGAACATTAATTACTTTTTTCTCCTAGGCTGTGACTTGGTCACAAGAGATGGAAAGTGCTTCAGCTACTTTTCGAGCACAGCACTTGATTGGTTCGATGCTAGAGCTCGTTGTCAGTCTTGGGGAGGAGAACTAGCTAGCATCACTTCAGGAGTTGAAGTTATAGCACTGCGTCTTGCTGGAGGTCCTTTTCCTACTAGATATTGTTGGATTGGTCTGAATGACATTGAAGAAGACGGGGCTTATGTGTGGAGTGATGGGAACAACAGTTACTATAGAAACTGGGTTGATAACTACTTTGATTACGATTGTGTAATAACTCACATATACAATAACCTGTGGTATGACCACCCTTGCTCGGATTTGAATATTGGATGTTATTACTGTGGCAATCTTCCTGGTTAGTTACTCTTCAATTATTCCATGGTTTGAAATGTCATTTGTATCCTATTTTTCAAGTGTTTGAATGTACTGCATTGAGATTTTGAATAGAATGTATGATCTCATGAAATCTAAATTTGTATTCTCAAGACAATGCCATAATAATTTAAATTCTTAAAAACCTCAGAAGTTTATTGTATCTAGAAGCCTATGAACTAATCGGACTATGTGAGGAACCAATACGTGTGTAGAGCATTCAAAGAATCACGATCTTATTTTCGCGATTGAATGAGGATCGGCGATTTCTTCTTACCTCATTTATTTTTCTAATCATTTTTATTAATTTGCACTGTCTTCTCTCCTGATCATCATTAATTTGATCTATTTTCTCTAAGCTAATACCAATTGAGCCTTTTTTCTAACACAAAAAAAGCGATACGCATTCTGTTTGCTAAATATGATTAGTATTTCGAATTTTAGTTTCGATAAAAATTATGTGTCAAGTAACAAGAACTATTGGAAAAAATGATCGAGATCAGGATTCTATTTCACGATCAACTAATGCTGTGCCAATATGTATGTGTCTAATGTAATTTTGGTCTTTTGTTTACTGTTGCATATTCACTTTCTAAAATTCATTAGTATTCTAATCTATAAAAAGTAATTTGAATATTTTCTTGATTCTAGTCGGGGCTTTTTTATGTATTATAGTGTTTTTAAAAAATATTCGATAAAATTTCTGTTCCAAACAGTGACTCTGTTCGGGAAGGTAGAATCAGGATTTGAAAGTCTGATAAGTCATGAACACTTGTTCCAAGACACAACTCTGTTCTGCATTACAGAAAATAAGAACACTCCAAGCGTTGTGTGGGAGTATGTGGATCTATCTGGAGCTAGAACAGACATCACTGTGAATAGCTCACTTAATGTGGACAGAGGATTGAGTACACTACGAGTGTACACTGATAGGCCAGGATTCTACTCCTGCTCTGTCAGCCGAGACAATGGAGTTGCTAGTAGAGAATATGTTGTTGTCATGGCTGATCCTACAGCAATGTATGGTGAGTATTTGGCTGTCCTAGAACCCAGGTTGATAACAAGTATTGTAGAACGATTTAACATTACATGTGGTCATGATTCTGTTGATTAATAATAGGAATTATACCTAACTTCATTAAAATACACAAGTTGGAAACACTCGATAACCTAATTTAAAGAATACAAGTGCGCTTCGCTTGCTTCCTGCGCTTGGCTAAGTGATTTTTTCTATTTATAGTCAAACCCCAAACTTGTATGGCTTCCCCGCCCAAAATGGCTTAAACAGGAAATGACGCTACAAAACACCTCGCCAAGCGAGGGTTAATCGTATGGTAGATAACATCTCAAAATATGCATGTCTTACTGTTGTAATCGATATCACTCGAAAAATCACAAAATTTCAACAGAGTGATGAGTCATAATTTTTTGATGATAGTTAGAAATTTAGTTGATTGAAACGATAAAATGTTTATAAAACGTACCAGTGCTGGCAGATGAAATTGCAGGGTTTTATTTTACAGTTTGTCTTTTTTGCCCATAATGATTAGACCTAACTCAATGTACAATATACTAGTACATGAATCCTCATTTACTAAATTTGAAATCTGATTGACAGATAACCAAAAAGATTTACAACGCAATTAGAACAATACTATATAGGATGCAAAAAAAGCAAAAAAAAATCGAGTGAGATCTCTCTTGATTACTAAATTGTATTCATTATGTACAGGGTGGAGCATAAGTTTTTTAAACAGCAGATTTCAACAGCAAAATGAGGCTGCGTTGACAGCATCCTATGAAATTTCCAAAATTATTATCAAGATAAAGAAACCTCACTCCATTGGTGAAACTCTCATTGTACCGTGTGTTGAAATTATTGTCAAAAGGATGCTCGAAGATCATTCAAAGAAAGTAGCTCAGGTGTCATTGTCAAATACTACAATCCAATGGCGTATATTGCACCTTAATGAGGATAATGAAAGCCCAGTATTTGCGATCAAATCGATGAATCTACAGATGTTAAATCGGGTATCGGTCACTTCGTACCCAACACTCTTTCATACCTTAATTATGACACTTTCTTAGGAATATAATTATGTACTTCCTTTCATATTTTATTTTATATTGATAGGTTCTCTTTTCGGGAAGTTAGATTCAGGATACAGAGGATTGGAAAACTATGACTACCTCTACCAAGAATCTACCTTGTTCTGTGTTAGAGAAAGAGTGAACACCTCGGTCTTAATTTGGGAGCATGTGGACTTAGCAGGCGTTCGAACAAACATAACCGATAGAAGCATAATGTATGAAAGCTTAGGACTGAGCATCATACAGGTCTACACTGACATGCCAGGATTCTACTCGTGCACGACAAGTCGAGATCATGGAACTGTGACGGAAGAATACAGTGTTTACTTGGCTCATCCTTCTGCATTTCCAGGTGAGTAATTTGAAATTTAAAAAACCTGATAATTTAATCAGCGAGTAAACAATACCACTCTAGTTATAAAAGTTTTGGCCAAAATTTCGATTGATTGACATTTTTTGAGGACATACAGTGATATTCGATTGATTACTTTGGTTTTTTTCTTATAGGATGTGACTTGGTCACAAGTGATGGAAAGTGCTTCAGCTACTTTTCGAGCACAGCACTTGATTGGTTCGATGCTAGAGCTCGTTGTCAGTCTTGGGGAGGAGAACTAGCTAGCATCACTTCAGGAGTTGAAGTTATAGCACTGCGTCTTGCTGGAGGTCCTTTTCCAACTAGATATTGTTGGATTGGTCTGAATGACATTGAAGAAGACGGGGCTTATGTGTGGAGTGATGGGAGCAACAGTTACTATAGAAACTGGGTTGATAACTACTTTGATTACGATTGTGTAATAACTCACATTCATAATAACCTGTGGTATGACCATCCTTGCTCGGATTTGAATATTGGATGTTACTACTGTGGCAATTTTGCTGGTGAGTTACTCCCCAATTATTCCATGTTTTGAATGTGCTGCAGTGAGATTTAGCATGAAATGATATATGATCTCATGAAATCAAAATTTGTGTTATCAATTCTAAATTATTATGGCATTGTCATAATAATTTAGAATCTTAAATGCTCATAATGTTGTTGTATCTAGAAGCCTATTAACTAAACTATTTAAGGCACCAATATGTATGTAGAGCATTAGGATCGTGCGATCATTGATTGCTCGATTACGATCGCGATCTTTTTTTCCCATTATTTTTCGATCATTTTTATTAATTTGTACTGTCTTCTCTCCTGATCATCATTAATTTGATCTATTTTTCTAACCTGTTACCAATTTGATCCTTTTTCCAACACTCTTGATCTTGATCGTGATTCTTTTTCATGATCGACTAATGCCGTTCCAATATGTATGTAGTGTCTAATGTGTTTTGGTCTTTTTGTGGGCATGCCTAAGTTCCGGGACGGGACTGATCAAGATACCTAATCTCCGGGACGGGAAGAACGAGATACCTAATTTCCGGGACGGAAAAAAAAAATCTAATTATACATTCGAGTCGATCAAGTGTATTGTGACACTTAGTTATTTATGCCTTTATTCAATAGACTGCGTATATTCTAAAACTATCTATGTTATCCATTAATATAAAGCGAGTTCTCAACAGCTAATATAGGGTATTTAATATGTAGATTCCGATTTTCGCACTTTGAAGGAAATAATTAAAATATTTTACAAGCTATTGAATTTTGATATATTCGTATTTTCACACCTTTTGTTAAAAATATATTTGAAGTTAAAAGCGAGCTCTCAACGGCTATTATATGGTATTTTAACATGTAGATTCCAAATTTTACACTTAGAATGTCCTAAAATGAGTATTTCTCGATGTATTCCGATATTCATATTTCATGTTCCTTCGAGTCACTTCCTGGAGCTGCACTATCGGTCTGTCGACCGACATTTTTATGTATTATAGTGTTTATAAAAATATTCAATCACATTATCCTTCTAATAGTAACTCTGTTCGGGAAGGTAGAATCTGGATTTGAAAGTCTGAGAAGTCATGAACACCTGTTCCAAGACACAACTCTGTTCTGCATTACAGAGAGTAAGAACACTCCAAGCGTCGTGTGGGAGTATGTGGATCTATCTGGAGTTAGAACAGACATCACTGTGAATAGCTCACTTAATGTGGACAGAGGATTGAGTACACTACGAGTGTACACTGATAGGCTCGGGAACTACTCCTGCTCTGTCAGCCGAGACAATGGAGCTGTTAGCAGAGAATATTTTGTTGTCATGGTTGATGGTATGTTCGTATATTTTTATGCTTTCTATACACAGGCCCGGCGGAAGCACTTTTCATTTGGTCGGGCCCAAAGCTAAAATTATTTTTTTGCTTTTTAACAGTATTTCTTGATTCAGATAGAAAATATTTGATGCATATTATACACACGTATGATGCAATAGAATTTTTGAAAAATCGTTATCGACATAAATATTCAATTTTTTTTGAGTTCAATTTTTGGTCGGGCCCGGACCCGATTGGCCCGACCGCTTCCGTCGGGCCTGATACAATTATTGTTGTAGTAAAATTATACTATTAATTATATTGGATAGTCACTTTGAAATGAGTGCTGATGCTCCGTCATTGCTACTTTCATGGCCCGAGTTTCACAGTTGTCTAAAATCTATTTACATATATTATTAGATTGATATTATATATACAATTTGCAGTTCCTCCTGTAATAACATTGAACAATGGATCTATCCAATCATTTTCTCTCCTACCTCCTAACATAAACTCAGCTACTGTTGCAGTTCTGACACAGAATGTAGTTCTGAGTACTAATCTAGCTGGGAGATGGCAGAGACCTGATAACAGCTCTGTAGCATCCAATACTCTTACCTTCTCAATTTTCTACGTCACTCAGGGAGGAGTGTACAAGTTTTATCTTAACAATTCCAATGGAGAAGAAGCAATAGCTATACAATTGGATATCACAGTTATAGGCACGTAGATATAGTACACATCCTTACTATTAAAACTCGATTATTGTTTGTTTGTTTGTTTGTGTATATATATATATATATCTGTCACGAATTGATTGAAGAAACTGCCAGGCGTAGAAAGCTGATTTTTGGCATGTGGTAGTCTTTTGGCTATGGGTCCAGTAAGTTCTGAGCTCAGACGAAAATGTCGACTCATCATGGAATTATGACGTCATTGTCACATTTTTAAAAGTTAAGCAACACAGTTATTCGGGCATAACTCAGTCATTATTGGAGATGGAAGGCTGAAATTTTAATAGAATCTGTATACTAACACGTCTCACATATGATGCAACTATCATCAAAAAATGATGACTCATCACTTTGCTATGACGTCATCATTACTCATCAAAATTTTAATAATTGACAAATTTGGTGTTTTTTCGAGTGATATCGATTTTAAAACTAAGATGGACATATTTAGAGATGATATATCCCGTTTAATTAACCAATGTCACCTCCAGGCGACCGAAGGGAGCCTCCGGCGGACACGAAGTGTCCGCCAGCCGCGCAGCGCAAGCAAGCGAAGCGCGCTTGTAATTGATAAAAGTATTAGAATTAAGAGATGGTCTTTATCAAAGTATTATTTTTCTAGTTGATCATCCATTTGGCATGGAAACATCTGCAGCTATGTATACAAATATTCAACGACCAAGTAATCAAATTATATCTGAAGACACAGCTCTATACTGTATTACAGAGAACAGCACTCCTTGGAGTTATGTAGATCTAACTGGAAACAAGACGGACCTCAATAACACAGTTGATGATAACACAGGAATCGGAACTCTAGCAATAACCACTGATCAACCAGGCTATTACTCATGTCAAGTTACTCGAAATGGAGTGGATGAAAAGTATACTGTTGGAATATTTAATTTTACACCATATACAGGTAACCAATCATTTAGGTTTGCATTAAAGTAATATGTCTAAAGAAACTAAATGAATGAATCACCACAAATGGTGGAAATTACTGCAGCGTACATAATGTTTCCTTCATAAACCGGATTTCAAATTAAAATAATCTCTTATATGGTTTATTAGTTCATGAGTGTTTAAATAACGTATCAAATCTAGTAATTAATTCTCGTGAAAATGCAACAGAACGTATATACACGATTGGAATAGACAGAGAGGATTTGTTTCTATACTGCAACAGTTCCAACAGTTCCATCTCATTAACTGACATAAAATGGAGAGTAACGGGAAATAATAGAATATTCCCAAACCCACTAATCCCACACCGCAATATGTTGTTACAGAGTGGCACCAGCTATAGCATTCAGTGTGTCGATATCAGAACTAACTCCATCATACTCAATACACAATATACTGTGCAAGGTATGCCATTAGCATTTGCATTAAAATTCATTTATTTGCTATTTAAAAATATGATTGCAATAATCTTACCATATTTACAGTGAGAAAGTATCTTTTACTCGGAATTACAGTAGATTGAGCTATGTGTAGGCAAGGATAAATTCTAATTCTTCTCCTCTTACTTTTCTTCCTAGGTCCTCCCTTAATTTCGTTGAATGATGGATCCATCCAATCATTCTCTCTCCTACCTCCTAAAATGAGCTCAGCTTCTATCACTGTTCTGACACAGAATGTAGTTCTGAGTACTAATCTAGCTGGGAGATGGAAGAGACCTGATAACAGCTCTGTAGCATCCAATACTTTAACCTTTTCAACTTTCTATGTCACTCAGGGAGGAGTGTACAAGTTTTATGTTAAAAATTGGGATGGACAACAGACACTAGCTATTCAATTGAATATCACGGTTATACCAGGTGAGTGCAGTTGATGGCTTATGGTGAAACACACTAGCTAGAATTAGAAATCAGATTGAGCCTGTCTCAATTATGTATTCAGTTTGCAAACTTTACTGCATAAAGCCTCAAATTTTGGAATATCCGGCCACCGTGTTTAATGAGATGAATGAAATTTAGTATTAATAACAATGACGATCTATTGTAGTGTCATAATTATACAACGATTTCTATTGTGATAGTGTTGTCATTTATTTTGTATAGAAAAGGTGTGAAAAATTTTTCCCATTTTTTTGCAGAGGTGTGAAAATTTCGCTAGATATGACTTCCCAATTCCTCAATCAATTCGGACAAACAAACAAACAAAATCCTTGCATTTTAATATATAAGATAGTTACATAATGTAAACAAATTCCAAAAATTTACTGGAGGCTGGCTTCCAAAGGTTGGCATGAGTTTTTTGTGGTGTAGATTTCAAATCTCGTATTTTCAACTTTATATTGGTTATATTTTTGACAATAAATTCATACAGTAAAACAATTTTGAAATGGATTAGTGAAAGTATTACTATTTAGCACCCATAAGAGATTCTGAATTTGATTGCATTCCCAGGCGCCTGCATGACGACTCTGCGAACACAAAGTGTTCGTTAGCTGCGCTACGCTATTGCGCAAAGCGCGCTTGCCTATAACAAATTGTTTACAGAAACCTAACGACAAAATACAGCAGGACGAAAAAAGCATAATTAAATAACCGACTTCAACTATGATATTATATGATGTTTAATGTGGATAGGCAATACTGTTCATAATTTTAGTCTTAATCGGGATCTGGAATGCAGTCAAGATGAAATGTGATTCTTTCCCATTTTTGTATATTTCTAGGATCATATGAAACAACATATCCTAGTGCAACATCAACTATTTCGGCTTTAGCTCCCCAGATCACATTTCCAAACACAAACATAACGAGAATATTAAATGGAACTGGCGCTACTATTGGCAGTATTGAATGCGTTGCTACTGGAGTACCGCTACCAGACATATACTGGACGAGAGATTTCACGTCTAGATTTATCGAATCACCAAAACTTCTAATCAACGTTACAGATCTAGCCAATGATGGTGATAAAATATTCTATTGCGTTGCAGAGAATGTAGCAGGAAGGGATATTGCATCTGTCACTTATGAACTCGAATTAACCATTGAAACCATTCAAGAAAATTTAAAAGAAATCAGCGATGAGTTAAATGGTGTTGAATCCATTTCTGATGAGAAATCTGGACAAACTGCAGATCTCGCTAAAGTAGTGATTGATGCTGCAAACAATGATGTTGAAATCACGAGCGAAAATAAGAGTATGATATTAGTGGGTGCTGCAATGGCGACGGAATTAATTATTAATAAAACAAACGGGACATTCAGTAGCGAGACAGCTGAAAAAATAACTAGGTTACTCAGTAGTATTGTGAATGGGAGTTCATTTTTGCAAGAATCAAAACCGATGAATATGACGCAGGTACTTAAGAATATTATACCAATTGATATTTAAGTTCTATTCTACAATCGTCTATACTATCAAATTATTTTTTTATCAATTTTATCCATAACGAATTTTTACTAAAACATCCATACAGATCATAGTACGAGTTTGTGAAGATATCGGTTTCTTTGAGATGTACCACTAACATCGGCTTAAACATTTAGCTTTTATGAAATATAATGATCGAGTTATGGTCGAAAAACTAAATTTTCAAATTAATGAAAAGGTGATAATGACATCATAGTTCCATTTTTATTCAGAAATCGCTTTTCTAGCAACAAGCAGAACAAACCATTTCAACTATACCTACAGCATTGGCAGTCACGTTAAATACACTAGAGAGGTTTTCACAGCGACTCATCGAGGACTTAACAGAAAATAGAGAAGTTGACACTGTTAGAACGGTAGAGTCACAATTGATCACAATTGTAGCTCAAAACGTTGCTCTAAACAGTAGCGACTATAATGGAGGTGCAAAAACTGAAATTGTTCTCCCGAAGAGGAGTTCTGATGATGTGCAGTATTCAGTAATGGTAACACTTTCAACAAATCTTGCTTTTAATCTATCAACAGATGGAATAAGTCTAGCGGTAAGTCAATGCCATAGCGAGGGTTTGGATTGGGCAGGAATTAACATAACCAATTGATTTGCCAGATGTTTAAAACTAAAACCATATATACTTGGAAATGATTGTCAAATATCTATATATGACAAAGTTTGGCATTGTTCAATTCACTAGAAAGTATCGTTTAGAAAATGTGTTTTTTTGATATCAATACATCATAGAATAGTTTTGTACCATCAAAATAGTAGCAAAGTCAGGTAGTTATATCCAATTAGTCAGTTCTGTGATATGAACATCTCGATTATAAACACTTTTCTTGACTCTCTTATATGTTCTTATAACCGGCATCCACTGTATTACAAGTCAAGAATTTACATCAATATTCTAACACCAAACTTTCTCAAGATCGCTACTTCGATTACTAAAAGAATTGAGAGTAACAATTCAGATTCCAACGATGAAAATGGATCCAGACAGTCCACTCAAGGTAGCGATATTCTGACGATCGCTTTAGAAGGGAAGTTTGGAATCATTCAATTAACTGAAAATGTAAGTTTTATTGTACCAAAATTAATTATTTATACTACGCAGGATATTTCACAAAACTAGTATCAGTGAACTCCGTTAAAATGAAGCACTCGAGACTTCTGTTTTGGTTCATTATAAGCAGAGCTTTGTAGATAAAGCACGCCGACTGCTCTCAAATCGTTAGTGCCAAAATTCATTATATGAGAGCTGAGAAACTTCCTAATCTGTCTTTGGAAGTGTTATTTACTCCTGGATTCACATTTATGTCCTCCGAATAATTTTTAGTTATTAACTTTTCAAATGCGTAAAAGTGAGCTGTGCATTTCTCGCCGATCAATTAAAACATTATATAATGATGTGAATGTACAATTAATACATAACTTTATTATTCTCATCTTTAGGCAATACTCTCATTCGAGGTATATTCGAGCAAACCTTCTCTAAGTACTTGTGTGTTCTTGGATGGAACAAATTGGGTCAGCAAAGGTTTGAGCACAGTTCAAAACAGTCAAAATTTCACAAAATGTATATCTCCCCACTTCACAAGCTTCACAGTGTTCATTACTCACGAAATTAAGAAAAGTCCTGGCGAATCAATAGCACTTTCAGCTATTAGTTATGTGTTCGTTGGTATCTCATTCATCTCTCTGTTAATATCGCTCATCATATTCATTGTAGTAAGAAAACCATTTTTCAAAGTGGAAGCTAACATTGTCTACTTCAACTATTGCCTCTCTATGCTACTCGCAACTGGGCTGTTCATGTTTGGTATTCAAGTTGGTACATATAACATTGTGTTATGTAAGGTCATTGCATTCCTAATGCACTACTCCTGGCTTGCAGTGTTTACCTGGACCCTATGCATTGGAATATTCATCTTGCATAAGCTCGTCATAGGTAAGTGTAAAATAATTCCTTTTTAATTTTTATCACTTTTCTAAAGCTACCAACTAGAGGGTCCGGCTCCCCCTAATTTCCAAGCTCCCTAGAATTTACATAGAGCCCACCAGATTTTATTTGTATCCACCAGATTTGAACTTGCCTCCCCTCTAATTTTAGAACCAATCGAGCTATTGCTACAAAACAATGAGTCCAATGTCCGCGTTAAAACCATTGGTTTGTGAGTTACCTGAATTATTATAGGTAAAGTTCGGGCATAAACCCTCTCTAGGGAGAGTCCGGTGTCATATCTTAAATACTATTGAAGCTATAATAAAATATTAATGGAAAGTAGATATATGATAATCAAAAAACTTATTTCTCGACTTATCATTGACTTTATTGTAAACAAATTCAATGGAGAACTTTGATTAAATTAGAAAATGGAGAATCTAGTCAGGAAATATCTGTCCAGGATGATGTTATGCTAAAAACGTTACAGTTGTGGTTAATAATGCGTATAAGGGCTTTTTGAGGGACGTATATAAACTATTTTCACCCCGCCCTCCCCCACAAATTTTAGAAAACATTAATCCAATTGGAATAAATAAATACTATACATATTCATGGAATTTACGTTTATTTTCAATATTTTTAGCCAAAATACAATTATTAAAAACTATCTTCTGATTTAGGTGTATTGTCTACAAAGGAAATATATAGGTATCTCATCCTTTTCGGTTGGATATCCCCTGTTCTCATTCCAATCATCACCATAGCTGTTGCAAGAGATTATTACGTGGATGCTACCAGGCATTGTTTCCTCAACATCAAAGGAGGTGTTATTTGGGCTTTTATTGCACCCATTTGGACCATGATCTTGATTAATACTATCTTCCTGATAATTGCAATCATTCGAATCATTCAAACTAGATGTGCTTCTCTAAACGATGATGCTCAAAGGATCGTTAAGGAAGCACTGATCACTGGGTTGGTGCTAACACCTGTGCTTGGATTGCCTTGGTTGATTCTAATCTTCAACTTTGCAATTCAGCATTCCGTTCTTGAATGGGTTTTCATCATTGTCAATGGCCTGATGGGGCTAGTTTTCCTCCTCGTAGTTGTCCTTAGGAATAAGGAAGTATTGGCAGTTTTCAAGAAAAGGGATAAATACAATGTTCTAAATGCACAAAAATCTCCTGGACATAACATGTTAAGTTCGACCACTATGGATTCCATGACCAGCAACCGATTCAAGAAAAATAGTCTAGTGAGACAATTCGCTGAGGAATCCCAAAAGAAAAGTGGTACAGTTGGTAAGTTATTTCTGTAAAACTATTACATAGATCATTCAGAGTATTGGATAACTGCATAAGTCATAAAAGAAATAGTTTTTTATTTGTTGACTGACTGTAAAAGGTGATTTACAATAACGTACATTATATTACATTATATTAAAAATTTATTTCTTTAGAATTGAAATCAGTCACTGAATCTTCTAATAATGTTGGAGAAAACATCTATGAAGTTGACTCTGATGTGAAAGAGACGTTTGAAACTTCTGGACATGTAAAGAAAGTGCAAGATGCTTTAGAAAATACTGCATTTCCTAGCGTTAAATTGGATGATGTTCCAATCGACAAGAACCTCTCTTCAGTAGAGATGGCGGGTGAAAATCCAGTGTGTCTACAATCCCCCGTTAGTGCTCTGAGTGAAACGAATGAAATCGACTCCAAAATTGCAGATGTAATTGAATCGGACACTCAATTACCAATTTAAGCAGAGGAGACTGAAATCGTTTATAAATCACCTCAACCGGAAGTTTAAACTCATTTTTTCAAAATAATTAACTAGTAACTTTCATGTATTGTGAGTATATACAGTACTTCAATGTTCCAAACTTTGTTGTTATTCAAAGTGACAACTACTTTTACTTTGTCACATAATTGAATTTTCTATATTATTGTGTGTAGTAAGAGTTTAATAATGTCTATAACCAGTCTTAACCTCTCACTTAACTTGTTGTATAAGGTTGAATATGCAATACCATAGCCACTTTATATAAGGACATACAGCAAAAGTAACAGAGATGAAGTAGTAAGTGGACTATTTGGAATTACAATCTGATCAATATTATGCTGCTCCCTTACTTTCCTTCAGTCCATAAACATTTATTATTGCATTTATCAATGATTGAGAAACCACTGAACATCTGTATATTTTAATCATATTGTAATTAATTACAAAATAAATGAATAAATGGCACATAAAACTAAAAAAATTAATGATCCAGAAGCTAAATTACTAACACAGATGCAGCCTCTAAATTTGTCCATCAATACTGCTACATCTTTTGAAAACACAAGAACAGTGTAATACAAGTTAATAATTCATTTGATTGAAGCCAACTCGGTCAGAGGTAATTAGTACTGATCGAACAATGGCATATCATTCACAGGTGATCTAACAGAAACATTAGAATTGGTCACCAACAGGGTTGGCAGGTTTAATCCACCCACTGGCTTAAACCCAGGTTTAAACCGGGTTTGGCAAAACCCCCTTTTGTGGGTTAAACCTCATTATTATAAGGGAATCAACTTTATCAGGTTATATCAATTTTAGCATAACCTAGAGAATCAATATTCTGTCAATATCTAATTAACAATGTAGTTACTACCATAATAATTGGAATTCTTAAAAATCTAAGAATAAATAGGAATTCATGGAATTTATGATTATTTAAGATGTTTCAACGAAAACTAACTATAATGCCTACTATTTAATAAGGGTTTTTCTATACAGCAACCTAGGTTGCTACATAGAACACCTCGAGCAACCTAGGTTACTCGGTGCTTAGTATGTAGCAGCCTATGAGAAATAGTATTACCGCTTTTATTCATAGATTAATATTATTATTAATAGGTATGCCGTTAGTTTATTTCATTAAATTTTCTTCTTACTTTAAGGTTAATAATAATAATAATAATACGTAATAATATACAATTATTCCATGCTGATATGTTCAAGTGCGCTGTACAATGAATTAAGGAGTGCATGTGTGCAGCATGTTTATTATATATACTGTATATGTGTAAGTCTGTGCGCGCGTATATATGTATAAATTCATGTATTATTAAATGCGTTTCATGGGCTAATCGAAAAAGATGAGTTTTCAAGAGACTTTTAAAGATAGTAATGGATTGAGCATTCCGGATGTAGGCAGGCAAGTTATTCCATTCAACAGGAGCAGCAAAAGAAAAAGAGCGATCAACTTTTTGAGGAATTAATGTATGGATGTCCGAGGAGGATAGCATTCGAAGATCTTAGATTACGGTTGGACCTTTTTACTTGATAAGCTGGGTGATGTATAGAAGAGCAAGAGAGTGACAGCTTTATAAATGGTGAGGATTTTGAATGTGATGCGATGTTTTCATATACTAAAAGCGCCTCGTCGATTTTAATATATGAAAACATCATTTTATGCGCATGAGCGTAATTATTGCACCTCAACAATTACGTGCATGTGCATAAAACAATAGGCACATATACACTATCAATATCATTTTTTGCGAAATTAAATAAAATTTATTATATTCAACATTAGTGAAAATATCAATAGCATATCTTTCTAGCATTGATGAGTTCAAGTTTGGAATTTAACCCGGATTAAATAGGTATTGCCCAGCCCACTTGGCTAAACCCGGTTTAAACCTGCTGATTGAACTAGGTTTTTTTCGATATTATCCTTTGGTTGGGTCTCAATTAAACGTTAAATAATATAGATATCACTGTCAGTGTCAGAATACATTTCTTACGGTACTTTGACACCATATTTATATATGCTGGTAATACATTCCGAAGCTCTATTCTGCGTCGTTAATGATTTTAGGCAGATCATGTATTAGTTCAACCATCTTCGACCGCATCTCCATTTTTGAGATTTGGATGACAAGCCTTATGTACAGAGGGCTATGCATATACGTATACTACGTTTGTGCGAAGATCAAACATCACAATGTTTTCAATCTATTAGGAGACATTTATCAGGATAATTATATACAAATAATATAACCAGGACCAGGGATGCCAACTTTGGAATCATTAGCCAATTGATAAGGCTTTTAGGAGACCTCACATCGAAATTTTGTACCAAGTCTTTGAAATAGCTTAGAATCTAGGGGAGAAATCTCACTATGGGGAGTTGTTTAATTCATAAAATAAATACGAATGCTCATTAAAATGTTCGCATATTCTTGCGTTGCTAAGGCATAAGAGTTTTTCTCGAAGACAGATGAATACACAATGTAGTAATAGCCAATTTGCTTGCATGTTTATTTTACAGAGGATTTTCATTACCCAATTAAGAAACATATATCTCAACTAAGCTTTGGGTGTTCCTTTCATTTCCATATTTTTGTATAGGACATAGGCGCCCAGCGTGGATACCTGGGGGGTATGCCCCCCCAGCTCTGGAGCCTGTAGGGGGCCGTGGTGCCGGGCAGTGGAGCAGTGGATGAAGCTGCGGTATGGCAGGACTTCACACAAACTTATAGATTACAACTAAACCCAAAATTATGTTAATTGAGTCTAGATATTAATCCCAATTACATTTTGATTTCACTATCATCCGAGATTTTATTTTCCTTAGGAAACAACAATAACTGTAGATCGATATTTTAGCTTCTATTTATATTAAAAAACTTTTCGATTCAAATCGATCTCAGGAAGGTTTATGGGGATGATACTCTCTCACACAATGACCCAATGACCTACGCGCAGGACGACCAATTATTGCAATAACTTATTTTTAGCTCCATATGGAAATCGCAGGGCGACTCTGCGGATACATAGTGTCCGCAAGTCGCGCAGTGTATATATAGGGTGTCTCAAAAGTTCTGCAATAACCAATTTTACTTTGTTAATTTGACTAAGATCACTTGGTTTTAGTCCAAATTAGCCTCCATAAATGAAATCTAGCACCCTTCTTGCATAGAAATGAGCTCAACTCATTACGCAAAAGACATTTCTTATAAAATTTTAAATAATTACATACCATTGACTACAAAATTTGGAACTCAAAAGTGTCAAGTTTGAAGATCTCAATTTTTCTGATGAAATATTACATAAATCACTTCTATATTCTGTAATTGATTCATAATACTAATATAATATTATTACTTTTGATTTATGCAACAGAAATATTCGATAAGATCGAGTATTTTTAAGTATAGCCGTAAAATGTACCATGGATATGAGTTTTTTTATTAAGATAAAAAATATTCTTTATGAGACAACGATATATATAATCCATTATTGCAAATAAATTGAGAAAAGCAGGCCATTGGGAGTGCAAAATAATTAAGATAATCCTCCCTATTTTTGATTAAAAAGAGGTATCGGATATTCGATCTATTTGTCTATGTATAATACATCAGCAAAATTTGTTGCAGAACTTTTGAGACACCCTGTATATAACGAATTGATTGAAGACTGCCAGGCATATAGATCTGATTTTTGGCATGTGGGAGTCTTTTGGCTATGGCTCCACTAATTTCTGACCTCAGACGAAATGTCGACTCATCATGGAATTATGACGTCATTGTCACCTATGTTATAATTAGAAATTTCAGTTTTTCGACCATAACTCATTATAAGTGATATAATTTATCAGTGTTTCTGGCGGACACTTTGTGTCCGCCAGCCGCGCAGCGAAAGCATGCGAAGCGCGCTTGTTAATATTAATCGTAAATGTGTTTTTATATACGTATTTCTTAAATTTTCTTCTATATTTATTTTTGTTATTATTTGTCGATGTCAATTAAACTATTTCATCAGATATTTGCCACTTCTTTTCGTGAACACTCTTGGTCTAAAAAGAATTTTGAATATTAGATGCTAGCATTTCTCGCTCATATTACATAGGCATTCCATGATCATTAGGGTCAGGAAGGGACAAGATGAGTAATTACCTCGAGACCCTTGCCCAAAGGAGCCCCGAAATAAATGTAGTTTATGAGGTATGTTGTATGGCATTTTACGGCTGCGTCAATTAGACATGGTGAACTTAATCCCACCACTGGACCTTGTAATCCCTTGGTTATCTAATCATTGTGGGAAACTTCCCGGCCTGGCTTAGTATCATTGTATCAGTGGTAGTATTTAGCCAAAACTAACAGAGTTATGGGGACCACTGTCCAAATGCGCAGCAACACAACACTCAGCAAATCTCAATTTGTGATGTCCATAAATGAATTAGCATTCATTTATACTCTAAAGATCTTAGATCACCAACACCCACATCTTCAACTTCACGAATAAATTCCAATAATTGTCTCTTAAATTCTGTTCGATAGAATTCTAATTACGAATTTTAGGTTTTATAAACTTTATAAATGTCAAAGTATAAAAAGAAAATCACTGAGCTTAGAACTTTGAAGGTCAATTCTCAGCGAAAACTCAACGGATTCAAACCCGAAAAGCGGAAACACAAAAATGCAAATTTGAAAGCGAAACTCAAGAAACTCAGAGCTTCTGCCCCCACTCCTCAGCTGGACATGTCTGAGTGGGAGGGACTGTCTCTGCCTTCTCAGCTGACCGCCGCGTTGAGTGAGCTCGGGTTCTCCTCTCCCACTCCCATCCAGCGGCTCTGCATCCCAGCGGCGAGGGCGGGGCACGTGGTGGGGGCTGCGGAGACGGGGTCTGGGAAGACGCTGGCCTTCGGACTCCCCATCCTGTCCCGCCTCCTCGCCGAGGAGCCGCCGGAGACTGCGAAGGAGGGAGAGAGCGGAGGTCTGAGGGTGAGGGAGGAAGGAGGAGGGGACAATGGGTGTGTCGGGTGGGTAGACGACATCCCAGAAGCTGTGTTCCAAAAAATGCTTTCCTCCCCCGACAAGAAGTCTCCCCTCTCCACCCCTCTCCCCCCTTCCCTCCCTCCCCGCCCCCTCCAGGCCCTGGTGCTCAGCCCCACGCGGGAGCTGTGTCTCCAGATCAGCTCGCACCTCAGAGCGGCGGCAGGGCGGACAGCGGTGCAGGTGGTGGCGGTGGTCGGGGGGATGTCCCTCTCCAAGCAGACTCGTCTGCTGTCGCGACGCCCGCAGATCGTGGTCTCCACGCCCGGGCGCTACCTCCAGCTGGTGGAGGAGGAGGACGCACACTGCGGACAGCTGTCTCGACTCCGGTTCCTCGTGATCGACGAGGTGGACCGGATGCTGACGGACGGACACTTCGCTAACATCGGTCTCATCTTCTCTCGCATCCCCGCCCTCTCAGAGGAAGGGGCAGCCCGCCAACACCTGCAGGCGTTCCTCTTCTCCGCCACTGTTCCCGCCTGCTTCCTGAGTCTGCGGAGGCACGAGAGGGGGGAGCCGGAGGGGGTGAGGAGACTGAAGAGGTTCCTCTCGCAGGGAGTCTGCGAGGTGGTGAACCTCACACGGAAGGAGGTCCTGGTCGAGAGTCTGCGGGAGGAGAAGCTGCTGGTGGAGTCTCCCAGCAAGATCCTCTACCTCTACTGCCTGCTCAGACTCAGACTGAGAGGGAGAGGGAAGGTGCTCGTGTTCGCCAACTCCATCGCCACCCTCCGCCAGCTGTTCGGCGTCCTCAGCAGGCTGGGGCTGTCCCTCCTCGTGGTGCACTCAGGCATGCAGCAGAAGCGGAGACTGAAGAGTCTGGACGAGTTCGCGGGGAGGAGGGAGGGGGTGCTGCTGGCGAGTGACGTGGCTGCCAGAGGGATCGACTTCAGAGACGTGACAGACATAATCCACTTCCACGTCCCCGCCACCGCCCAGCTCTACGTGCACAGGTGCGGACGCACGGCCCGCACTCGTCTGAAGGACGGACGCAGTCTGCTGCTGGTCTCCCCTGAGGAGAGCAGACGCTACCTCAGCATCTGCAAGAGCCTCTGCAAGCTGAAGGAGATACCCCCCGCAACGCTCTCACTCTCAGAGGTAGGATTCCTTATATGGTAGTGATATAGTGTGGTGTTTTTTGCACATCTGCGATACGACTTATATATACCATGGATGATTTTTTAATATTGCATGTAACAGGGGGAGCCTGCACATGTCAGAATTTGGAGTTATGATTTCAGAATATCTAGTTCTACACATGTCAGAATCGGCTATTATAGAGTTCTGCACATGTCAGAATCGGTTTTCTAGAGTTCTGCACTTGTTAGAATGTAATTTCTATAGTTCTAGTAAATGCAACTCGACCACCTCGTCACGAAATTAAAATGCCACTTTCAGACTCAAATGGACACTATTCCGAACATAAAATGCCCCTTTTCACACCTTTATTTTACATATTACTCTCGAAACTGCTCACTTTCGCTCTTCCATTCATTCTAAAAAGAAATAAAATGCCACTCAACCACCCTCCCACGAAACTAGAGTAGAACTTGACTCCCATTCTAACAAAGTCATAACTCTATAATAGCCGATTCTGACAAGTGCAGAACTAATTATTCTGACAAAATCATAACTAGAAATTCTGACATGTGCAGCTCCCCCCATGTAACAATATCATGACAGTAGAAAGATCATGCAACAGAACTAGGATATGATATTCGCTATGCTAGTAAATTCGTCAAAATATGTGTTCATCCATGGTACCTGTGATAGAGATAGTTAAATTACCATACAGCAGAGCAACCTGCTAAACAAGGTCATTGTATTAATAAAGCTAACTAAAGCATGACCTCTCTATTAGAAAAGAATACTACTTGCGTTTTAATATGAGACTGTAACATATCAGAAATGTGGAATTTGTATTGAAACAAGCGCCCTTCGCTTACTTGCGCTGCGCGACTTGCGAACACTTCGTGTCCGCAGAGTCGCACCTGGAGTTACTCAATCTAGCCTATTTTGGGAATTTGTTTACTTTATATAAATATTGTAAATAAAAGTTAACAATTATTATTTCATATAGATCTGAAAATATTATATTCGAAATCTACCCTCCTAAAATCCCATGTCAACCGTTGGAAGCTAGTCTCTACCATATTTTTCAAAATTCGTCAAATGGTGCTAAATATGTACATAAAGTTGTGAAAATATACACATAACCTTTTTTATTGCTATATACTATAATATAATTGAGATATCTTTATAGGTTATTGCTTTGAAGTATTAATAGCAATAACCTACAATAGTGTCGTACGATGATTTCAATTGTGAGAGTGAAACCGTACATAGTATTGTATAGAAAAGATGTGAAAGATTGTTTTCCATTTTTTTTGCAGCGGTGTGAATATTTCGTTTAGATCTTCGAACTTAATCGTAGATTCATCATTTGACACCTACATGCCAATTTTCGTATCTCTACGACTTACCAATTTTTCAATCTATTCGGACAAACAAACAAACAAACAAAATCCTTGCGTTTTAATGTATTGAAATGCCACATTTCTGATCAAAATTTTACATCCATTTGGATAAAAATATAGTCTCAAATGCATTGTTATTACAATACCCACCTTAGTATCTGATTAAGTGCACCAAAGTTTAATTGCAACAAACCACACATAAAACATGTATTTTATAATGGAACTTTATTTCCACACAGGTATTCCGCTACAAGGAGGCAGTGCTGCTAGCAGTGAAGCTGAACAGACTCGAGAACTCTGAGAGGAGAGCGAGTAAGGACAAGTCCTGGGAAGAGAGAGCTAGCGCTGACCTGCACGGAGAAGGAGATGTGTCCTCCTCAGACGGAGACACCCCCGTGCCATCTACGCGCCAGCACAAGGGACTAGTGCGGGAGGGGAAGGAGCGGTTGCGGGCACTGCTCGCTAGCATCGAGAGAGAAGAGAGTGTGAATGTGTCCTACTGGGAAGGGCTGAGATCTGCGTCTGGGTATCTTGCACCTGAGGGGAAGTCAGGTGTGAATCCACACCCTGTCCCCTATATCCCACTCATTAGAGAGAAGCATAGGAAATTCTAGATTGATTTAAAATAAATTTTCATTTAATAGTGCAATTCCATTAAAGCACCAATCGGAGTCAAATGAATGACATTAGAACCCAGTAGTGATTTCGCAGAACAATATACGACACATTGCGGGACACGATAGAAAAGTGTTATACAGTTAAACCTCGTTAATACGAACATTTAATTTGTCCCTTCCTGAGGAAAATATTGTGAATTACTCCGGTTAATACGAATATGGATAATACAAACTTTTTCTACTGTGTCGTATACTAGGCTGTTCAATAAGTCTTGCGGGTCATACTATATTTCGCTATTTGTAACAGGAAACCAGTCTGTTTTAATATATAATACAACCTTACATCTTAGCTTAATTCACTGAAAATCTTAGCTTGATTGAATAAAAACTTGAAGTTTCTGATCAATTCATTTACATATCACTTCAGCATACTGGTAAAATTGTGGCTTCCAAGGATGACAATTTTAACCTGAAATGGAGGGCTTACATCGAATTTCGCACAAAACTCCGTATCCAGCCAGTACTCATTTACAACGAGTTGCAGGAGATATTATGCATGGATTGCCCTTCCAGATCTACGGTAGAGCGATGGGCTGCACGATTTCAGTCTAGAAATACAGACGCCACAGATCTACCTCGGTCTGGAAGACCAGTGTCCGTCACCACCCCAGAAAATGTTGCTCTAATCGGGAGTAAAGTCGTGGAAAATAAGTGTACTATTACAATCGATCAGTTAGAACAGGGTATGGAGGTCTCATCGGGGGCCATTCATTCTATTCTGACTACTCAGCTTGGATACCGATCGATTTGCGGGAAATGGGTCCCCCACAACCTCAGCGATCAGCAAATCTTGCACGCGTGAATACGGCCAAGAAACCCTTGGAAATCTATGAGGACTGTGATCCTAGACGTCTAGCAGAAGTAGTAACCGGTGATGAGACTTGGGTATATTATTCAACACCTTATAGCAAGTATAAGATGCGATCATGGGTGAAAGGGGACGAAATAATCCAGTAGAGTTGTTATGATTGAATCACAACAATCTTTATACATTCAAAAAAATGTTTTGAAATAATTATCACCATAAGTCTTCAGACACTGAAAGCAACCATAAACAAACTTGGTTAGACAGAACAAATATATTTGACAACTTGCTAAATAGATCCCTCAATAGTATATGAATTTGACGCCGCGACCCCCTCGAAATTGTTCAGCGACCCCCAGTTTGGGAAACACTGATATAAAGTTTAATAAATCTGCAGAGAAGAGCACTCAAACAAAGCTGAATGACTCCTTCATAAATGTGCATAGCAGTATCCCATAAATAGACTCGAATAGAATTTTTTTTCAATCTTATTATTGAAACATTGATAACGTTTTTTCCTTAGTTTCTTCCCCTGAAGCCATCTTCCCCATTTTAGCCAATTGAAGTGGGGAATCAAATTATCATATCGAACTACGCGATAGCTACGAATAACTCTGAAGTACCATATACTTGACTATTGTCTATGTAGGTGGTCTGGTAAGAACTCAATGACCTCAAGTCGACCAAAATTGTGTCCATGAAATTACTTTTTGTTTGCATTTCTTGCTTTAAAATCTCGTGATTCTTGTGGATTACTAATTGATTCATTTATATTCTATATATGGATCTATACGCTGATACTTAATTAGTGGAGTAGGCATTAGCTGACCTTGAAACTCCTACTTGACAAAAATTAATCTTACACATATAATTCTAGTAAATATTCAATTGAAGTATTCTATTCAGTACAGCTTGCATCTAAATATAGCTTAGCAATGTCGATCAAAGTGGTCGATTTATCTGTACTAGGATCTTAAAAGTATTTTACACGAATGATATATACATTTCTATTCTGATGAGGACAGCGGTAGCGCTAAAATTGATCCATGAAAAATGTGGTCCAGAGGACCAACTTTGGTTTCCTGATCTTTATACTGTGCATCTTCAGTTTTGCCCCACCTACACCCTTCCCTACGCCCTTGGCTCAGATGTTATTTTAAACGCAATTTTTAATTAGTTATTCTATTTAACTGCGCCTCACTTGTACAAAAATTCGAGCGCTTCTTTGGAGGCATGAAATATAAAGTGATGTCTGCTTTTCCTCATATTTCAGTAGTCTCGGCTATTGCTGTACCTCATCCGTGGCTCACCTGTCCCCACTAGTGCTCCACATGTGACAGAGTGCGAACGCCACCTCTGAGTCAATGGTTCTTCAAAATCTAAAAACTACAAATTGCTCCACTAGAAATCACTGCCATAAAAAGTCAAATTTTAAGAATGGAAACTGCTTAATTAGGTCACTGTTTAATCGTGTCAAACGCTCAAACGGGCCACTTTGGTATGACTGGAATAGCTCTCACACATAGAAGCTAATAAAAACAATTTCGGTTAATAGGCTTCTCCGCTTAATCGGGCCAAAGTGTCTTCTGACCGATGTAACCCTATTAAGCGGAATCGACTGCATATACCTTCCTCGATATTGAGATAATCCTCCTCTTCGACACCACAGAAAAATGCAAATAGGTAACAAAGAACAATTTGTACATTTTGTCCATTACTAAGCAGTAATACAAGTATAATACAAAATTTATACCATACTCAACCAAAATCAAGGTTAATAAAAAATCAAAATGTATATGTTTATACACATTTAAATCCTTAAATCTAAATCCGTTTCTGTTTACATTCTTTTATTAAATCGGACCAAAAGCTCACGGCCTGCGAAACAAGGAAGTTGGTCGAAATAGCTTCACAGTTGAATCCTTTTCCGGAATTGAAGATACTCTCACTCTTCGAGAAATCAACCAAACTCTCCTGCAATCTAAATTGAAAAAGAAACTCCACAATTATTGAAAACTAATTACATTTCAGAGAAAGGATTCAATCAAGACATTCTATTAATCCTTACTATTAAAACTCGATTAGTGTGTATGTGTATGTGTGTATATATGTATATACATAGCCTACTATAATAAGGCCTCAGAGTAACTTGCGAATTTGGCACTAGGGATGCAGTAGAAGATGGATGAAGAAATACATGACCTGCCTTAAATCATTAGCAAAGCACAATAGAGCTTAGGAATGTATTACCAGCATATATAAATATGGTGTCAAAGCACCCATATCCGTTGTTAAAATTTAGATTAGTCATCAAATGTTTGCGCAACAGGTTATATTTGGGTCAAATTTAGTATTTTCAGTGGTCGTTTTTCTAAGTGTTTTTATTGTAAAGTTTGTTAATACGTTAATACGAAAAATTTGGAATTCTTTCATGGAATGTTCTTACATTCCAGTGTTGCTATGGAAACGTGTTTTGGTCAGTTGGGGCTATATCTTGAAAACAGCGATAGCTAGACACTCAAATATAATCTCATTTGATAGCAAATAGGCTACTTCCTATTAAGCTATAATACAATTTATATGTCTTAATTCAATAATTTACGAGTTATTAGACAATTTATCATATTGGTCACATTTGGTAATTTGTCGAATATCTCGTAAACCATTGAATTTAGACACAGAAATTGTATTATAGCTAAATAGGAGGTAACCTATTTGGTATCAAATGGAATTATATTTGAATGTCTAGCTATCGCTGTTTTCAAGATATAGCCCCAACTGACCAAAACACGTTTCCATAGCAACACTGGAATGTACGAACATTCCATGAAAAAATTCCAAATTTTTCGTATCAACACATTCACTTCTCAGTTCTATGCGAAAAACCTTATAATAAAACACTTAGAAGTGCCCTTAAACGGCCTCTGAAAATCACTAAATTTGACCCAAATATAACCTGTTGCGCAATCATTTGATGGCTAATCTAAATTTTAACAACGGATATGGGTGCTTTGACACCATATTTATATATGCTGGTAATACATTCCTAAGCTCTATTGTGCTTTGTTAATGATTTAAGGCAGCTCATGTATTTCTTCATCCATCTTCTACCGCATCCCTGGTTAAGTTACTCTTAGGCCTTATATATAGTAGGATATGGTATATATCTATCAGTATCGAATTAATTGAAGAAAATGCCAGGCTAAGAAAGTTGATTATTGGCATGTTAGAGTTTTACGGCTATAACTCCACTAAGTTCTGACCTAAGACGAAAATGTCGACTCATCATGGAATTAAGACGTCATTGTCACCTTTTATTATTAGAGATTTCAGTTTTTCGACTATAACTCAGCCATTTTAGGTGATATAAAGCTCAAATTAAAATAGAATGTGTATATTAATGTATACTTCAAATATGATATAATTATCACCAAGAAACGATGACTCATCACTCTGTTATGATGTCACCATTACGCATCAAAAAGTGAAAAATTGACAAATTTGGTGATTTTTCGAGTGATATCGATCATAACAATAGGTCATGAGTGATATTGATTAGAACAGAAGTATTAGAGATGTTATCTACTTTATAATTGATCAATATCATCCTAGGTGCCCAAAGGATGCTCCCGGCGGACTAAAAATGTCCGTCAGCCGCGCACTGCAAGCAAGCGAAGCGCGCTTATCCTTACTAACAAAACACGATTAATATACGAGGTCCATTCGGAAAGTAAGTTTCCCTAGTTCAGCCTAAGAGCTGCGTTACAGTTTTAGCCCTCATATTCCTAGAACTATTAACTTACTTGTTATCTAACCATTTCATTTATTAGATAACAATTATTCACACCAAAATTATTTTCTCTGATCTCTAACTAAGACGTTATAAGTTGTCCACTCAGGCTTCATTCACAAGGAAGAACATCAGAACAGTCATCAAATTTTTTGTTCTATTAGATAAATCACCAATGGAAATCCACCAAAATTTGAGTGAAGCATTAGGAGATATTGCTTCATCAATACAAACTGTGCGAAAGTGGGTCGTTATCATCAGAAAAAGAAGGGAGGATAATGACGATCAACCTCGATCAGGAGGTTACATTAAGGTCATGCATATTATTTTCTTCGACGTCCATGTTGTTATTCTATCGTGGCCTGTTCCAAGCGGTACCACAGTCAACGGACTATATTATCTTTGGGTTTTGAGAGAGAAATTACGCCCTGTAATTCGTAAAAAAGGCCGGAACCGTTATAAAAAGGTGTGATATTCCATCATGACAATGCCTCAGCTCATACCAAAAATTTCTTAAAATTTCTAAATTTCTTAAACTCAAACAATCTTAGTTATTATGGTCTTTAGAGATTGTAATTCAAATATTCTCAATGATTTTATAAGATTTTTCGAGTCTAAGAACTGGAACTGTGTTTTGTATGGTGAGTTTTGTGAAAAAAATAAGTGTCCTGGAATGCAGCGAAAATCGAGAATCAGGGACCACTGCTTTTCAAATTATCTTCCCAGTCTTCAAATTCTATGAAAAATTAGCTCACACATTTTCCTTGAACACTCTAAATTTGTAGAAATATAAGATGTTCAGATCAGTGCATTTTGAGGACCATTTGGATCAGATTTTTTTGTGATGTGTAAAAAAGTGCCATTTTAGGGAATTTTGCAAAATGTACCTAATTTGAAGTCGTGAAATAATAACTTTATCTCGTTTCTGATAATGAATTCGATGGACTTGTGAAATATTTCAATGGTGAATTGAAGGTATCTGGTGCTAAATGGAAAATCACATTTTTTTACAGAAGCAGTGGCCCTGATTCTCGATTTTCGCTGCGTTCCAGGACACGCAAAACTCACCATACAAAACACAGTTCCAGGTCTTAGACTCGAAAAATCTTATAAAATCATTGAGAATATTCGAATTACAATCTCTAAGGACCATAATAACTAAGATTGTTTGAGTTTAAGAAATTTTATACCTAATAAAGCTTGGGACAGAACTTAAAAGCCACCCTGTATTATATGTGAGGTATATTAATATACACTTTCTATTAAAATTTCAGCCTTCTATAACCTAAAATGGCTGAGTTATACTCGTAGTCGAAAAACTGAAATTTCTAATTATAAAAAAGGTGACAATCGTTATAATTCATGATGAGTCGACATTTTTGTCTGAGCTCAGAACTTACTGGAGCCATAGCCAAAAGACTCCCACATGCCAAAAATCAGCCTTCTACGCCTGGCAGTTTCTAAAAAGGTTGGGAATCACTACTTTTTAAAAGAATAAGATATCTTTATATTCCAATATATTACTATGTATTGGAAATATTCTAAATTAACTAACTTGCAGGAAGACTCTACTGCTTCATCTGTAACGCTCAAGTTAAACACTATAAAATCGTGTATTAGCGTTATTCCTCCTTCCAGTTCCTTTAGAGTCCAGTATCTGATGAACTTCTTAATATTTAATCCATCTGTTTTCTTCAAATAATTCGGAGATAAAGCTGGAAATGGAGGCTAAAAGGAAAATAACAAATTTTAATAATAATTAATAGCGTGAGAGAGTGAACCATGGATATCAAAGAAGGCCATTGAGCTAACACGATTGGCTGAATATCGTCAACCCTGTAGGATAGACATCGGAAAGAACTTAATAATTCAACAAACAGAAAACACTGATTAATTGGAGTCTTAGTAGGATGACATAACGAGGTGTAAAATTTTCCAAAAATTCTGGTTGAGGCGGAATGACCTAATATCAGGATATTCTTTTAGATATTCTTACGTACTTTATGCAGTATAACATTATGGACTTTCATTTAGCATCGAAAATCTCACTACGCATCAGGTGTTCAGAAATGTGTGGAAACTTTCACTGAAATGTACACACATTCCTGCTTTACTAAGAAAACCCAATTTGACTAACTTGGGCTTAACCTTAAACATTTCAAATGCTAATAATAGCAAATTATGCAATGAGGTAATTGGAAACTTTATATTCATCAATAATACGCTGTAATATCTTAAATTCAGCAGTTTCGCAGTTAACTTATGGATCGATTCACTCTGTATGTCAGAAGATTTCCCTATATTTGTGAAATTGTTATATTTTGGAAAAAATACTGGACTATAAGTACATATTGAAAGTTTACCATTACCAATTACATGGTATTTTCTTTAGTATCTAGTATTTATATAGTTTGAGATGTAACCCAAGTTAGTCAAGTTACGCTTAATTGGGACAAGTCTTCAGAAAAGGAATGGTTCCAAACATAGAAGGTAATACTAAATTTCATCAGTCAATTGGGAACCCTGCTTAATCGGGGTAAAATATCCGGGACCAAAGTGTCCCGATTAAGTGGAGTCACCTGTTTTTCTAAACAACTGGTCTATAAGAGATTTCCTCCGCTGAATGGACAAAGAAGATAATATCACATACATTTTAAATACATAATCAATGCATTACCTGGCCGATATAAACAAATATCTTAGATCTGTAAATAGTTAATTTGTGCCAAAGTGATGATAGATGCTTAAGACAGCAAATTTCATTAGCCTAAATAGATCATAATATATAATTATACTTGAAGCAATATTTCGATATTAGTACACTATGTGGCTACTAACCTTGCTGCTGATAAGATTGTTCTTTTTCGGATATTTGAGAGTTTCGAGCAAGTAAGATGTAATTCGCTTGTTCGGCTGTCCTCCATCTGCAGAGGTGAAATTTACAACCATTTCAATCAGGGAAATCACTTCAGATATCTCAATCGGATTAACTAATTCTTCTTTAATGGTATTCCAATCCAAATCTGACAAATCATCCTAAACAAATCCAGAACGTAAATTGTGAAATTAAAAGTTAAAACAGTGAAGAATAATTATATGTGATTATTGAGATGTAGAAATCATTGGACTTTTTACTAAAGTCCAGATTTCTTTAATATTAGACAAATCTATATCTTCTATTTAATTAAAAATTGCCTCAATTTGCAAACAACAATTCTTTTCGGAATATATAAGTTAGACTCATAAGAATTAGATGTTTTTCGATGTTTTTCGCACTAAACCATAAAATCAACTTTTAAAGTTTTCAATCCCAAAATGAACTACTTTCTCACTTTCAGCTTGTTGTATTCCGAGTTTACACTCAGTTCACTTACTTTTCCTCGGATAAGTACTTGTATTAATTAACGATTGATTTTATATTGAACCTTGTAATATGGTAGAGTTAATTTATATCTCTAAATCGACTGTTCCACGCTATTTGAAGGAAACTCTAAGAGCGACTGCCTATAAAAGACTCCCAAATTGACGCCAAAACAGAGGGAAAATCGCCTGGACTTTTGTAATGAAAGGAAAAATTTCAGCCTGCTATCGCCTAGAATGACTGAGTTATAGTCGAAAAACCGAAATTTCTAATTATAAAAAAGTGACAATGACGTCATAATACCATGAGTCGACATTTTGATCTGAGCTCAGAATCTAGTGGAGCCATCACCAAAAGACTCCCACATGCCAAAAATCAGCTTTCTACTCCTGGCAATTTCTTTAATCAATTCGTTACATATATATACAGTAGAACTGTTAGTACGTACTCGGGATAAGACGTACTTCGGCTTAGTACGTACTCATTTCTCTGAACCAAAATTCATTTATTATATAGATTCCTATGTAATATCAACTCGGTTAGTACGTACTTACGGATATATATACATACATTAATCGAATTTTAATAGTAAAGATATAGTTGAGGTATACCTGTTCGATCTTTGACTTCAGTCGATGAAAGTGATCAATATTGAGCACTTGTTCGGGTAATTTCATATCGAACTCTCCGAGGGATATAAAAGGCTTGGAAAAGAAAAATCTATGTCCCAGCTCATTCTGGATACCATTGAAGTCATAGTGAATAAGTTTTCCTTCTCCCATTCGAAAGGAGTATGTTGCATTGGATAATATGACATTGTCTAGCTGATGCTTGTATTTGATTATGTGGAAAGGAGTAACAAGTGATAATGACACTCTTCTCTTAGAACTAATGGAAATAAATATATGCATGCTTATCTGTTTAAAGTGTGTATGTATATATGTATGACAGTAAAATTGAATAAAAACTAGATTTCATTTATTTACCTGGCTGGCACATCAAAGACCTCAATATATTTGTAGATGAATGAATTGTGCACTTCGACAAGCACTTTAATTAGGGACATCAACAGACCTTCATCATCTCGAAAGAATTTTCCAATTAAATGACTGATTTTTGTTGTTTTGTAATTAATATTTTCATAGAAAAAATCAGGAGGAAAATAATCGCCAGAGTTAGGAAATTTGTTCATAAATTCGTCCCAATCGAAAAGTAAACTGGTAAAGAGATTTTTGAAATCTTCGCTTGAGTCGAATTTCCCTAAAAAACAACAACCTAGTTTTATAAGCTTGATTTATTTTGCACTTGAGAGTATTGTTGTTCCTACGGTATTATCATAGAATAAGTATGAGGCATGCTAAAGCTATACCCAGAATTACTTGATTACATAACTACATAGTTTACTAGAGCACTTATATATGTAGGTTCATCTCCCTGAATACGTATACTATACTATTTGTATGAAGAGTATTTTACACATTACACTCACTTTTTTTCACTTCAAACCTATCTTTTCGTTCCAAATTTTCTAATATATAAAAAACTAATTATAAATAAAGGGAAATACTACCCCTAACTAATCTCCAATCAATGTTGATTGCTGAGAGTCTACTAGCAACCTAGGCATGAGACCAGAAAACTTCAATTAAATTACCTTCATCAATAAATTCTAGAAATTGACCGATTGATAATTCTGATAGATTCTCAGAATTGCAATACTCAGAACACGTTTGTATCAACTTCATTCTGAGCCTAGCATAATCAGGTAAATATCTTGTTGCATTTAGTAGTGGCTCGTCTTTTAAAAACTTTTCTAGGAGAAGATATTTTGATGAAGTTTGAAAAGTTTGATAGTTAAAGACCTGCAAAAGATGTTCATAGGAAATAATATCCTATGTCTCCATAGCATTGAATGGGCATCTCGGCTTTCTCCATCTTCGTAAAATTTCCTAGATTTTTACATAAATAAGACAAGTTAGATAAAGACTTTGCAAAGAAATTAAATACGTAAACGTACATTAATAAATCTTTGTCACAATTATTTGACTTTAAAATAACTGTTTTCATTTTTTCTTGAGTATATACATTTATATCTCTCTCAAGTTTATATATATAATTTTTTTCAAAAAAGGCTTCCCATCCTTCTCTCTCAGCATTAGTTGTCAAATCTTTTGAAATTGAATCTAGTAAAAATGATAAAAGTAACCATAATCAATTGTATCATAAAACTAACTTTTGGTAGCTAACTTTTATTTTATAAACACAATATCTATATAATTAGTTGAATTCAAAGGTTTCCATTTTAAAGATGACAATCAAGCTCACAATACAAAATTATGCAAAGTTACTTCAAACTTTCTAATTACATTATAAAATACCCTATATTATTCATTTAAATCCAATTAGTATAACTTAACAAGTTCTATAGTGAAGGAGTTACAAAATGAATACACAGTGGAATTCGCTTATTAGCAACAAACACGCATCGCACGCTTGCATTGCGCTGCTGGCGGACATTTTGTGTCTGCTAGAGACGTCCAAAGGACGCCTAAGCTCACATTGATTAATTACAAGGTAGATAACATCTCTAAATACATCTGTTTTACTGAAATAATCGATATCACTCGAAAAATCTGCTGTAAATTTGTGAGTAATGCAATATCATCAAATAAATCAAAAAACAACAAGAGTAAACTCCTACCACAGAAAAAGTTTAAAAAAAAAAAAATACCCTAATAAATATACTACACTAAAATATACGGACATGATAGTACATTGTCCATTTATAAGAATATTCCTTTATTGGAGCCTCACTAAAATATTACAAAATTGAAGTGTTAACAAAGAATAGTGTATATTACAAAGACAAAGATTGTTTAATTGTATCGAATAGCCTTTTGAGCTACAACTTACAGAGACTTGTTTGTGATAGATCATCATGGATAATTAAATCAAACAGTAAATGCACGAGAAGAACCGCCTCTTCAAATGTCTTGTTGCTGATTGTAGCTACATCATTGATGTCTTGCACGAGGTGAAAATAGAAATAGTCGGAGTATGTGTTGTTAGGGCTTGGTTCAGTCAATTTTCCAATCACATGAGGAGAACGAAAGTGTTTTGTATGCAAAGTCCATATGAAAATGCTATGCATTAGTGCTCGGATAAGAGCTACTGAAATCGCTGTCAAGTTTCTAAACGGCAGAAAATGTTTGTAAATGTTTATCAAATCTTTCATATGAAAAATTCGGGGATTTACTTGCTACTTACTACCTTTTTATTTTTTTTGAGGAAAAAAAGGTAATGAGTAAATTTTCTCGATGGCGGGCTAAAAAATAAGCAAATATATTTACCAGGTACCTGGACATGGTTAAGTAACATTAAGAAATTCTGATTCTGAAATTACTCAAATATTTCTACAAATCGCTCGATGCACACCGTTTCGGCCTTACATAATTAGTCACCCACTCAATTAATGCGGGTAAGATAGTTAGCAAGTAAAAAGTAGTAAGTTGGCAAAACTAATATTGAAGAAAAAGTAAAGTAGCATGTAATTGATCGCAGAAAATTTTTTGCCAGTCCTAGAATCCCTGGATAATTAATACCGCTAGTGAAGCCCGCAATGACCATAGCAAGTGCAAACCATGAATGTGGTACAAGTGATGGTAATTTCTAGAACGCTTCTAATCAGGTCAAAAGATTTACCATACAAAGATCATCATATAATACAAATTCAGTGGCAAGCATTGACATTAACGACTCCGATATCAGACAATTGGGTGTTGCCCCACTAAGTCTATGGATTAGCAATGATGAAAAATGTAAATAACTTTACAAATTTCCGCCACCTCCCATGTTCCCTTCCACGCCGCCTGAATATATTTAAATCCTCCCCCTTAACGCCGCTCCTGGACACATCGTGCCACTAAGCGCCATAATATACAATGGTGATAACTCATGATATATTCCATAGGGTATATGTGGATATATCTTATTTGTGCATTGTGTTCTTAACCTGGGGTCCATGGGACCTGAAATTTAGTATATATTGTAAGTATAGTACGTAGTATCTGAAATTAAATCCAAAACCGCATATAATAAAGTTAACTATGAACACAATTAGCTAACCTCATGCTAGTTGGACGCTTTTTTCTACAAAATGGATCTCCAAGTTTATGTGGTATAAAATTATCTGATTTCCTAATTTCTTCTTCTTCCTTTTCCTTTGAGTTTCTTGATCTGATCCGACTTTGTCCAAAAGTATTTGAGCAATCAACACCCTAAATATAATAAACACCTGAAAATATAGTGATGGTATTATTGATAACTGATAGTTTAATTTGAGTGGTAATTTACAAATCACTTATTTTGGTGAGAAAAATCAATAAATTGTGTTTTTTGAACAAAAGCAACAGTTTTGTTATGATGGTAATTTTTGACATTCTGAACAATTTTAGCTATTCGGTACGAATCAAATTTGGGATCCGAATTTAGTTCTAGCTTCAATTTATAAGCAATATTCCATTTATAGAGACTGCCTCAATGAAGAGGTATCCTCACTAAGCAGTGTATACATATAAAATGCATCATGGTTAATTCAAGTTTTGATAAAAAGAGGTCGAAATTTCACCAAAATGGTCAGACATTTACATAATACATTTGTATATGCTATACTTTCGTGTTGTTTTGAAATGCCGTGATTCAGTTTTTCTGAATTTTACCTATGCTCTCGGTTTTTGTAAAGTATTCAATGAACCCTCATGCAGACACAAATTGCTTTCCAACAGTATAGTACAAATGTGTGAAGATGCCTATAATATTTAATCAACTGGTAATGATGAAATATTTGAGCAAATAGATTGTCAAGTTCATACTTTACATTTCCCCTATATTACAGCACAAGCGCGCTTCGCTTGCTTGCGCTGCGGGGCTGGCGGACACTTTGTGTCCGCAGGAGGCGCCCTCAGGGCACCTGTGGTCACCATTATTTAGTTATAAGGGAGATAACATCTCTAAAAACGTATTTCTTACTTAATAATCGATAACGCACGAAAAATCACCAAATTTGTCAATTTAAAAATTTTTATGCGTAATGGTGACGTCATAACAGAGTGATGAGTCATCATTCTTAATGATTGTTGCATCATATGTGAGGTATGTTAGTATACAGGTTCTCTTAAAATTTCAGCTTCCTATCTCCTATAATGGCTGAGTTATGCTCGAATAACTGTATTGCTTAACTTTTAAAAATGTGACAATGACGTCATAATTCCATGATGAGTCGACATTTTGCTCTGAGCTCAGAACTTATTGGAGCCATAGCCAAAAGACTCCCACATGCCAAAAATCAGCCTTCATATATATATGTATATAGCGCAAGCAAGCGAAGCGCGCTTGTATATATATATAAAAAAATATACATTAATCGAGTTTTAATACTAGTAAGGATATACAGTCAGGTTTGCTTATTATGGAACTGCTTAATATGAACATTTGTTTATTATGAACTAAGTCTCTGGTCCCAATTCAACAAGCTCCATAGGATTTGTATTAGGTCGAGTTTGCTTAATATAAAGTCACTGTATTATGAGCAGACTTTTTGGTCCCCAAGGTGTTCATAATAAGCGACCCTGATTGTACAAGTTTAATACCTCACAAATCGCAGGGAATAATTTATTCTGAAGAGCTAAAGGATCGTAGTGAATTAGTGTGAGAGGTTTTAGAAATTCTGTATGCTCGGTGTACTGTAGGAGAATCCCAACATGACATAATACTCCTGCAATAAAGACATTGTTCAGATGTGTTTCTTCAGAAATCTTCATCTGTGGCATATTGAAGAGTTTGTTATCTTGAATGTTAACTGCTAAAGATTGCAAATCGATGGGTTCTTTGGGTAGACTATTGACAAGGATCTCTATTCGAGGATCTTTCTAAATAACAAAATAATTCAAAATATTAATGTGCAAATAAATTGGTAGTACATGTCCATAAATGCAGCATGATATCAATGGGAAATTTTAACAATGTCCTTGATAAAGTTTTGATGATAGATAAAAGCAAAAATAAGAATGCATGCAGTAAATCTGAAATAATTGTGCTTTCTTTGAAACTTACTTTCAATTCAATGTTCGACCTTATTTCCAAATTTGAAGACTGAGTCAATCCTTTTGGGCTTGTTAACTTTGAAATAAACTTGGTAAAAAAAGCAAAAATTATGTTTTGGTTGAACTTTTTCACTCCAATCTAAAGTAAAAGCTCCTATAAAGTTGTATACATAGCGAATTATTCAAATTATGAAAAACCAATTAATATAGAAGCTTGAACACAAGGGGAAGACCGAAATCTGTTCTAATAACCCGGAATTCGTAATAACCAAGTGATTTTTCAGTGATATCGAAATATATTAAAATTAGAAAAAAAGAAATCACTTGTCTTATCAAATTTTAGAATCAATATTCATGAATATCCGTCGATAAACAATGAATTTGTGTAAATATTTAGAAAATAAATCAGAACGGCTAACCGATCTAAGATTTTCTTACCCGTTAACGGAGGTTGACGGTTGTTAACTGGTTACCCAAATTCAGCCTTGACCGAATGTTAACCTTAATTAACTGCATCTTCGATTATATGAGCTTGGTGAACCTATTTATAGTACAGCAACGGATACAATAACTCTAAGTTAGAACAGAACCTTTGTCTTTAGATGTTGAGCACCAGATTTGAAGTTTTTCTTTGTCTCTGTTAGAAGTTCCAATACTTCTTCATATACTGCATCAATCCCGTAGAATAGATCAAGATACGTTTCCTTTAGAAAAAGCATTATAAATAAGTTATATATATACATCGATTTTTCAATTGATTTGAGATCAGAAGATGTAAAAAAATGAACTATTCCATTAAATTTTATTAATAGGCTAAAATAATAATGCTCTCGCGCTTACTAAGTAAATACCTTTGGTTTGTTTCCAAATGTATACTTACGAGCAAAGAAATATTGCATCTTCCAATCAAACTGATATTTCAACAATTCTCCATATCCAACATGAAAATATAATGTTTTCAATAGATATGATTGAATTTTCTTTGAAAGTTCAGGGTTTCTTTCATTCACTGCAAGCTTCGCTAAATCATTGATAAGCGTCTCAAGGTTTGGAGGTTTATGAGAACTTAGGGAGTCGGCTGTAGATATAAACAAATATCTTTGACTCTCTATGTAATGACTATATAAATTAAACTCAACCATCCATTTTACCATCCAATAAATCGCAAACTTTATCACAGCTACAGATTGAATCAACTCATGTGTTATTGCTTTGGAAGAAAAGGGTTTTAAAAGGTCATCATCTTTTATGTGTAATAAGATGTAACTGATTTCAGTTCCACATTCCTCCACTTTACATTGATAATGATGAGAATCCTAATAGAATAACCATGAAAGTACAGATATAACAAATATAACAAAAATAAAATTATGATGAAAGGTTTTGAGTTAGAAATTTATTCATTTTAGGATATATTGGTTGCCAAAGCTGGTTCGGGTATATTTCTTAATATTTTACGATTTTAGTCCTTTGCTAATTTCAGTATTAGGACCAGTTTTGTTTACCAACTTTGGTCAGTGTCCCATTTTTAGTAAATAATTAAGCAGGTGAAATAATAGAAATACAAGTAAATTGTAGTGCTCACCCAATACTGCAGCTACTACATAACAACTCTGTGTGGTATGAAATGAAATTTGGGTGGTATGAGGAGTTCACTCAATCGGGGTTTTACTGACCTAGCTACTAGCTATGACTTATATAGTATGGAATGTGAAGCTATCAGCATTAATTAAAGAGACCCCTGAGTAATTGTGACGTCATTACATCACATGCTCTATACTATAGTAAGGAATTTTACTCGACTCTGATAAATATTGGCTTTTGGGGGACCATTGGCTCGGAGGATCGCTCTACGGGCGACTAATATTGATTGTTTACACTAATCCATTTCGAAATTCGTTTAATGTACAAGTGTGTATCTATTGAATGCAAAACAAATAAACTGTTAATCAATTGCTGAAATATGTAGCTCGAAATTTAACACACTAAAAAAGCTAGTCTCAGAATATTTTCGAGATTTGTTTACTTTATGTAGCTATGCTACTTAAAGTGAATAAGGTCTAAAAAGAAGCTAGAAACTCACTTTAAACAGTTGACATGGGGTTTTTAGAGTGTAGATTTTGAGCTTCATATTTTCGAATCAATGTGTTAGATTTTTATTTACTTTTGTTTACAATGGTCACATAAAGTAAGCAAATACCAAAAAAAGTCTAGAGCACAGCTACTCTAATTATGCCGCACAGTAAAATAACCAAGGATCCAGTAATAACCGAATGGATTAATATACGATTACCCTAAAATCGTTAACCATGTGGAATAGACCTTAAGAATATATTGCCAGCATATATAAACAAGGAATAAAAGTCGTATATCCGTTGTCAAAATTTCGATTAGTCATCATAATCTCCGGGACGGGACGAACAAGATACCTAATTCCCGGGACGGGTTGAGAAGCCTATTTCCGGGACGGGACAAGATCATTCCGGAAAACTTTGTCAGTACTTAATTTGCGGGACGAGACAAAAATACCTAATTATACATGAGTCGATTGAGTGTATTGTGACACTTTATTCACTAGACTACGTATATTCTATTAACTAATATATGTTAACCATTATATTAATATTTATTCTACAATTTCACAAAAGAATTACTATATAATTATTCGGGTATAATGACTCCGCTTAATCAGAACACATTAGGTCGTGATACTTTGTCCCGATTAATCAGAATTCCCAATTAACCAATAGTAATTAATACTAAATTCTATGTATGAAAAATATTCTACTCAGGGGCGTTCCCAGGGGGCGGGGGCATCCGGAGCATTCTCCCGCGTTTGATTCTGCGGCCCCAGATTTCATTCGACCATCTAAGCCAAAATCATAGTAAAGCTCCCGGATTTGTTTCCCTTGGCCCCGCCTCGCCCCGGTTTGGAAAATTCTTGTGATCGCCCCTGATTCTATTCCTTGAGATTTAAGCAGTTGTCGCGATTAATCGATGTCACAATACACTGAATCGACTCTGTATAATGAGGTATTTTAACTCGTCCCGCAGTTTTCCGGAAGGATCCTATCCCGTCCCGGAGAATAGGTATCTTGATCCGTCCCGTCCCGGAAATTAGGTATCCAAAACCGTTCCGTCCCGGAAATTAGGTACATTTTCCGTCCCTTCCCGGGAATTAGGTATCTTGTTCGTCCCGCCCCGGAGATTAGATACCTATAATTTCCGGGATGATCCCGTCCCGTCCCGAAAGATAGGTAACTTGATCTGTCCCGTCCCGGAAATTAGGTATGCCCGTTCAAATTGTATTATCACCTGATAGGAAGTAGTCTATTGCCTATCAAACTGATCAACTTTGAAGACCTTGTTACTACTACAGTTTGCACAATATGACCCAAACTGACCAAAAAGCTTAACCATAGGAACGCAGGAATGTAACGATATTCTATTAAAAAATTCTAAATTTTTCAAATCAACTAGTACTAATATTGGTTCTACACAATAATCATACCATGATAATTTCATTTAGAAGTACTAGGCTTAAAACAGCTTTGAAAATCGCTAAAATCATACTTAAAATGACCTGTTGCGCAATGATTTGATGACTAGTCAAAATTTTATCAATATGTACATATGTGCACTCTGGTATCATGTTTATATGTGCTGGTAATACATTCTTAAGGTCCATTCTGCATTTTTCGGCTAATCATGTATTATTTCAATCGGCTACTACTTCATTCCTAGTCCATAATTTTCAGTCTACTGTGAGGCATTATTAGAGTAGGCTATGCCCGGACCAATTTTGTCCTGACAGGCCACCTAGCGTACTGTAGATAAAACTGGCCAACGATACTGTATGATAATAGTATTTTACCCTGATCACTGGGAATAATCAAGAAAGTATAATATATTTATGGGTGTGAAGTTAGCAGCACGTTCAGCAGCGAAAAGTGAGCAGGGTATAATTAGTCCCAGTTTCACAGTGCCTCGTAGGATCTTGATCAAATTTAAAACAGAACATTATGAGTGAGGTAGCTTTGTGTCATTTTAATATCTAACGCCTCCCGATTAAAACCACATGACAATGACGATGCAAATTTGATGAAATTTCTATAGGATTTCAGTATAGCTCAAAGTGAGCAGGGTATAACTTGTTCTAGTTTCACAATACCTTGTGGGATCTTGATCAAATTTGAAACAGAACATTACGAGCGAGGTAGCTTTGTGTCATTTTAATATCTAACGCCTCCCGATTAAAACCACTTGACAATGACGATGCAAATTTGATGAAATTTCTATAGGATTTCAGTATAGCTCAAAGTGAGCAGAGTATAACTAGTTCTAGTTTCGCAGTGCCTTTTAGGATATTGATCAAATTTTAAACAGAATATTACGAGCGAGGTAGCTTTGTATTATTTTAATATCTAACGCCTACCGATTAAAACCACTTGACAATGACGATGCAAATTTGATGAAATTTCTATAGGATTTCAGTATAGCTCAAAGTGAGCAGAGTATAACTAGTTCTAGTTTCACAGTACCTTGTAGGATCTTGGTCAAATTTGAAACAGAACATTACGAGCGAGGTAGCTTTATGTCATTTTAATATCTAACACCTCTGTATTGAAAAATATTGCAACAACAGTCACCTGATATTTCAAAGCCAAATGTGACCATGATCAACCGGTGGGTCATGACGTCATTAGAATAGAATACATCATAGCCTACTGTATATAAGGCCTCACAGTAACTTGCGGATTTGGGACTAGGGATGCGGAGGAAGACCGTTGAACTAACACATGGGCTGCCTTAAATCATTTACGAAGCACAATAGAGCTTAGGAATGTATTATCAGCATATATAAATATGATGTCGAAGTACCCATATCCGTTGTTAAAAATTTGATTAGTCACCATATGGTTGCGGAATAGGTTATATTTGTGACAAATTTGGTGATTTTCAGAGGCCGTTTAGGGGCACTTCTAAATATTTTTATTGTAAAATTTTTCGCATAGAACTGAGATGTGAATGGGTTAATACGAAAAATTTGGAGTTTTTTCATGGAATGTTGGTACATTCCAGTGTTGCTATGGAAACATGTTTTGGTCAGTTGGCGTTATATCTTGAAAACTGCAATAGCTACACATTCAAATGTAATCCCATTTGATAGCGAATATACTACTTCCTATTAAGTGATAATATAATTTCGACCTCTAAATTCAATAGTTTCTGAGATATTCGACAAATTATCAAATGTGACCAATATGGTACATTGTCGAATATCTCATAAACTATTGAATTTAGAGGTCGAAATTATATTATCACTTAATAGGAAGTAGTATATTCGCTATCAAATGGAATTACATTTGAATGTGTAGCTATTGCAGTTTTCAAGATATAACGCCAACTGACCAAAACACGTTTCCATAGCAACACTGGAATGTACCAACATTCCATGAAAAAATTCCAAATTTTTCATATTAACCCATCCACATCTCAGTTCTATGCGAAAAATTTTACAATAAAAACACTTAGAAGTGCCCCTAAACGGCCTCTGAAAATCACCAAATTTGTCATAAATATAACCTATTGCGCAACCATATGGTGACTAATCAAATTTTTAACAACGGATATGGGTACTTTGACATCATATTTATATATGCTGATAATACATTCCTAAGCTCTATTGTGCTTTGTAAATGATTTAAGGCAGCTCATGTATTAGTTCAACGGTCTTCCTCCGCATCCCTAGTCCCAAATCCGCAAGTTACTGTGAGGCCTTATATACAGTAGGCTATGAATACATATACTATAAGTGTTAATTCATGATATTAAATTCTACAAATTATTAACAGTGCTTCCGATCTTCTGGATTTTCAATGTGCAGAGGAAACCTGGAATCCATACAATTTAATGCGATGATTTCGAGTCTTGGTCAAACCTGTTTATGATTAGTGTCCAACAAATTTATGAATTCACCACAGAGCTGAGATTAACATCCAGTGAAACCAAAACTTAGTTTTACGCGGATGATGATGAATATGTACTAATACTACTACAATATACGTAACTAATTAATTGATAGCACTTATGATTAGCCAATGCGAAAATAAATGTAATATGGTTTCAAATGAAAATAGCATATTTCCAAAATATAGTCATATTTAAATGATAAAACTATCTAAAATCACTAAATTTGATTCTTATACAATTCACTGTTATCAAATCGATTTGGTTCATTTGATGTCTGCAGATTACTCGAATGGTCAGTTTTTATTCTTAGGATTTCCATCACAGCTGAATAGATTTTAAAATTCTTTTTTTTAAATTTTAGAAGATGATGATAACAAATTTATCATTTGTCAGAATCTACCTTCGAAGATACTTAATGCTTTATCGAAATTTGAATTGTGTGAATTCACTGTACTGGAAAATCTTAACCTGACTAGAAATTGGCGTAATCCGTTTGGTTTCTGAGGAAAGCTCGCAAAAATTGTACATGGTCGAAATCGTCTAGAACTACGAGCAAAGCTTATGAATATATGGCGCAACAACAGATACAACATTCAATCACAGGTTCAAACAAATTTTATCACTACATCCTTACCTATAAGTATTAAATTTTCTGATCTACCGTGTGAAGTTTCTTCAGATTTTGTAAGTATATCGTGTCCAAGTTCGCCATTAGCAGAAAATAATTTTCGTGATGATGCTATCTTATCAAATAGGAATGATGCAACCCATGAGATTGAACAAGGCGAAATTCATTTAACAATGCATGAATGGTTAAGAATCTCAAAGTTTTTGGAAATTAAGAACAAATTAGAACCAGAATGGACAAACATATTGAATGAAAAGATATCAATGAAATATCCATTTTATGTACTAAAGTTCTTATATCATAGGATTAATAAGAATAGTACAAATAGCAATAAATGCTCTTTTCTTGTAGCTGCCGCAAATAAAAAAAAGAAAAGTCATGTTTATAATGGCATGATTTGTTAGCTGTACAGCATTAGACGAACTGAAGCAACTTTTTGTTGCATTATGTATCACAAGTCTAGCTAAAAAGAACTACCCAGAAATTAAGGATTTTTTTCATAAGCTTGACAATGCCATTAGCCTAAGTAATGACGAATATAATATTGATCTGGAATATTTGGAAGACCTTGATGAAGAACTAGACAATAATTTGGGAGATAGCAATACCTATAAAACAAGATCACCATTGGTATCTATTTTCAGAGCGAACTAAACAAATGCACACAATTTATTACTGAATTAGAGAAGAAAAAACGGAACGACCATTGCAAGGAAAACATACACTTTCTACCAAGTCTACCCACATTCTTAGTAACACATTACATGTCTATATGTTCCCTCTGGTCAGGAATCATATTAGGTCCGAATTTATTTCCAAATAGTGCAAGAATTACATTTACAAATGCGGTCGCTGAGAACTGGATGAGAATTGTCAAAATTACAATATTACAAAACGAATCCAAACTAAGGCCGGGAGATTTTATTCGTAAAATACGCGAAGGCATTGTCGGTAGAATCAGAGCATTTCGGTTTGCATTCGAATCATTAAGCGATAAAATTATAAAAAGAAGAAAAATAAATTTCAGAAGCGATGATCAAATAGAAGAAATTTGGGCGAAGAAAAAAAAGAAGCGAAGTTATTTTGAACCTGGAAAGGTTTCAACTTCTCAATCACTATCCAATCGAATCCCTGCCATCCCTCCTTGTTCTGAATGCCTATCTACAAGTGATCGAAATCCTTCAGCTGAACATAAACCAATCGGAAAAAATGGAGCAATGCATTATGATGATAGCCTTGATGACGAACCTATCTCCGTTGAAGGGATTACATTTTTTTATCACGGAAATTTCAATCCACTAACACAAAGCTGGCAGAAAGAAAAATGCAAATTTCTGCAAATGACGTATACAAAGGGTGTTTTGTATAAGAACGAAGCTAATGAAAAATCCCTGGAAATTCGACAGCTAATACCTTCTAGAGAGAAAAAAATCTCACCAGATGGCAATTGCCTATTTAGATCACTGTCTTACGTAATTGCAGGGACAGATAGCTATCACCAACAAATAAGAGGGCTCTTTATACAAAAAATGAAAGGAGAATATAGAGAAACATGCTCCAAGTATTGTAACGCTCGAAATGATTTGCTACCCGAAGCGCGTTGCAACACAATAGAAGAATATCTCAAAATAAGCTTGATGGACAGATTAGGATCTTGGGGTACTGACTTAGAAATATTATTAGCAGCACAGATCCTAGGTACTGACATTTTTGTCTACAAAGATGAAAGCAAAAAGTATTTTCGATTTTATTTTGATATTTTTTATTTACAATAGAATCATAAAGTATGCAAATTTGAAATGAATTAGTGAAGACAGAGGTGGCGCTATCGCTCTACTACAAATGGAGCACAAGTGGAGAACAAGGGAGACACAGCAAATTCAGGTGAGGCGCAGGCCTCATCGGGCCCCACCCTCGCGCTGCCACTGACTGAAAATAATCAATATTTGGCACTCGTAGATGCTTCCAGTTGCGATTCTGTGAACACAAAGTGTTTACTAGCCGTGCTACGCAAGTGCATAAAGCGCGTTTGTGATGGATTTAATGTTTAGTATCGATGACTCTACAGCATTATGCTAATTCTTCCTGTGACAACATGAGTCAGCACTAAAGATGCCACATCCCATCCCGTCTGTGAGCGGTTTTGAAGTCTAAAGTTACGTTCATAATATTGTGAAAACGAATGTAAATAAATAGATATTCCAATATGTTAATTGTTTCATTTAATACTAACCTCTAAACATTGTAAAACAAGAAATGTAAGATCTCCTTCAAAAACATTATTTCCTGATTCTAATTTGGAATATATTTCTTTCATATCCATAACAATCTGGTCTTTAAAAATATTTGAAAACCTGAAAATTTAGAAGTAATGTGAGTAATAATCTGAATAGCGAAATATAAAGCATGGTATTTACCTGTTTTCTGTGAAAAGATACCGCAATAAAATATATCGGAGTGATGGGGAAGGTTCAATATCTTTGGAGTTGAACAAATAAAATTTATTAAGTGGGTTTTTTTCTTTATTGAAAGTTTGAAAATTCAATATGAATTTAATTAAAAACGTTAGGAGGTCGTCTTTAATAGCTGTATCAGATGAGAAAGTAATATTCATTAGGAGCTGAAGGAAGAAATGTGCAGCACGATCTTGAAAGAGGTCCCATAGATTTTGATGACAACTGCAATATCGTAAATATATATAGAATTGATAAACAACGGATACCATCAGAAATATTGTTGCTGACTAATTGAATATAAATAGTTACCTGCAATAGTCTGTTAATGAGTCACATATGTGATGAAGATTATCTGATTTTAGTAACCTAATAAAATGGGGATACATTCATTATTTCAAGTTCTTATAAGTAAATAAATTGTCGAATAAGTTGAAATATCCTAGAAACCTTGTTCGGTTTATTAAAATCGTTTATTCAAACTTACATAATTCTTTCATTTACATATTTTAAGATATCCAATATCTGTTGAATACTTCTCTGAGATTTGAAATTGTTTTCATCAATACGTAGCACCTGTGAAATAATATACTTATGTAGTCATTTCTGATTAATAGGACTAAATAAGATCCCTATTTTAACCGGTAAGAGGTTTTCAATGATATCATACTATAAATTACAAAATATAGTATCCAACTAATCTACTTTCTCAAATTGATGCCTTCCTTTCAATGAGAAAAATAATTTTGCTTATATCTTAGAAAATGTTGCATAGCCAATGAATCACCTTCTAGATCACTAATAACTCGGATTATTCCATTACATGAAAATGATATTTATATTAAAAACAACATTTATTAGTAGATTCCCTTAGAGAATGTGTTAATATTAATAATCGGAATGGAAGCAATTTGAAGATATAAAATTCTTACTGCTTACTTCGGTTAATATTTTGAAAGCTGTTTCGAAGACATATGTTGACTTTATTGCAATTTTCTTTCTTGACTTGACTCCTCTAAATGCGTCCTCATTTAAAAAATGAGTAATAAATAGGACTGCGCACTTAATGCATTCCCACTTATTCCTATATACATATATTCAATAAATTATCTTCATTCAAACATTAGAATATAAATTACTCTATAAAGTTTCCCCTAATTACATACACAGAGCATTAAGAGCTACTCAAATTTAGGAGTGCGCTTTACTCGCTTGCGTTACAAATAAACAGTATTGATCATACCTACCGAAGAAAACTAATCTCTTCTACATAATCTTTGAAAAAAGTCGAGTTATGCTCTATCAAATAATTGTAGTCGGCGAACCTTTCTAAAAGGGATGCTGGATCTCTGGGGACTTGCAACCTTGAAACATTTCTCCAACACTCATCAATCAAATACTTGAAAATGTCGAAGTCAATATTTTGTAGCATAAAGTAATTATTCGGTGTTGATAGGCATTTATCAGTCAGAATAGGATGATTTTTATGAAATTGAAATCCAAGGTTGAAAGCCTCATTAACAAAGTCTATTCTATCTTTTACCATAGAATATGCGATATGAATACTTGGTATATTATATTCAGGTAAATTTTGTGGCTGTTTTTCATCAACATTCAGGGCTTCAGTTGTTCCTTTGCATTTAGAAGCAGCGACAGACATGATTATATATAAAGTCTACGAGATGGAAAAGTAAAATTTTTGAATATCTGAATGAAAAAAATTAAATAACCTAAATTTAGTTAACTTAGGGACTTCTAATAAATTAAAATAAAACTCTTTAGCAAGACTTCTACATCAAGTATTTATCATGTAAGTACAATATCCAAAAGTGGTCTAAATATGACTATTATGCAACAAGGACCATTTACGAAAACGAAAATGTGGAATCGCAACCTCTCGTCAGCTAGTATTTATCTATCAACTTTTAACATGATGCAATATACGAGTACAGTATAATATAAAATAAATAGATTTATAGAATTCTAAGCATTTAAATCCGAGGTATATTTTTACCCTGACTTTGATTCTTACAAAAGGTATTAGGTTACTAATTTACTCGATATAGCTGGTTTGAATCTTTGCTAGTCACCATGTGAAGTAGAACAAAATCCATCATATAATCATTTCCCAATTTAAGATAACTATTTGCGTCAAACTGTGTGGAGAGTATTTTGCCAATTGCTAATCGATTGAAGTTATCTTCAAATATCTCTCTGGTCTCTTCGAGTCCTACAATTTGTTAGAAAATAAACAAAAAATTGTCACTAAATACACCTTATTATAGCATTGAGTCAAACATTGCTAATGTTTTAGAAACAGTTATATTTTAATTAATGCACTAATAAATCTAGTTAAAAGTCTACCAAAATTTGTTGTAACTCTAGAGGTGATTTGTTAGTGAATTCACAAATTTTGTCAGAGTTATGACAAGTTATAATTATTAATAGACATTTAACTAAATTTGTTAGTGCGATAAATAGAACACTTTTAGAAAACGTGTTATGAGTAATAATCCATATATTATATACAATAGAATGACAAAGACATTTCACAACGCATCCGCCACTTTTACGAATCAAGCGAATGATTGCATTTTGGGCCTTACCAAACTTTATAACCATGTCAGTATACAAGCAATTTACTTGCTGATAGATTATCTTGAAAAATGGAAATTTATTCTTCTTTAGCAAACATCCTTTAGAATGGTTCAGAAAAGATTTGGGGGATCTTAGTGAACGCTCGCTGATTAGAGAATTCCACAGTAATATGTTTTCATCCTGATAAATTAGTTTCCAAGCAAGTTCAATATACTGTTGCTTAGAAAATGCAAGATCCAAATTATCGTTTGTGTCAATGATAGCTAATATACCACCAAACAATGGTACAATAAGATCATCGATATGTGTAGATAGAATCTCCATGAAAGCAGTCGAGACTGTAGAATAGTCGGATTGTAAAGCTATAATGTGAGACCATTCCTTGCTGTATTCCAATCGAGTACTCCGGTTCAAAAGGTGACAAATAATCTTGCAAGTCAAATCAGCTAATTCTAGAAAAATATAAAACTAGAAATCGAACTATTAGATATCGTAAGATTGTGTTTACAGTCTGACAGACGTAGCATTGGTGAACACAAGGGGGCGTGGCCAGTCACTCCGACCTGGGCCTGCAGCAACCTAAAACGACAAATCTGCAGGTCCTGATAGACCATCAGCAGGCCGTGGAAGACCCCTGACTACGCTCCAGAATGCACATCCATGCAAGTCACATAAGAATTACACGAGTGAAAAAAGAATACATTATTTAAGTATATTCATTTGAAAAATGAATACTTAGAATGCTATGGTATATCCGAATAAATTGTAAATTTTTATGCTATATATTTCATACCTGTATACTGGCTATTTGATAAAAGATGAGCAACATAACTTATCCTAGTTGCTTTTCTATTATCAGTTCCTTCAGAAGGATCATATAATCTGTTTACAGCTTTTTGTATACATCTAATTAATCTCTTCTTCTGGAATATATGCCTGTCAGTATGTAATAACTCCGTCTGGAAAGAGGAAAATATGAACACAAAATAGAATTGATTTTCAACTCTCTGATCGCGTATGGTCACATCAAATTTAGGCGCTCTACGGTCGCTAATAATTATTTTTTTTGAAAATCCTAGCAAACATCTATCACAGTATATCAATGTATTACAATATACCACTGAATTTAGTTATGCAAATATTCATGTATGTAAATATCATTTAGTTGTGTAATTTTTATTATTTGCTCAAAGGATACAGCAAGATATAGTAGGTTTTAAAAGTCAGAATTAGGTGAATAAATGACTTTAGGATAAAATGACGATGCAAAAATAATAAATTCGCTCTTAAATTCACAATTTTATACTAAAGTAATAGTTTAACTAATAATTAGGACTCTTAGTTAGGATTAAACTCAAGTACAATTATCCATAGCCTACTACATACAGGCCATTTCACTACTTTAGACCAGGGATAAGATAAAGTCGAGTTTTTAATACAATGATATATTTAATATCATGTAATTATACATCCTCTCCCCCACAATAATGATATTACTGACTGCTGGCATAATTTAGTTGACGGACAAGGAATACTACATAAATATATAGGTGTATATATGTATATATATACATATATTAATTAGAGGTAAGTTTAAGTATCTTCCTTTGAGTATCTTTGGGACAAGAGGTGGTAGAAGTAATATTCTTGGCCTTGTTGTTGAGTAAACAGTTACTTGAAGTCATTAAAATACAACGTACCCATATCTTTTCCGTCAATACAGCAATCAGTACACTCAAAAGCCCAATTCTCACATTCTTCATCCTCAATTTTTAGAATAGCCAACTGAGCCTCATCCAAATGCTCCAGGTGCGTATCGAAACTGGGCGAGTGGACACATGTGTCATCAACAGATGTCTGTACATTCGGACACCCTCGTAGAGCCTGGTCTACCGCTCGCTGATAGGTAGCCTGTGAGTTTGACAATCCAAAAGGCATGCGGTTGAATTCAAACTGACCGCGCGTTGAAACAAACGCAGTGAACTCCCTATGCTTTTCCTTCACAGGCACGCTCCAGTATGCGGATGCCCCATCCAGTGTAGAGAATACAGCTGCCCCTCCCATACGATCGAAAACATCTCGGGGATCCGGCATCGGATAGGCATCTCGCTTCGTCACATCGTTGAGATCCCGGTAATCTACGGCAAATCGATGGGTCCTGTCCTTTTTCTTCACTAAGAGGGCACTCGACTCGCCCAAGAGGAAGAAGAGGGACGTATGATCCAAATTCTCGAGCATTTCATCTATCTGCTTGGATACCTCCGCCTCAGTTTCCGGAGAAACACGCAACGGCCGGCTTCTGAAAGAGTGATAACGTGTTCCGCGGTTCCAATTTCGCGCGGGCTCTTCGGGTTCTCCGCGAAAACGTCTTTCCATCTCGACAGCACCTTGTGTATGGCTCTTCTCGCGGTGATAGTTTCGGGTTTATATCGAACCTGGCCTCCAAGCTATCTCCCTCCTTTCCCATCTCAGTCTGCATAATTTCTGCTCAAGTCGCCGCGTATCCCCCGCGTGCCGCAGCTAAAGAGGTTTTCCAACAACCACCTAGCCTAACTCTCATGTTTTCCCAATCGAAAGTAGTATTCTTGAAGCGCGCGAGGAACCTTCGCCCCAATATAACCACCCTATTGTTAGTATCGAGTACTTCGATTTTGTGTTCTAGTGGTCGACCATCCCCCACATCTATCGCCACGCAGGGCGTACCATAGACCACAAGCGCTGTCCGCCCTAGCCCATACACTTGCCTGTGCTTTGTGCTGTAAGGGATATTCATCTTTTGTACGGTGCCTCTGTCCACCACCGAAGGATCCGCCCCCGTGTCCATCATTACATTGATGGGTTTGCCGCTCCATTTAACTGGTACCACAACCGCCAACTCATGTACAACACTATGCTGCGTCGTGGCCTGAAATACCCCTCTTCGACTTGGTGTATGTGGGCAATAGCGGACCTCGTGTCCTCTTTCGCCACATTTCGCACAGTGCCGTTCCGGGCATTGGGTCATAAAGTGCCTGTCCGAGTCCCAAATAAAGCACCGACCCTTCTTAGGGAATTGGCTTGCCGGATACTTCCATGTAGGTCCATCCCGCCTCCCCATTGCCCCTTTGCTGCGTGGCGCATCCTTATATGTATAGAAACAGTTGAGAGCTAACATTCAAGAACAAATACAACGTAAAAGTAAAAAGGAACCATATAGCAGAGAAAGAAAACAGCCATAACATTGATAGTTTCATATAGTTATGCATCAAACAAATGATAAAATAGATTTGGAACAAAAATTATTTATAACATATTATGGGTGCGTAAGAAAATCCACTTTATCTTATCCCTGGTACCATGAAAAATTGTTCAGTGAAAAGGCCTTATTGTAGTAGGCTATGAATTATTTTATATATTAAAATGCTAGGATATTTTTGTTTGTTTGTTTGTTTGTCCGGATTGATTGAAGAATTGGCCAGTCGTAGAGATATGAAAATTGGCATGTGTCAAATGATATGACTACGATTAAGTTCTAAGATCTAAGCGAAATTTTCGCACCTCTGCAAAAAAAATGAAAAACAATTTTCAACACCTTTTCTATACTATACTATGTACGGCTTCACTCTCACAATATAAATCATCATACGACACTATTGTAGGCTGCCATTGTTATTAATACTTCAACACAGTAACTTACATTATGCTAGAAACTAGCTTCCAACGGTTGACATGGGGTTTTTAGGGGTGTAGATTTTGAATATCATATTTTCAGATCGATATGATAAATTATTTGTTTACTTTTGTTTACAATAGATACATAAAGTAAACAAATTCCCAAAATAGGTTAGATTGAGCAACTTCAGGCGCCCGTAGGGCAACTGAAGTTGCTCAATCTAACCTATTTTGGGAATTTGTTTACTTTATCTGCAAGCCGCGCAGCGCAAACAAGCGAAGCACGCTTGTATCTTATATATTAAAATGCTAGGATTTTTTTGTTTTTGTTTTTGTGTTTGTCTGAATTGATTGAAAAATTGAGAAGTCATAGATATGTGAAAATTGGCATGTAGGTGTCAAATGATATGACTACGATTAAGTTCTAAGAGCTAAGCGAAATTTTCACATCTCCGCAAAAAAAATGGAAAACAATTTTTCGCACTTTTTCTATACAAAATAAATGACTACACTATCACAATATAAATTAGATGGTTCAAGTACGACACTAGAATAGATCGTCATTATTATTAATACTTCAAAGCCACAACTTATGTTTGATATCTTAAATGTTTTATAGTGTATGGCAATAAAAAAGATTATCTGCAAATTTTCACACCTTTATATACATATTTTCACACCATTTGATGAATTTTGAAAATAATGCTAGAGACTAGCTTCCAATGGGTAACATGGGGTTTTCAGGGGTGTAAATTTCGAATATCATATTTTCAGATCTATATGATAAATTATTTGTTTACTTTTGTTTACATTAGAAACATAAAGTAAACAAATCTCAAAAATATGCAAGAAACTTGCTTTAAACGGTTGCCATAGGGATTTCAGGGGTGTAGATTTCGAATATCATATTTTCAGATCTATATGATGAATTATTTTTTTACTTTTGTAAGTAAACAAAAAAAGTAAACAAATTACAAAAATAGGCTAGAGACTAGCTTCCAACGGTTGACATGGAGTTTTTATTGCTGTAGATTTTGAATATTATATCTTCGGATCCATATGAGAAATTATTCGTTAACCTTTGTTCACAATATTTATATGAAATAAAAAAATTCCCAAAATAGGTTAGATTGAGTAACTTCAGGCGCCCGCAGGGCGACTCTGTGGACACGCAGTGTCTGCAAGCCGCGCAGCGCAAGCAAGCGAAGCGCGCTTGTTATATATTAAAATGCTAGGATTTTTTTTGTTTGTTTGTCCGAATTGATTGAAGAATTGGCAAGTCGTCGAGATACGAAAATTGGCATGTAGGTGTCAAATGATGAATCTACGATTAAATTCAAAAATCTAAGCGAAATTTTCACACCTCTGCAAAAAAAAGGAAAACAATGTTCACACCTTTTCTATACAATACTATGTACGGCTTCACTCTCACAATAGATATCATTGTACGACATTATTGTAGGCTGTCATCCTTACTATTAAAACTCGATTAATCTATATATATATCTATATATCTGTAACGAATTGATTGAAGAAACTGTCAGGCCCAGAAAGCTGATTTTAGGCATGTGGGAGCTTTTTGGCTATGGCTCCAGTAAGTTCTGAGCTCAGACCAAAATGTTGACTCATCATGGAATTATGACGTCATTGTCACATTTTTAAAAGTTAAGCAATACAGTTATTCGAGCATAACTCAGCCATTATAGGAGATAGAAGGCTGAAGTTTGAATAGAATCTGTATACTAACATATCTGACTCATCACTTTCTTATGACGTCATCATTACTCATAAAAATTTTAAAAATTGATAAATTTGGTGTTTTTTTGTACGATATCGATCATAACAGTAGGACAGACGTGTTTAGAGAAGCTATTTCCCTTATAATTAATCAATATGACTCCAGGCGCCCTTTGGGCGCATCCGGCGGAAACAAAGTGTCCGCCAGCCGCGCAGCGCAAGCAAGTGAACGCGCTTGTTGTTATTAATGCTTTAAAGCTTATATAGATATCTCAATTATATTATAGTGTATAACAATAAAAAAGGCTATGTGTATATTTTCACAGCTTTATATACATATTTTCACACGATTTGACGAATTTTGAAAATGATGCTAGAGACTAGCTTCCAACGGTTAACATCAGTGGTGTAGAATTTGAATATTATATTTTCAGATCAATATGAGTAATTATTGGTTAACCTTAGTTTACAATATTTATATAAAGTAAAAAATCAATATTTAAGTAAAAACCCAAAATATGTCAGAATGAGTAACTCCAGGCGCCTGCAGGGCGACTCTGCGGACACACAGTGTCCGCAAGCTGCGGCAGCGCAAGTAAGCGAAGCAAAATTGTATTATATTAGCAAAAAACTTTTTTTTAGTGCATAAATCTTGATGAATCCTTTAACAAACACTCCAAAATTACACAACTAAAATATATAAACATATTTAGATGTTTACATAACTAAATTCAGTAGTAAATAAGAATACATTGATATACTGTGGCAGACAGTTGCTGCGGATTTTGAAAAGATCGCTACAAAAAAATGAGTTTGCATTCCAGAAAAGGTGCTGGTGGAACCGCATGGTATGATAGTGTCACTCAAAATAGTGTATATATAGAATGAAAACTCAGAAATGAAGTAATCCTGAAATTATAATACTCTTCCTAAACATACGCTTAATATTATGAAAAGTTAAAGTTCATTGCCAATAATTTTGGGCATACTGTAAATGCCCATTCCTTCCAATCTCGGTTGGACTAGCTATAACATATTCGATTAGTTTTTAATTAATTAGGTTGATATTCGTATTCAGCATTAAATTTGGAGAAATTTGAGAGTCAAATGACCATATTCGAGCTGAATATTACCCTTGACGACGCAGGAAAGTGCAACATTCCAATCTCAAACTTCTTAGTAACTCCATCAAGTAACCCTTTGTTTTGATCCCCTATATTCCATGAGTTCAAATAAACATAAATCAAACTCTATATGATCATTTAGTAGGATTTCCTGAATGCAGAATTGTCTGAATTATTCAGGCGCCCTCAACTATTTAAGCTTCATAAAAAAATCCCAAACATGCCTAATTTTGGTTAAGGGGACCCTCAAGAACTCGAAACCATACTTAATAAATTTCTCGGTTGATCCTTAAATTCCTGGATTATTAATAGGTTTTCGGACTTAATCTGACAACGCAATTGTTAGAATCCCTTTTTTATTGGAGTGTATTAACAAATGAGTATACTATTCTTTGTAGTAAACGTATTCAATGCTAGAAGGAAATGTACCAGATCCCGGGAATGGAAATGCTAATTCTAGAAGAAAATTTTCCGGGATTCCGGGATTGGATTGCCCAGATATCATTTTACTAAAATGGAGAAAATAAAACCTACCGATACAAAATGCTGAAAATCAAATATTTCAACAACAGACATTCTCGAGAGTTGATCAAATGAGGGCAACATGTTGTGGTAAGAGTCTCGAAGTTCATCAATATAGACACTATCCCAATCTCCACCACAAAAACTTGAGTAGTATTGAGGATCTTGACAAAACGACAATTTTGTGATAAAAACAAAGAAATAATTCGAATTCAGCTTCCCACGCATCTCAGTGATAATTTCGGCTACTTTGTATCTAGCACACGATATAAGGTTAAAATTGCTCTGATCGTTTTCGCATTGGATAATGAGTATCGTTTTTTTCTCATTATTTTCAATTGGTAAAATTTCTTTATTGATTGCGAAGATAAATTCTTTCTCTGATTTAAACTGAACTATATTTATCTGAGAAATAATATATTCTTTGTTAGAGAATGAATTGAGTTTGGTCCTTAATTCGACAACATCAACTTCAGTTAAAAGAGCAGAATATGTTGTGATAAAAGATAGAAATGGATTTGATTGGTTATGAAATTTCCGAATATTAGGCAATTCAAGCAAGTAGTTGGCAAGGTTAAACAGTTTGAGTTTACAGTAATCTTCGAAAATTTTATCAGCTTCCGTAGCTAATTGACATTTCCGTAATAGAAGAATTGAGTTTGGAGAAGCAATCTTCAATAACTCTAATCTACAATAACCCAAAATTATTCCTACATTTTCTTTCTCGTTTCCCTTTAAGCCTAAAATTATTATTGAAGAGTATACCATAAATGGTAGAGTGTCCTTCTGAATCCCAATAAAGCACTTACCTCGAGGATATATATATGACGATTCATTATCGTGAATAGTAACGAAATCCTGAACCCAATTTGACAAATTATCAATAATGTTCTTCACCATGATGTCATCTTCAAGAATGTTAGAAAACGTTAAGTTATGTTTCTCTAGTCTGTTGATCAAAGGAGGTGGAAACCGGTCAAATACAGTGTTTTTATTTGCAATGACTATCAATCTGAAGTCAGGATGTACTGGGCATTTAATTCGCTGCGAACCAATTCCGATATCCACCCAACTCTTACCTAGAATATCAACATAGAAGAGATTAAGAAGCTCGTAAAGACTCTCATAAACATTGGACAAATTGGTCAAGACTACGACTTTTCCGGTTTCCATGAATAATTTAATACGATTAATAGTGTGACAAATGCTGAAATATTCTTGATCGAGGTGAAAACTACTTCCAAATATCACTTTCGCATCGTTTTTCAAGATTCCTGAATGAAATAAAATATCTAAAGCAACGTAATTCTCAGTCAAGAGAAGAAGGTACCTTGATCTTTCTATTCTCTGCTTATCTCTCTCTTCTTCAGGAAGATTCCTTTCCGATTCGCCAAGTAAACTTGATCTAATTAGAGATAAAATATCTGAATGAGGACCAATTTCAGTACATTCTAGATTGAATTGAGAATGCTTAAAAACCTTTACAACATTAATAGATGTAATTCCTCCAAAGTTTCTCAGTATTGCATGGTCCATAATTTTACTATTAAATGTACCATACTGCTTGCAAAGGTGGTACAGCATTTTGATAAGGTGATGAAAGTCTCGAAATCCAAAGTAATCTTTCGATAATTTTGCTTCCTGCACTTTAATCAATTCTAAATATCCTTTAGCTATATTTGGGATGCAAGCATTAATAATCCTGTGTAAAGAGTTCAAATCTTCGCTAGACTTGATTATTGAATGAGCAGTATCCACAATCTCATCAAGTGTAGGCTCTTCAAGCTGTAACATAATGCCACGATTCATTTTAGCTGGATCAAGAGCCCAGTTGGACAAACCTATAAAAGCAATGTTTGGTATTTGTTCATTCGTTTTGTTAATGCCATCTTCAAGGAGAGGATGAAGTATTTTGAGAGGTAAACTTGGAGAATCTTCAGCTAAACCGACTTCATCTAAAACGACACAAGCAACACAGTCAGCGGTACTCTCCTCTTGAATGGCCTGACAGCTTTCAAATATGTTTTGAATTTCTTTGGATGTGGTCAATTGGCTACATTGGTAGGATCGCATATAGACCTGTGTGTATTCCACTATTTTAGTTCCATTTAAATAGAAATCTCCATTCAGTGAGTGGCTAATGATATATTTCGCTAACGATTTTGATGTTCCTGGCTTGCCAATAATGAATAATGGAATTTTCAACTGAATACAAACAAACATCATAAACAAGTTCTCCTTCAATACTTTATTTTTTGCAATATGCTTTCCGATTGTCATCGAACTCACAAGAACATCCTGAAATGCTTTTATCTCTTTGGAAATTAGACTTGTATCTGTAATTTTATCGAGAGGTGAATTAAATTTAATGATTATATATGAATCAAAATCTCTTCTATCTCTAAGTTTAGCTCTATAGCATACAGCTATAGCGAGTATAAGACTCTGTCTTAAGACTGAGTTTAGTATCAATGGGCAGTTTTGGTAAGATTTGTTGAAACCATAACATAACTTTCAGTGTTCGCTCTACATCTCTCAAACTAACAAAGGAGCATTCATCATCTTTATCTCTCATGAAAATCTGAGCAGAATATAGAACTGTCGTAATAGCTTCGTTAAGAGGAGGAGAACTTGTTTTTCTATCTGGAGATAAATGGATATCCACAATTTTCCGAATATAAGAACGCTCACTTTCAGGATCCAGTGTTCCAAAGTCCCAAACTAATGGCAATAGACTATCTGGTAATGGAATAACTCGGTACACAAGTTCTCGTAACGGAATGTTTCCAAAATGTTCTCTAACCTTATCACTTGTATTGAACATTCCTAAACCTACAGAAGTTAGCTTACTCAACATCTCTTCAGTGTGTCTTCTATAAGGATTGCATGCAGCAACGAACTGTAACCGTAAATCATTCGGGATCTTTACTCCATCAATTCTTCTGTCGCAAAGAATCTCTTTAATCAAGCCAATCGAGTAACTAGTGTTCACTTCATCAAAGAAAAGGATTGTATCAATATTTTTTCCGACATTTTCGTTTGCTAAGGCTAGAGCTTTTTGATAATGTGTAGAGATGTCCTCTTTACAAATTTCACCATGGATCTTGAAATGATGAAATTCTGGATATTGCGGCTTTTAGCTTGTAGTTGACACATAAAGTTAATTAAACGAGTTTTCCCACAGCCTGTTTCACCCATTAAGATGACGGGAATGTTGCTACGGAAACGCATCTGGATGGCGAGCATTTTTTTAAGATTGTCTATGGTAAGCACATAATAAGGATCAGGATCTGTAGGAGATTGTATTCCAATTACGTTTGTTAAAATACTAATCATTTTTGATCGATCCCAACTATTGTAATCTTCATCTAGATCTATCTGATTCTTTTTTAAAGTATTATAGAGCTGTCGGCTAATTACTTTCCTCTCTTTTACTCGATTTGAATCAAAGCTGTCTAATTGGTCCAAGTTTTCTGATATAGATTTTCCGAAAAAAGTCATTGTTTGCAAATTTTCATTGAAAAATATGTATGGACCCTTCTTTGGCTCCCATCTTCTGCCATAATTGATACTGCACCCCAGAAGATCAGTTAATGGTGTCGAAGACTGTAACGAGATCCTAAGAGATGGAGTAGTGAAATCTCTGGACATCATTATCAAGGAATCAATCAAAAATCTTTTGAACTCAAACCAACTTTTGTCCAAATCAATCGATTGGAAGTAAATATTTTTTTCACAAGCTATTAATTGATTATTTAAAAATGAAAGAAAATGATTGAGTTCGCTCCATGATGGGGTTTCAAGTCCTGAGTATTCCAATAGAATTTTCAAATCAATTTCAGAATGAATATTTGGATTGAATTTAAATTTAGCAACGTCCAGTTTATTTTTCAATTGTAAAAGGTAAGCGTTCGTTCGTTTATAAATATCAGAGCGTAATTCATAGTAATCGCATTGAGAAACTTGACATCCAGGCATCGTAACGATTTTTTCCCCCTCCTCATTCAGCCTATCATTCGGTGGTAGACAATCCCATGTAGGGAATATGTGCAAAAATTGAATCAACTGTGTTGATCGTGATTTCAAATTGATTTCAATCATATAATAGTTGTTTTTACTACAGCACCAAACATTCTTTGAGTAATCACAAAGGGTTCTCGTGACAAGTAGTTTGAATAAAAATGGTGTGAGTTGTTTATCAGAAACAGAAACGAGATCAAAGTGATATATTCGTCCATATTCATTATCTGATTGCTGAGACTGAATCAACATTTGAACTGTTTTATCTTCAAAGTCCTCACTTTCATGAATGGTGATGATAGTATAGAGAGAATATATATCAGGAGAATGAGACAAAGATTTTAATTCCTCAGCTCGCCTTAATATAGTAAGAGACTTTCCATTACCAGCTGATTCAGAAGTTACAATTCTATTAAAACACTTCTCTGGATCAACTTGACAAGCTGCTTTGTCAGAAATCAAATCGGAATGCTGTGACATTCTTTTGAAAACCAATGTCTTGAGTTTTTCCTTCGAATGAATTTTCGGGGTTATTCTTTTATATTTTCCTAGAGCAGTTGCCATATATGAAGAGTGCTTAGCTTCATCCGTGCATAAAAAGAATAATCGAAAATGTGCAGCTTTATTCAAATTGGAGAGGTAATCATTTAGTAAACAAATACTATTGACTGCAATTTCATATTTCAATTTTTCAATAAAAGCAATGCAAAAGATAAACGAGTAGTAATGAACTTTTAAAGATCGCCATAAGAAGATTTCAATATCTTCTAGAGTTGTCGCATCAGAACAAACTAATATTTCATGAGATAGAGGGAGATCGTAGCCATCGTCAGAAGGCATATAGATGGATAATATACAGTCTAACATCTCTGAGTTAGTAGGAAATATTATGTTAGGTTCTCCTTGTTTGAAAGTGAGTGGATATCGTTTTACTTGATGTTTTAAATTGCATCCGAATAATTCGAAAATTCTTTCTAAAGTATCCAGAGAAGTTAAGATTTTCTCAGTTCTCTTTTCATACAAAGATTGTAATTGGGATTTTGAGACATTCGTTTCCAATGAATTATCTCCTTCATCGTTTGGTTCATTTTGAAATGGCACCTCAAATGGGTCAGCTGGATCAAATATAGAAGTTCTACAATTTAGAGGGGTACGTGGAGAGTTAAAAAGCATATAATCTAGAGGAGAATCTGATTCAATAAACGATATTCGACTGCTGCGTTTAGATTCAAAAGATGAATTTGAGTCGGTGCTTGTAATCGACATAGTATCGGAATGAGGTATTAAGTCAAACTGTTGGAGATTTCTTTTCACATCTTCTTCAAGCAAGCCTTCCTGGATAAAAGAGAGCAAATGAAAGAGTTGTTGGTTTAGTCTTCTATTCGGGTCTTCCATGAAAAGTTGTATCCCCATTTGAATTGTTATGATTTGAGAAGATGTGAAATAGTTCAGAAAATAATGTTTATCACGAGCTTTTTTAAGCTTAGTCGTCCAATTGCTATACTCTTTTTCAAGAAAAGCAATATCTCCCTCAATGAGTTGGATATCATTGCAGGGGTAAGTTATCAACAAGGTAGGGAATGTCTCAACTTTTCTAAAAAAGACACTGCCTGACATATATAATTTCGATATTATTTCAGAGAATTTCAACGCCACTTCCAAAAGAATTTGAAATTGTGCGCCAACTGTGTCACCATGACTTTCTGATCTAATTAGTACAACTTCACTCAGCATCTCTTTGAGTTCGTGAAGGGAGTGCACTTTTGAAACAGTTTGTTGGTTTCCGCGAGAGATTTGGATATACACCATATCTTCAATATTATTCCTAAGACAGCCTTCGAAACTTAGAACTAAATCGCCATTCGACATTAAATTTTTTATTTTGGAAATTGTACAACCACCAATTGAACTATCTTTGAATTTTAATTGCTGCCAAAAGTCTAAATGAATTTCTTCAGAACAGTCATTACTCATTTCTAAAATAGTAGATTCATCTTGTCCACATGATTTAATATTGTCATGTATCGTCTCTAGCATCGCTAAAAGCTTTTCTTCGTCAGTTTCATTCTGTGGTCCAAAAACAAAGGGCGCAAATATTCTACAAACAATTTTAAAGCAAGTAATAGGATTAACTTCAAACGTAGAAATGTTGCTCCGTTTCAGTGCTAGGTCAGTGAAATGGTCTAGTTCTGATTGGTTTTTCAAATTTTTGTTCACCCACTTAAAGAGTGTAATACAAGCTAGCATCTGTTTAAGAATTTTTAAATGCAATTTTTCACATTTTGACAATTTATCTCCAAGGTTAACCATGTCTCCTGTCACTGATTTCAATTCCCTATCCTCCAAATTTAAATTATCAATAACCTGAATAATTTCGAATTTGCCATTCATGCAATATGCTCCCTTTACCTCGAGAATAATTCTAGAAATCTCTTTAACTTGTTTCAATTTCAAGTAATATTTTATCCTGTTCAGAGATTCTGTTTTATTACCTTCGTTGTACAAAGGGTTGGGATATACAATTTGAATCGCTTTAAAGAGATGACCTATTTCCTCTTCTATTTTGACTGTATCTTGTATATTGAAGCATGTATTTAACTTTGATAGAAGAATATTCATATCAAGAAGTTTGCAAATGCTGATGAACACCAAATTGAAAGAGTTGAACCAAATATTGTGGAGGATAATTTCGAATTCAATCAATTCGCTTTGGTCATTTCTGAAATAGTCTTGAAATGTATTTGCAAATGTATTCATGAAAAACTGAGATTGAAGAAGATGAGGTAAGGATTTTAGCATTGTGACAAATGCTGATTTGTTTAAAAATGCTTCATGCTCAGAACCTGGTAAGATAACTAGATGACGACAAAGTGAAGAGATAGACATATCTTTATAATTGAGTTCTAGGAAATAAGAGAGTACTTGAGAAATCATCTTTGTTTGGGTGTAATCTAACAATATTTTCAAATCATTCATTCGTCGGCTGAATTGTAAAAATGTTTTTAATTGCTCGTTCATAAGTAAAATAGATGTATCAAAAGTAAATCGAACAGATAATTCATGATCACTTCCTAAAACTGATTTCAACAAATTGAAAAAATTGTGATCATATTCAAAAACCAGCTCTAACTCTTTTGTTTTGATAGTTTGATCTCTGAACGAAGTAACAAGAGATTTCACAGTGTTTGTAACTGATTCAATTAGAGTGGCTGCATCATCATGACCAAGTTCTTTAAAATGTTTCTGTTGACAATAATTGATGAGTTTATACAACCATGTTGTACATAGAATGTGCTTCACTGGATCAGACTTAAGAAGCTCTGAAATGCATTCTAAGATCTTAGTAAATAGTTCTGCAATTAAGCTAAAGAGTTTAATCGGGACTTCAACTAAACACCTGACACACAATTCATAATCTTGTTCTGGAGTTTGAGTTTGAGTTAATTCTGACATTACTTCATTGCAGAGAGAATCTTTCAAAGTAACTGAAGGGCTGATTTGAGTGTAACAGAGATTAACTAGAGCATCTAAAATGGTTCTGAAATCTTGTACCGCTAATTTCTTTCTCAACAATTCATCAATAGCAAAAACAAATTCGTATGATTCAGGATAGTGAATTTTATATAAAGAATCCCAAACATTAGCTACCTCACTCACGAAACCAGATGTATATCCTGAATTTAGTACATCTGGATTAAGACTTTCACCTACAATTTTAAGAAGAGTCTTCGCAGGGACTAAGCTAAATATCTTCTTACAAGCTAAATGAAAAGATCCCTCTGATAACAATTGTGGGCATTTTTCATCAAATAAAGACAATAATTCACCTAAGACTCGAAGAATTAGATTGGATTCTTCCAGGTGAATGAAGCATTGTGTTTGGTCCCTGTCATTAATCACTGAAAGCATTTCGAATATCACGTCACATGCTTGACAAATATCTTCCTCAGTCATACTGAGGTGTTCTATTCGGTCAGATTTATCTAAAAATGTTATAAATACTGATTCACGCAATTTGTAGTCTTGTTTTATGAAACATGGCCATTTCTTAACACGATACAGCAGTACACACATAAAAGAAGAGAGATGAGTGGGGAATAAATCGAGAAGTTGTGGAAAAGTTTCATCGCTGATTGATAGAAGTATGATGGAATTGGGTAAGAGAGGATCAACAATACAAAAGTTTTTGTACGCATTTTGGATTATTGATATCTCTATTTTGTTATTGCACTGGAATTCTGTGTCTGAAGGTAAACCCCAAAATTCATTATTTCCAAACTCATGTTTAATACATGCGACTTCATATTCACTTTGAGAATCAAAAATAATGTGATAAAGTGGAAGAAAATTGATCAACAGTTCAATCTTCTGTTCAGCAATGTACTTCATAGCATCATGAAGTAGATGAGGTGATGAAATAATATTAGATTGATATATTAAAAAATAATTCAATCGAGATTGATCACGGAGAAGTGATTATTCATCGTATGTAATAAACACAGAAATAACTCATCGAAAAATGGTTGAATAAGTTCTTTTTCAAATGTTAAAAATAAGAGGAAAAATTTAGAATGAAATGGGAAGGAGTCATCATGAATTAAAGCTTTCATTAACCAATTATTTAACAAATTTACTGATAATTCATGCATCTTTTCCTCTGAGTCATAAAGTAAACAATTTTTATTTGTTTTAAACAATCGTTTCTCATTATAATAGCCATAACAAAGTGGAAATAAAACATCTCGAATATTATTCCCAATGTCCATAAATGGCAAACCCCATATGTCTCTTATTGGAGGAATGTATAGATTGAATGATATCATCAAACGTTTCAGAGGATCTGTAAAATCTGATTCACTCTGTGTTCCATCAGATAGGATAATAATGTCGTATTTTGTGACTACATTATTCTCTGAAAAATTCGAATTATCTATTATTAAAGTTCTCGAGCAATCTCCCTGTGGTAGATACAAGTTTTCTCCCTTTTTATCCAAGTAATATTTATAAGGTATTGAAAGAAAATTTTCGGATTTTTCAATGGAAAAAAGAATTTTTGTACTAATTCTGATGGTATTATCCAGTACAATAAAATCATTCCCTTCATAATTCATTCTTCTTGAATTAAAAGGGCTCTGAAATGCCAAATTTACTTCTCCAAATTGAGTTTGTGTGAATTTGAGAGTAATCTTACCTCTAACTTTATCATAATCACTTTTCAATATTGCTGTTACAAAAATAATGACAGCTCTATCTGTTTTGATGATTGATTTTTGAGACTTACTAGATGCAGGTTTCCAAAAGTGGCATACATCGCTAGACGGAAGCGGAGCTATCGCGAATGAAGCCGCAAAGAAGGCTACTATGTCCGAGGCGTTTAAGCTACTGAAAGAAGGCCTAGATCCACCAGTAGTTATTTATGGAAAGACGCGGAAATATTCCGATATGCACTGAACTGCGAGTGAGTACGTGGACGATTACTTCATACGTATGAGGAGGAGCAAAGTACGCCAAAGACCACCCGGCAAGCATGTACAATTATGATAGTTCCGTTGCCCGATAAAGTCGCAGAGTCAGTAAAGACTTGGCTCGAAGCAAGGGAAGACGCCGTATCGGACGATGAAGCTAGAACGTTAATGGTGAAGGTGTGAACACTATTGACAGGGAGCGGATTCCCAATGGATTATGGATGGCGTCGGTGCACATAAGAAAACATTCACATGATCGAGGACAAGTGCTGTTGAAAGAGATCCCCAACGATGATGCCGACACAACCCCAGAACGGGATAAGGTTCAGTGGGTACGGGTGCACCGGTGGGGACGTGGCGGTCCTCTCAGAGGATCTCATACGAGCAGCTTCAACTGTTATTGTTGTAAACGTAGTGAACACAGTTGGAGGAATTGCCCAGAGAGAATTTGCAACAAATGTGGGAAGAATGGCCATAACTCTACTGACTTCCGATGCCACTTGAACAACAAGGAAAGAAATTCTCAAAACAGATACGGAACTGGCCCAAGTGTATACCAAGTAAACGAAGATGACGTAAGAACGAGTTAACGTCGTCAAAACCAATACGTTCGGTGATCGAGAACGAGCCGTTTGCTTGGAAATCAAGATCGAAGGAAAAGGTAGTAAGTAAATATTCTGGATGGCGAGCAAAAGAAAGTAGCAAGTAAATTTCCTGGACACCTTGATGAACTGGACATGGTTAAATTAAGAAAATTCTGATTCTGAAATACTCAAATATTTCTGCAAATCGAGCGATGCGACCTCGTTTCGGACTTATACTACAGGACCAATAATTTCTTCTCCTCACACCAACTCAATTCCGGCCAAAAAAATAAGTAGCAAGTAAAAAAAGTAGTGAGTGAGTAAAATTAAATCTAAAATGGAGGGAAAAATAAAGTAGCAAGTAAACGGTTGGCAAAAATTCGTACAACTGCTTTTTTGCATGTTCTGAAATCCCTGCTAGGAACGACTTTCGTTGCCTTTGGAAGACTTACTGTCCCTGCAGTACATTGTCTAAAGACCACGAGAACATAGGATATTTATAGGACAGTTTTAGAAGGCCTTGTTATAACCAAGCTGAATTTAAACCAGTAGCTTCAATTCATTCGGACAAATGAAAAACTTGCAAAGATTGGTGCTAAATTTGACAAATGCATGCACCCTCCACAAAATGAAATCAATAAATTAACCCATCATTACTAGTAAAATAGATAATATAATTCAAGATAGTAATTGCTACGGAACTTAAAAAATTTAAAATATGTTAATATATATGCATAGTAACAATTACCGCGGTAGATGTTGACATTATTACTTTCAATTACTGTATTCAAATGCATTCAGCTTAAATTTGAATTGTTTCAATATTACTTAGGTCATTTCATAAGTACTGAGCCGTTATCTGTATTCAGAAGTTTGTGAAAATAGAATACAGTACACCCTCGATAGTCCGAACCTCGCCAATCCGAACCCTCGCTAATCCGAACACTTCATTCTAAAAGCCAACACCCAAAATATAATTTTATTCGCCTCTATGCTTTGAATAAACGTTTATAAACTTAAATCTATCAATAAGATTGAGAAACCTCGTTAAATAAGCAATCATAGCGAAATAATATTCTTGATATTCTAACAATGCAAATTTATTATAATTAATGCTCCATTGAATTAGTGTTATTTCACTAATCGGAACAAATTGGAATCTCCCCATTGAAAATGACTTAAAATGAATTTTGTGATCTTTTTTGAATTCGTGGAATAAGATTATTACTTGTACAAGATCAAATAATCAAGAACCTATCTGCGATGAAGTATACGGGAGGTTTGCAGTACAATAACATGTGATAAAAAGTAATTATGCCACTTATAGTGGATTTTTCCCAATTTTTGCCCCTAAAATAGGACAAAGGTGGCAGTATTTCATTTCAAAAACAGTTTACTCCCCAGCCTAAAACCATAATACTACAAATAAATCATAAAGTTTTTTATGACGTAGAATTTAGGTAATGGAAGGAACAGTTTTAATCTAAATTGCTCAAAAATGAAATCTGGGCTTAGGGAAGGGAAAAATCACGTTCAACAAAACGAACAGAGACTGTACTGTTTATTCCAGCAGAAAAATCAAAAATGGTTATCATATGCGGGTGCTTGAATATATACCGTCCAAATCACAATGACTCAGCCCTACTGATCACACAATTCCACTTGTTACGTATATAATATTATAAAGATAACTCATAGGTGATCAATACTGATCAGTGGTTTATCTAAAATCAGAATAAATTGGTTTGTGCGCTTGTGAGATAATACAAAATATATGTCACAAACAGCAAATTTTTGTGTGTAATACAGGTGAAGTAATGATTCATGTAACAATTTGAACATTCGAAAGTAGTAATGAAATCCAGGTCATAAAACTCGGTTCCAAAATTTGTATTCTATTTGATAACTGGTAGCTGAAGAAGTGTCTACTTTCAGTTCTCCTTTACAAATCATTTTTATAGCAGTATTCATATACAGTTGTGGGAAGAAATAAATCATCCAAATAATTTGCAAGAGTCTGCTATCAGATTACGTATATATTAATAGATACACACATCTAATATTTCTTTAGTAAAACCACAGGATTGAAAGTACTATTATGCTCAATTCAAATTCATACATAGAGTTAATCCGAGTTTTATTCAACGTTCAAAAGAATATTAAATTTTCAACACACAGCAGTTGGAACTCCCAATTTTTAATTTCTTTAACCCTGAGTTTAATCGCAAACCATTACCTACTTCATTGACATCAATCTCACCTAGGTAAGGTTAGATATTATTCTAATTTCTAGTTATTTATGCTATTACGATCAAATACTGTATTTTCAAATAATTGCCATGGGTTTCATAGGTACGATAAAAATAATTGCCTGGGCTTGAATAATCCTTTGGGTCGATTATTCAGGAAAATACGGAAATTATAATAACTAGCAGTGTGGGTATGAATAACTAATTTAGTCGATACTGTATTACCGTATAATATATGTGGATCCGAGTAGTGACAGGTGACTTGATAATCCCTAGGGTTGCATGTGTAAGAATAAAATGAATATCTGTTCGGTATTCAGGAAAACACAGTTTGAAAATTAGTTTAAAATATAACTTTTTCTTTCTAGAGATCAAAAATCGTATCAGTATTGTAAGATCGTTTCAGGGGGTACAATAAAGTGGATTCCTGGGGCAGCATGGGGGGAGGGAAATTACCCCCAGTTTCTTTTGATAATTACCAAATTACCCGTTATTTATTTAATAATATATTATACTTGAAAAATCCTTATGATCAAAACAGGATTAAATTGGAACCATTAGTACGTATCATCTTTTGCTACATTCTCAGAGTTAAATTAATATTTCTACTTCAAGTTATCAATCTTTCGCTATAGTGAGTTCAACTTTGCCCACCACCCCCAATATTTCAAAGAATCTGACACGAGAATTGACGATGGCTTCTATCAGTTACCTAGGGATCCTATTTCCTTTTATCACGGAGCCTTACCTTTTAATTAATGATTCTTAAGTCTATTTTATTATGCTCTTTTAATTTGTTAGATTATTTAGTTGAGCAAAGTTGAAGATCCCAATCTATTAAGATCCTAGGAAGCCGCTCAATAGAGAGAGCTCGGGAGTCAGCATTTTGTTCCGATTATGCGGTTTATATTGTGCAATTTAAGAAACCATTTTTCAACATTGATTTTCTCAATATATATAAATCTAATCAGATTTAATTTGATGTAATATGAAGTGAGCATTTATTTCCGATTATCCAATCATTTTAAAGTTTCAATCGCTTAACCAGCATCCCATATCCTGACTGACAGCGGATAATTATCTTTTCAATCGCTTAATCGGATCCCATTCCAGATTAAATGATGATATTAACTATAATTGTATAATTGGATCTCAAATACCGCTTATTCAAAGAAAAAATTTTATCACTTCATCAGGACAAAAATCTTTATAAATGTATGAACTATAAAACAAGTTTTTTTCCCGAATAACCGAGTAATGTCCAGATTATCCGAAGACTTTTGATTGTCCTCATTTTTCAAGTACCGATTAAGCGGCTTCCACTGTCTTAGTAATAACTGTCCATCTCCATTATTATAACATAATCATCATTGTAGCAAAACGCCACTAATCTATAGCCTCACCGACTTGGCTATTTTATCAATTGAACGCGAAATTGTAGACTGTTTGGACTTAAGAATGCTATTAATGTATGTATTTGCTAACAAGCTTGTGACAGCAGAATACTTTTTTATAAATTAAACTCTAATGTTTAGTATTTTCATTAATATTTATCGGCATTAATTATCCATTATCTGGTTTCGTCGCGTTTCACATAAAAATAATTTATCCGTGCCCAGTTTACAGTCCTATTTCGAAAAGTCCAAGGGTCTCAGTCCGAAATCTAGGGCAAAAATTAATTTTAGCGGCAACTGTTCAAATAACTTACACTGTTTATGCCCTTCGCTATTACGCATATAACATTTATTACAGTATTTATTTATTAATTCTACAATTGTTATATGAATATTTAAAGCAATTAGCTTTGAAATGGATAAAGGTGTTAAATTTTGTGTTGACAGAAGCTGCAGGGTTCATGAAATGTTCCCAAATGGTCTTCCTGGATACAATGAACTCTGTTTTATGTGTGCTGGACCTATAACTCATAAGAAACCTGAAGAACCAATTGTAGTTAAAGAGCAGATTGTCCCTAAATCGCATCGAGCAATACGTAAACACTGGTAGCGTCTTGATAATGGCTGCCTTGCCTTCTTCCGTGACTAAGTGTGTGCTCACTGCGGCGATGACAATGGTTCATATTCCTCAATTGTTTGCCCTTCTCTTAACTGCCGTATGGAGATGGATAATGTGGTGGCCATTATAGTAGAAATGGTCAATTATTAGTTTTGTTAGATATATTGAGTAACTAGTAATTGTAGGCGTCAATAAGTGAACAATAAGATACGATTGAATATAAGTGATAACATAATAATTACCGTAGAGCGTGAGGGAACTAATAATTGAGTCGTAGACACTAATGCAAATTATATTAAGTTAAAACTCTTAAATGACACAAGATTTTTGCTAACAAGTGTGGGTCTTTGCAATAAATAGAAATGATCCCAGTTAATTAACTACGCAATAGAACCCGTGCGCTCCACATGGGTAACTAAGAACGCGACGTACTCCTAACAATAGTATAGGTATGAAAGTTTTATGGTATCTGGTTTTGTATATTATATATAAAAAGAGTGGATCTTATTTCAATTATTGTAGTCATGATAATTAAGGAAGTTCCAACATATTTTGCAGTATTCACATGTTATGTAGCTATTCTTGGACATGCCTTCATTCTTGGATTCGCATCTCCAACACAGAAACAGCTATTGGAAAAGAAAATCTTAAATAAGGACACACTACCACTATTTGCTTCAATGTCTAATTTTGGATTGTTTCTAGGAACGGTTATGATGTTCCTATGTGTGCAATCCAAAATCAATAGTAATGGAGTGGTAATAATGAGCTCTATTCTCGGGGGAGTCGGATGTTTGATGATAATAAGTGCTGATTCAGCACTTTTGATTATTGCTGGTGTCACCCTGTTCGGTGTATATTCAAGCTGTGCATTTTACTTTGCAAATATGTATGTAGTTGAAGTAAGCTTGGAGAACCAGCGTCGGATGGCGAGTGGAGGAATTGGATTTTGTCTTCGAATTGGACTGTTCTTTGTCTATTCATTGGGAATCTGGCTCTCTTTTAGATGGTTAGCAGGAGTAATGCTGATCTTTTTAATCATTTTTGTCATATTACTCTCAGTTAATCCTAAATCTCCAGAATGGTATGTTAGTCAAGGACTAGAAGAACGAGCAAAAGCTACTCTTCTCTATCTACACGGAAAGGATTTTGATGCTGATTCTGAATTACAGAAAATTCAAAATTCTATCAAAAATAAACAATTTACTTGGATTGACAGCATTAATGCGCTGAAGAATTGGAAGGTGTTGAAGTCCATTCTACTGATGGCTGCGTTTACATGCTGCAAGGAGTTTGGAGGACATTAAGCTATGGTATCATTTTCCTCTTACATTCTAGAAAACCAGCAAGGGATGGACCCTAAAGTGGCATCACTCTTCTATCCGATATTCCTAACTGTAGGTGCGATTGTTTCAATAATCGTTCTTGAATGCTGCAAACTGAAATGGCAAATAATACTAGGCGTAACGCTGCAATGTATTTCGCACATTTCGATGGCTGTCTATTATTTCGTTTCAGAAAACCATCTATCCTGTATGAAAGAAAACCTTCAGATCTGTCAAACAATATCTTTTTGGCCAATGGTAAACATTGCTCTTTATGCTTTCGGATTTTCGCTAGGTTGGGGTCTAACATATTTCTCCTTAGTCGGAACTTTACTGATTTATTACAGAGAAGTCTCTGTATTAATTGTTTTCCTCTTGGAGTACTTATGCATGTTTGCTGTCATAAATCTGTTTTACTTCTCACTGACTGCTCTAGGAGGATTGAATACTTTCCTGCTTCTCGCTATAGTAAGTTTAATTGCGATTGTTGTAACTTGTATTTTCTTAGATAAATAAAGCTCTGAAACTGTCATGTTCAACCAAATTGTATGCATGTTTTTCTAATTGAATATTAAGCTCTGTCTTGCAAATGATTATTGGATTCCTCACTTAATCCAAAGACTGCCAATGCAGGGTAGGTAGCTGATTTGAGTTAGTGAATAAATTGTTTTATATTAGATTTGATTTATTTGATGAGGTCAAATAACTTATTTCATCGATTGAATACCTCAATAAAATGATCTTAAATAATTACGTATTTCAAATTCTTCTGAAAATAATCGAAATTGATCTATAAATGAGTTCTCATATTGAATTGATCGTGTTTATAGGCAATGGACTACTTATTATTAGGTGATACAATTTAAACTTCTAAATAAACTATTTTTGAGTTATGGGTTGATTTTTAAAATGTAACCAAAATACTAAATTGTCGCATAACTCTATAGTCTAAATTGTATTATTATGAAGTACAATCAAATACGGGAAAATTTGAAGACCTATTTATTACGGTTTGCAGGATATGCTCAAACTGATCAAAATGCTTTACCATAGCTACGTAGGAATGTAGCAACATTTCATTAAAAAATTCAAAATTTTCAAATAAAAGAGTACTAATCTTAGTTGGACCTGCAGTAACAAACTAAGAGTGGTCTAGCAAAAGTCATTTTAAAAAGGTGATAATGAAAGAATGTGGTTTTCATGTGTGGTTTAGCATCGATTTCGAATTGTGTTGGGAGGTGAAGTTCTTTAAAAGTATATTAAAAGTATATATATATACTTCCCCTTGAATTGATATGATTAGGGAAGCGGTGAAATGAAACTTTGCCTCTCCCTCCTAGTTGTAGTCCGTGGCGACATTTTTATTTATTTATCGGGGCGACGTTCGCTTTGAAGTACTTAGTGAACTCATAATTTAGAAAAAGCATTCCGAACCTTGATCATATTCCCCTAATTTAAATATCTAAAATCGAAACAATATCTGTGCCCACCATAGGCGTCGTAAACTTTATTTCGTACCTTTGGACTGCCCGGCCACAATAATCCAGGGCCGTTCAGTCAGTTAATCGGGCCGTATCTTCAGCTGATCCAGCGTTACCGTCAGCCAAATGGACCGTGAACCCTTGATCTACATGAGAATTAGTAACAGCCAATTACCAGTACATAATAGCACTAAGCTTTTTATCGGGTAGTACCCGGCATTCACTCTGGGCCGCCCGGCAATTGCCGGGTAACCGGGTGGGTTACGACGCCTATGGTGCCCACTATGAAATGAGATTTTGACTTGAGAAAAACGATATTAGGGTATGTCTATGCTAGTGTAAAACTAACATTGGTATTCCGATGTCGAATTCTTACCGAAATCTGATAGCTTTTGGACTTCTCTGTTATCGAATAATAATCGAAGGTTCGAAACCTGGTTTCATTACTCCTTTCGATTGTTCAAATTGTTACTTGAATCATGACTACACCCGTGTTACACACAAAAATTTGCTAAAGGGAAATATATTTTGTATCATCACATGTGAACAAACCAATTTATTTTAATTTTAGATATACTACTGATTACTATTGAGTTATCGTTTAGTTTACACCTTGTATGACTTAGTGCTTTGTTTTTATTTCAAGTGGAACAGTAACGTGCTTTTTGTGAAACTTTTTTAAAAAATCTCTCTTTTGAAGGAGGATGCTAAGTGATCGAGAGTAATTGTGATTTGGACGGTATGTATATTATTTCATATTCAAGCATTCGCATATGATAACTATTTTTGATTTTTCTCCTGGAGTAAACAGTATCAGTCTCTGTTTGTTTTGTTGAACGTGATTTTTCGGTTCCCTAATAGTCAGGTCAACATGATGCATGACACCAAAAAATTGCAAGAAATTGTTTTATTGCATTTTTCCGTTGTATCATGTCTTAGGAGTAACATATTAAAAAGCATACTAAAAGAAAGGTCGTTATCCATTACGGGTTACCAATCATTTTCAGGGAAAAAGTAAGCCTGGGCAAGTAGATGACCTTGAAGGAAGTCTAGAAATAAGTTACTATCCATATTTTGATTGAAAATACAAAGGGGGAAGTCCCCAATGAAGAGAATGCCGCCTATACGTTAATCTTTGGCGTATGTTTAGTTGTGGTGTTTTGTCCACATTTTAATTTGATCCCTGGAGAGCTATATCGAGATCTCATCAGCAAAAAATGTCTTAGTCCATAATATCTTGGAGTATTTGAATTTCTTGGCCATTGCATACGATACAAACAGTTCTTCTCGCGAAGCATTGGCCTCTTTGTCGCCTATCTCTTAGGATAACTCAGATCTATCAAAGCCCTGCGTACTATCTAGCAATATACTGGAATGGGAACTCTACTGGCTAATGTTCTTAACGACAAATACGGTTTCTGCCTTATCTGTTGGCTAATCGAGTGTTTAATTCCACTCTTTAGAGAACTTGGTCTTCCAGCATCTTTTTGATGAGAGATGTCGATTCCTTTCGTAATTCTTGACCTAACATAGTAGTAATATACTGTAGACAAGTTTGCATCTATAATTTGAGAAATTTCTATTGGTGCATGCTAATTAGCTTCCAGCAATTTTTAATAGTCTCTCTCTTCTGTAGTTGGGTCAAAGTGTATTAAGATAAATAAATTGTAGAATATACTTGTAGATGAGAAAAGCTAAATTAATACATTAATTCCGGAAATGACTCACTATATTCTCATATAGTGCAATAAAATTTTTGAGGGATGACTGAGTTCCTAGTTCAATCTTAATTTTGTAAATACTTTGGTTACACAGTAGTAAAAAAAGCAATATGTTGGAGTATAAGAGATCAAAATTTCCTAATATAGTCAAATCCATTACAAGCTAGAATTCCAAATAATTATGTAACAGACTGTAGTATACCACTAATTTATCTAGCAAGTATTTTTACCTTGATTTTATTCAAGTAGAAGAGGATTATCTATCATTATCAGACAAAGATAACGATGTAGCCATTGAAGTGAATGAGAAGTTACAAGATAAGAAAGATGAATATTAATAAAAGCTAGAAAATACAAAGGTTGGTGAAAACAGAATTAATATGAAGTGGTACTCAAAGTTAATTAATAATATCCCTTAAATGGTGCTAGATTTTTGCTAACTCATTTCCGGTTAAGTCATTTTGGGCGGGGAAACCTTAGAAGTGTGGGATCTTTACTATAAATAGAAATGACCCCAGGTAATCTAAGGGGTTAATTAATGAGTGAAACTAAATCAATTTTCTGGATATTAAGACAAGATTGATTTTATGTTATCGTAAAGTAAAAATGGGAATACCTTTGATAATATTTTAATTCAAAGCATTGAGATACTCTATATCTATTATCAAATTCCCTGGTTGAGCATCAAGCCACTACTTACATTCTTTCTAAATTGAGAAATCCGTGAAGCTCGCCTGATTATCATAATTACCTCAAACTATAAACCCAAATATATCATATTGAGCAGATAATAATCGATTCTTATCCATTAAATTTGCTCCACAAACATTTAAGAACAAAGATTATCCTCTATGCTAACTGTATTTGGTGATGATTGGGTTAAAATGAGTTAAAAATGTCTTTTCAATTTGTTCTAGACTAACAACGAATAAATCTTTTTATCATACTTGTAGTGTAGGTATGAAAGGTTTTATGGTATCTGGTTTTGTATATTAAGTATACAAATAGTGAATATTATTTCAATTATTGCAGTTATGATAATGAAGGAAGTTCCAACATATTTTGCAGTATTCACATGTTATGTAGCTATTCTTGGACATGCCTTCATTCTTGGATTCGCATCTCCAACACAGAAACAGCTATTGGAAAAGAAAATCTTAAATAAGGACACACTACCACTATTTGCTTCAATGCCTCATTTTGGAATGTTTTTAGGAACGGTTATGATGTTCCTATGTGTGCAATCCAAAATCAATAGTAATGGAGTGGTAATAATGAGCTCTATTCTCGGGGGAGTCGGATGTTTAATGATAATAAGTGCTGATTCAGCACTTTTGATTATTGCTGGTGTCACCCTGTTCGGTGTATATTCAAGCTGTGCATTTTACTTTGCAAATATGTATGTAGTTGAAGTAAGCTTGGAGAACCAGCGTCGGATGGCGAGTGGAGGAATTGGATTTTGTCTTCGAATTGGACTGTTCTTTGTCTATTCATTGGGAATCTGGCTCTCTTTTAGATGGTTAGCAGGAGTAATGCTGATCTTTTTAATCATTTTTGTCATATTACTCTCAGTTAATCCTAAATCTCCAGAATGGTATGTTAGTCAAGGACTAGAAGATCGAGCAAAAGCTACTCTTCTCTATCTACACGGAAAGGATTTTGATGCTGATTTTGAATTACAGAAAATTCAAAATTCTATCAAAAATAAACAATTTACTTGGATTGACAGCATTAATGCGCTGAAGAATTGGAAGGTGTTGAAGTCCATTCTACTGATGGCTGCGTTTACATGCTGCAAGGAGTTTGGAGGACATGAAGCTATGGTATCATTTTCCTCTTACATTCTAGAAAACCAGCAAGGGATGGACCCTAAAGTGGCATCACTCTTCTATCCGATATTCCTAACTGTAGGTGCGATTGTTTCAATAATCGTTCTTGAATGCTGCAAACTGAAATGGCAAATAATACTAGGCGTAACGCTGCAATGTATTTCGCACATTTCGATGGCTGTCTATTATTTCGTTTCAGAAAACCATCTATCCTGTATGAAAGAAAACCTTCAGATCTGTCAAACAATATCTTTTTGGCCAATGGTAAACATTGCTCTTTATGCTTTCGGATTTTCGCTAGGTTGGGGTCTAACATATTTCTCCTTAGTCGGGACTTTACTGATTTATTACAGAGAAGTCTCTGTATTAATTATTTTCCTCTTGGCGCACATATGCATGTTTTCTGTCATAAATCTGTTTTACTTCTCACTTACTGCTCTAGGAGGAATGAATACTTTCCTGCTTCTCGCTATAGTGAGTTTAATTGCGATTGTTGTAACTTGTATTTTCTTAGATAATTAAAGCTCTGAAGCAGTCATGTTCAACCAAATTGTATTCATGTTCTTCTAATTTAATATTAAGCTCTTTCTTGCAAATGATTATTTAATTCCCCACTGGCGGTAACATACTAAGGGTGGTTTGGCAAAAATAATATTTGAAAAGGTGATAAAGAAAGAATGTGCTTTTCATGTTTGGTTTAGCATCGATTTTGAATTATGTTGGGAGGAGAAGTGATTTACAAGTCTATTTATCTCCCTCCCCCTGAATTGGTTTGATTAGGGGAGCGATGAAATGAAACTTTGCTTCTCCCCCTAGTTGTATTCCGTGGCGACATTTTTTTAATTTATTGTGGGCGACGTTTGCTTTGACGTACTTAGTGAACTCATAATTTAGAATAAGCATTCTGAAACTTGATCATATTCCCTTAATTTAAATATCTAAAAGCGAAATAATATCTGTGCCCAATACGAAATGAGATTTTGACTTGAGAAAAACGATATTAGAGTATGTCTATTCTAGTGTAAAACAAAATTGGTATTCCGATGTCGAATTCTAACCGAAATCTGATAGTTTTCAAAGAATTTTACTGATGAGTTATTATGAAGTTTTTCCAGTTTCAAATCCTGACACTGTACGCATTGTGTACGTAACTACGTACAGTCGAAACCGGGTTTTTTTGACACTGGGTTTTTTTGACAATCGTATTTTTTTGACATATTTTGCTGCAGATTGTTTTTTTCATGTTTCTACTATAGAATTTCCATCGGGTTTTTTTGACACTGGGTTTATTTGACAATCGGTATTTTTTGACAATTGTTGGTGTAAAAATCTGAGTTTTATGGACAGTTGACACCGTGTTTTTTTGACACCCAATTTTCAGCAATTATTTCATGACATCCATAACAAAACAGAAACGTCTGACACTGACGGAAAGGAACGAGATAGTCCTGCGTCTCGACAAGGGTCACCCTCTGACGGCAATTGCCAACGACTACGGAGTCAAGAAATTAACCTTTACATACTTAATAATTCTTACTATGACTTCTTAAATATATTTTCTTCGTTGTGGGATGCGCAACACTGGGTTCTTTTGACAATCGGTTTTTTTTGCCATTTTTTCGTGCAAATGGGGTGTCAAAAAAACCCGGTTTCAACTGTATATCGGTACTTAAGAAGATTTCATGCTCAATTTGCATAGAATGTGATAAAGAATGCAAGAAGAAGTTTAGAATAAGTTTGTTCTCCACACGATGATGCAATACATAAACGAAATACTATATTTACATAATGTACATATGCACAAAATCTAATTGCATGCATCACAAAAGTAGGGATCTTCCCCTAATGATTTTTCTTTTAAGCCAACACACTTGGCATGAAACCAATCTTGACAGATTTCACAGCCAACCCATTCATCACTTTTTCCTTTTCTCCCAGTAGGACAATTAATTAGTCCGCATCTGCAACAAACAGTATCAGAATCTTCGCTATCTTCGCTAATATTGTCAGCAATATTCTCCGTCCCAAACTTTCCTGAATCGTATATTGAACTCTTTTCGAGACGTTTTCGTGACGATTCAACAGTTAAAATTCGAGTCGCTAGTTGTCTTCTTCGTCTTCGAGCAGATGACAGTGCATACTCACGATTTCGATTTCGTTGACGATCTCTTCGTGTCAGATGTAGAAGTGTTGAATATGAGGAGTTAATGGAGAATGCATTCAATACAGCTGCAAGAGCCATGTTGCCCTCGTTGAACGTAAGAACGGCGAGGGAAGTACTGGCTTGCATAGATTTCTGACCAACATATTTCCCTTTGGGGCTGTTATGCCATATAATAGAATGGAGGGACTCGTTTGCGTTTTGAGTTTTCCCCATAGTAAGAGCAGCACAGATTGAATTTGATGCATAAACTTCGAAAACTTCCTTAGCGCGCACGAATTCCAAATCCGTTAAATAAGGTTTACGGAGAGTAGCGATTGGGAAAGACGGATCTTCGGCGTTTTCAGCAAGACTACTTTGGTAATAGCACCAAGATTCCTTAGAGTAGGGACAATTGCCATGACTTTCTATCAGGTGGTCTAGAAGATTCCAAAGTGCTTGTCGGATGTCGTCCGGTGTCTTACCTCTGTTTTGTAATACAGCTAGTGCATAAAGTTGACCGACTCGCTCAGCTTTAAGTACGCCGATGGCTTTGGAAGTAGCAGAATTCTCTTTCAGGTGCTTTTTCAGACGCTTCTGAACATGACCAAGGCATTCTTCCTTCCTGATTCGTTCTAATCCATTATAAGGATCTGCATCTGAAACTTTCTTGAACGCTGACGAATCGCCGTCTCCAATATACGTTGAATAAACGAGTCCATTCTTGTCGACACTCCTCTTCCAAATCTCTAAAGCAGCTGAACCTTCCATACCCTGACTAGTCCCTGAGAAATTTGCCGGACATTCACCTTTATGTACTTCCCAAAATGCTGAGAATTCATCTGGGTTATTATTGCGTCGCTCCTCCGGCCATTTGGAACATTTCCTACACACACGCTGGTACAGGATATAGTCTAGAACCTTTCCGGAGTCGGAATCAATTGCTGCAGCGAAACCCTGGTTGGAATAATATCCTCTTTGATGCCAACTCCCATCAAAACTGACATTGCACCGAAATGCTCCAGGAATGTTTGATGGTTCCGTATCTTTTCGCTCTCTGACCTCCTTTGCAGCTGATGCCATAGACTTCTCACAAACCGAAGATGTTGCTGATACCATCTTATTCAAATAACTCTTTCTCATGTTCAATCCCGGAACTGGGAGATCCATCAGAGCGCAAAAGAGAAGAAAATCTTGCCAACTCATTGAAGTTAAGTGCACTCCCAGTAATGAGCGTATGTTCACTTCGCTTGGACGACGAAGCAACATTCTTGGATTATTCACAGCTTCAGAAGGGGACTCTCCCAGGTGGAGAGAACTTCCAAATTTGGCAATAACAATGTGACAATATTGACAGTGGAGAACGAAAAAGGATTGAAGGCCATCGAGGTTTGGGAGTTTATGGAGGCGTAGTCTACCCCTACAATTTGGATCAGCACATCTCAAAAGCCCAATTACCTCGCAGAGTATATCCATATTCATCATTTCTACCCCATGAGGAACCGACATTGTTTTTGATATTATTTTGTCGCCTTCTTTCAGATTAACTTTGTATCCTACTGGAGGCCTAGGAATTTTGGTTTCTTTTAAAAGAGAAGAAGACGACCCAGAAATTGCCACTTTCTTAGCAATTGTGGGCAGTTGAATACTAGCTCGTTTAGTTCCACCTATACCTTTCCTAAATCTGTTCGGGTACCTCTTCTTATAAACTCTCTTATGCTTTGGTTGGGCTAAAATTTGGGGAATAATCTCCGAAAAAGAAAACTCATTAGCAGCAGCATCATGCTGTATTGATTCTGTAGATGGAGGTAGAGATATAGGAGAACTTGGTGTAGGTTCAACTATTTCAGCTTCTGAGGAATCAGAACCGCTTGATGATAGAAAATTGTGAAGAATCGGAATGATTGGAAGATCATTAGCACGGAAAGGAGGATTATCTATGAACTCTGAAGACATAATGCATGCACCAATTTAATGTATGAATGAAATTGATAATACTATACTCGTATCATTGTTTTATACAGTACATTGTATCAATAACTAAGAGACCATGAACATAATCAAGTATTCAGTAGCAGCAGATCGGGTTTCTCATTGTTCTGAAATTCAATCTTAAATCCATCCAGTATTTAACTAAAGAAACTGTATCAAGCTTCTAAAGAATCTTCAAATCTTCAAACATGAATATTTTCACTGAATTCTTTAGATGGTGTATTTAATTCTTAGCCTCCAAATTTTGATTCAGGGCAGTTATAATGGTTCTCCGAATCCGGATTCAGCGAACAAACTCATGAGGTCTATAGGTATGTAAACATGTTTGTTGTCATCTGAAGACTACTGTTAAATTTTGAAAGCAAATTAAATCTGATTTATAATACGTGGCAAAATATACTACAAGTGCTATTGAAGAAGAAAATATAGCGAAGATTGCATGCAAGATTAAGTTTTAAAATACAAAAACTAGATAAATATTATTAAATCGCCCAAAACTGGAACATAATGATACAATTGAATTTTCATTGATATTTGATGTCTGAGTAACTAAATTAGATCGAGATATTAAAAAGATTCATTTGGTATATTCTAAAACAGTAACTTTAATTTGTAATTTTGATATCAAAATATTGTTCAGTTATAAAACTACAATCAGTACACGTCGAGGTTGAGAACCTAAATTATTCTTCCATACATCACTAGAACTCATCCTCACCGAAATAATTAAGCTCATTCTCTCTCGGTTACAGCTCTCAACAACTTAGCTTCGCTACAGGTGGTACTTAGTATGAGAGGGAGCCACTGTGCAGTTGATTCAATATCTTGAAATGATCATGGAAAACTCTATTCTTAGATAGAAATATTTTCTAAGTGATCAGGTTGTCCGCTAAGTAGCATAACTCAGATGGCAACCCGGTCACTTTGAAACGCCGCGTCTCAGTAAAAGACACAGAAACTCTAGCACTCCATCTCTAAGTGATCAGGTTGTCCCCTGAGGGGTAATGCGGAAATGGTTCGACTTTTCGAAGAAGGAAATAGGCTTTTTTAATCATTAGGATTAATGGTGTTTTTATGTGAACTATTTCCTTTTTTGGAAAGTCGAACTATTTCCACCATAACCCCCTGAGGTAATCACCAATCTCAAAAGGCAACCAAATCACTTTAAGTTGAGTATTAATGGATGAAAACGTACTCAATCCTGTAGCTGCTCTCTTACTTTTATACATACTTGTAGTATAGCTGTTTGAAATGTGAAACCAAGTTGTTTCACAATGCAATTGATTTCTTGTGTAAAATAGGGATTCTACACTAACAATGGATAGGTATAGTAGTTTTTGGTTGCTAATTTGCTAGACGGGAGGCGGAGCGGGCTATCGCGATTGAAGCCGCGAAGAAGGCTACTCTGGCCGAGGCGTTTAAGTTGCTGAAAGAAAACCTGGATCCACCAGTAGATGTTTATGGAAAGAAGCGGAAATATTATGATATGCACTGAGCTGCGGGCGAGTACGTGGACGATTACTTCGTACTTATGTGGAGAGAAGCAAAGTACGCCAAACATACCACTCGGCAAGCATGTACAAATATGACAGCTCAGTTGGCCGATAAAGTCGCAGCGTCAGCAAAGACTTGGCTCGAAGCAAGAAAAGACGCCGTATCGGATGAGGAGCAGAACGTGAAGAGATATTGCTGCTCTGCCACGATTTCCCGGACAAGTTCGCCGGAAACTCAAAACGATCGCAGAGAACTGAAAAGGAAAGACATTACATTATCACTGGTAACAGCGCACCAGTGAAATCTCGTCCTCGGAGGTTCCCACGCCTGTTGGGAGCAAGAAATAGAGACAAATATCTGAAATGGTAGAGAATAGTATCTGCAGGGGGAGTTCAAGTCACCATGGACCGGCATGCCTAATTTCCGGGACGGGACGAGTCAAGATGCCTAATCTCATTAGGCATGTCCCCATGGACCAGTAACGTGGTCCTGGTGAAGAAGCGAGATGGTTCATATCGTTTTGCTATCGAATATAGAGGGTTAAATGACGTAACTAAGAAGTACAGTCTACCCAATCCGCAGCACATACTGAGTACAGTCTACCCAATCCGCAGCACATACTAGACAAGTTACACGGGTCTCGTTATTTCACGTCTCTGGATGTAGCGATTGCCTATTGGTTCGTCTCGCTACACGAACCTGGCGGAGAAAATATGGCATTCTACACTCCCCGTGGGTAATATGAGATGCTGGTCATGCCGTTTGGGCTGTGTAATAGCCAAGCCACCTATTAACTGTGAATCTGCTTTTCAAGAGTTGAGGCAGAAGTTAGTTATAGAACCGGTTAAATTGGCATTCCCCAAGTGGGGTCAGGAGTTGTACATAGAGAGTGACGCTAGCAGGAAAGGAATTTCTACGGTATTATCCCAGAAAGACGAGAACACTGGGATGTTACAACCGATCAGTTACTTTTCATCAGCCCTTTCCGATGCTCAAATGAACTATTCAACTGGGCAATTAGAGGCTTGGGCTCTGTTGGCAGCTTCTAGGAAATGGGAATTATACCTGAAGACCGCACCACAAGTCAATCTAATAACGGACCATTGGCCCTCCAGTGGTTGAGGAGGCAGAAAGATCCCAGGCATTACTTCGCACGTTGGCTAATGGAGCTTGAGACGATACCTTATGTGTCATAGCCTTCCGGCCGGATGCTCCAATCCCGTGCCTGACTATCTCAGACCTAACGGTGGATTCCGAAGTGAACGAAGAGAGTCGTTTCGAAGACAGACTCTACCCAGTGGAAGACGGAGGAGCACATGAAGTTGAAGCAACATGGATCAAGCGGATCGCCGAGGAGCAGCTTCAGGATCTCGTGATCTTCGATGCGAAAGAGCAGTTGGAGAAAACGGGGAGTATTCTGAGAAGACAGCTCAAAAAGGTTTCAAGCCGTTTAAAGCTAGTGGGAGACGTACTCCAATTTGATAATCAGTTGGTAATCCCTACCATCCTCAGGTAATAGGAAGAACCCATCAGAAATCACATTTTGGTCAAGCCTGAACTATAGAGCTAATGAAAAAGAATTACTTCTGGACGAAGATGGCGCGGGATGTATGGGAGTTCTGTAGAAGTTGCTTAATCTGTCAAAAGGTGAAAACCAAATCGCTTCTGGCTCAACCTATGGAACAATTTAAGGATGAAGGCTGGCTACCGGGTGATGCAGTAACTATGGATATGGCTACCCTCCCGTGATGTGATGGGATATTTCGCTATTTCCTCCTTATGGTGGACCTCTTCTCGAATTACATCGAGCTCTCCCCTCTCGAGGGTCAAACAGCGGACTCAATTGTGCGGGAATTTAAGAGATCCTGGATCTATAGGAGCCACGGCGTTCCAAGAGTGCTGCTCTCGGACATTAGAATGCAAGGAGATTTGAGATGAACATTCAGCAAACAGATCTTCGGTTTGCAGAGTTAGTGGAAAAAAAACACGAAAAAGTTCCTCATTGACTATCTAATTAGAATTCTAATTAGATATACTACATTTTAGTTTATCTAATTATTTTATATATTACCTCCTCAATTGGAGAAATCTGGTTAACTGTGTTAAACAACGGGGGAACGGGTTGGAACCCCTGGTCTATGCGCATGTAAAATATGAATGTTCGACCCTTTTTAGGCGTTGAAAAAAGCGGGACGTCCGCCAAAAACGGGGCAGTTGGCATGTATGAACATGGTTATATTGAGTATAATATTACATACGTCTTAGTATTTAATTCAAGATATAACTACAAATAAATATCTTAGTATGTATACGTATGGAGTGAAGCCCTATTAGCCTATAGATACCTCCTGGACTAGAGTGATTGTAAAGTGTCATCACATCCTATGAGGAGAGGACTGTTTTAGTGTAGGTAATTAAATTGCAGAAAAAATTGGCCCCGACCAATTTTTTCATGACACCACCCCTGGATCCGATGATGATCCCATAGACACAATACATAATTTAGGGCTGAGCCCCCTCCTGCAATCCTCCATACATGATCCAGAGATCTCCAAAGTTCAGCGCCCCTGCTACTGTCAGACCTTGTATTGAGTAAGCTATGCCATACCTTTTTTGTTACAGTAAATTATTTTAATTATTAACTAGATGTGTATTTAATGGCATCTCAACAACCAGAACAAGATATTGATAGAAGGAAAGCTAGATCTAACGAATCTCTCAAAAAACAGATCCAGTTAGCTAAACAAGAACTGACTGATCATTTCCAGAATTATCATCGTATGTTGGATAAGAAGGAACAAGCACTGATATCAGAATTGGATGCCATTCTGATGTCAGCTGATGATCTGCAGAAGAGAAGAGAACTGAAACAAACTCAATGTACTTTAGAAGAGAAGATGAAGAGAAACGAATTTCAAGTCATGAAAGACGAGCTATTGGAAGTTGTTAATGCAAAGTTGCGAGAGCTAGAGTGTCAGGTGAGTGCTAGTGAGAGAGAGGTGGTAGAGCTAGGGTGGAGAGATTCCGAATTGTTAGCAGCGATCCGAGACAGTTGTATTGTCCTGAAGAGAGAACAAACTGCCAAAACCTCTCTGATTCAGGATCTTGTCCCTTATCCAGACAGACTGGTACCTCTGTGGAGTGTTGGAACAAGAGGATCAGGAGATGGACAACTTGAAAATCCGAGATGTGTGACAGTTGATGCGGAAAACGAAGATATTTATGTAGCTGATGACGATAATCACAGAATAGTAGTTTTTACTAAAAATGGTCTATTTGTCAGGAATTTAACAGTAAGAAGAATTAAGTGGCCATACGGAATTGTGATAGTTTCAGACTTCTGCTATATCTCGACTAATACAGAGAATGGCCTCATTCTGAAGTTGAATAAAGTAACAAGTCAAGAGCTATCTTCTCTTGATCCTGGTGTAGAGATGTTAGCTCTTACTCTAGACAAAGAAACTGGAATGTTGCTCGCTTGTCCTCGCTATAATAATTCCATTTTGTACATTGAATCTAACAATCTCGAAAAAGTTTCTGAATTACCACTCCATTCTCCTCACTTTATTGAAAATACCACTAAAATCTACGATCTAAAAACATTTAGAGATGAACTCTACATTCTCTTCTCAAAGTGTTTGTATCCTCTACAGTCTTTCAGTAGAGATGGAAATCTTCTTAGGACGATCATTCCACAAGATTCTGTTGGTAAAATATTCTATTTCTGCATTGATCTGCAAGGAAACTTTATAATAAGTGACGATTCTACTGACAAAATAATGATATTCTCCTCAACTGGAAATATTATTTCTACAATGGGAAGAGATAAAACTGAAAAAAGTGAACCAGGAGAGCTGTATTGTCCTCGTGGTGTAGCTATTATGAAAGATAACCGTGTCATTATATGTGATGTAAAACAAAAAAACATGCTACAACTATTCTGAACTGAACGTTTTCTGACTTTAAATTGTTTCGTTATCTTATGCTTGTACGTAAAATGTTCAATTTCTATAGAATTGTCTTGGGTTCGTTTGGGGGAGACTCCCGCCCAAATATAAATATTTTTCATATATTTGGAGGCCCCTCCAAATTCGGTGAATGGCCTCTCCACATTTTCCTACTCCTCTTCAAATTTGTGGAGGATCCTTCAAATTTTTAATTGCAGTGAGAACGAACCTCAATAACTTAAACCTGTCAGACAGAGTTAAATAAATTACATCAATGAACATGAAGAGAGAAAGAAAGTTGTTGTGATCTTAGTTATGTAATAATATACATACACATGTTTCGCCATTATTTTTCTTACTTAGGCCAGACGAAGTTTCCGCCTCAATTGACACAATTTTCTTCATTATTTTTGTTATGCTATATTGACGAACATTAATCTCTTTCATATCGTAAAATGGTAATAATTTATGTTCAATGAGAAGTTTACCAAATTTGCTAACAGGACTAAAGATTTATAAAAGTTAAAATATGGATAATATTTTGAAATTTGGAATATAAACGATAGCTAATGTCTGATCTAACATTGATAAAACTAAAGAAAACTAAGTTGTTGAACTATGTCATGTTTGCTAGCACTAAATTAAAAGTTTTGAAGTAGCAGAAATGATGGGTTTAATTATTGAAACTATTCTCTAACAAAACTCAAAATGTATTCACGATGGAAAAAAATGTTTGTTACCCAAATAACCTTAAAATCGTACGAGTAATATAATGAACTTTTCCTGCTAGATTTTAAGTTTTGGACATATGTTGATTTTAAAATATAATTACGAGTATGAATTAGCTTTGTACAAGTATTGACCGACTTCTAATTATTAATAATTTGGACGATTTGGCGCAGTATGGAATATATACACATTAATCGAGTTTTAATAGTAAGGATTTGTGAATTATATTTTAGAAATCATTTCAATATAAGACCCTCATTTCGTAAAAAGTAAGGATATATTGCAACTGAATCATGTCAGGCTTATGATTTATAGCTGAAATTACACAACGGAGGAAAATTATTTTGGGGATGTGTCTTGCTTGAAAATATTTGAATAAAATCTTATTAAATTCAGGTAACAAAACTGAAACCACCAATATATTCCATCATTTACGAAATTTCATTCAAATCTGATTTTAATGTTATTACGGTTCGGTCTCACCGCAATTATAAATTTAGAGGGCCCCTCCTCAAATATTGAAAAAGATTTTAGATTTGGAGAGGGAGGGCCCCCAAATTTGGCGAAGCCCTAAACAAATCCTTACACTGTGCAGAATGACAATTGAACAATTTACAATTAGCCTAGCGCCATACTTAATTAATGCAATAAGAAGCAAGAAGGACCTGGAAATTATATTTTACTAGTGAGTCTATTGATAGTAACCGGCTGTTGTTTTTCAAAGGTATCATATATCTTATATATTAAAATGCTAGGATTTTTTTGTTTGTTTGTCCGAATTGATTGAAGAATTGGCAAGTCGTAGAGATACGAAAATTGGCATGTAGGTTTCAAATGATGAATCTACGATTAAGTTCTAAGATCTAAGCGAAATTTTCACACCTCTGCAAAAAAAATGGAAAACAATTTTTCACACCTTTTCTATACAATACTATTGAGTAACTCCAGGCGCCCGCAGGTCGTCTCTGCGGACACGTAGTGTCCGCAAGCCACGCAGCGCATGCAAGCGAAGCACGCTTGTATATAAATATACACATTAATCGAGTTTTAATAGTAAACAAGCACGCTTCGCTTGCTTGCGCTGCGCGGCTTGCGGACACTACGTGTCCGCAGAGACGCCCTGCGGGCGCCTGGAGTTACTCAATCTAACCTATTTTGGGATTTTTTTACTTTATATAAATATAGTAAACAAAAGTTAACGAATAATTTCTCATATGGATCCAAAAATATAATATTATAAATCTACACCCCTGAAAACCCCATGTCAACCGTTTGAAGCTAGTCTCTAACATATCTTTCAAAATTCGTCAAATGGAGTGAAAATATATATACAATGGTGTGAAAATATGTACATAATTTTTTTTAATTGCTATACACTATAATACATTTAAGATATCAAACATAAGTTGTGGCTTTGAAGTACTAATAACAATGACAATCTATTGTAGTGCCGTACAATGATTTCTATTGTGATAGTGTAGTCATATATATTGCATAGAAAAGGTGTGAAAAATTGTTTCCATTTTTTTTGTAGAGGTGTTAAAATTTTGCTTAGATCTTAGAACTTACTTGTAGTCATATCATTTGACACCCACATGCCAATTTTCATATCTCTACCACTTATTCTTCAATCAATTCGGACAAACAAACAAAAAAATCCTAGCGTTTTAATATACGAGCTATATATCTGTAACGATTTGATTGAAACTCCCGAACACAGAAAACTGATTTTTGGCATATGGGGGTCTTGTGGCTATGGCTTTACTAAGTTCTGAGCTCAGACGAAAATGCTACTCATCATCGAATTATGACGTCATTGTCACCTTTTTTAAAATTAGAAATTTCAGTTTTTTTACTATAACACAGTCATTTTAAGTGATAAAATGCTGGAATTTTAATAAAATGTGTATATTAGTATATCTCAAGTATGAGACAACTCTCATTGAAAAATGATGACTCATCACTCTGTTATGATGTCATCATTGCGCTTCAAAGAATTAAAAAAATGACAAATTTTGTGATTTTTTAGTGATGTCGATTATAACAGTAAGACAGACGTATTTAGTGATGTTATCTACCTAATAATTGATCAATGTGATCCTAGATGCCACAGGGCACCTCTGGCGGACACTTTGTGTCCGCCAGCCGCGAGCGTAAGCAAGCGAAGCGCGGTGTACTATATTAAAACGCGGGGATTTTGTTTGTTTGCTTGTCCGAATTGGTTGAAGAACTGTCCCTTGGTTAACGTATTAACGAGGTTCTACTCTATTCCTTTTCCAGTCATATCCAGTCATATCCAACCAAAGTCATATCCAATTTTTATATCAATTTTTGAGATCAGTTTAAGAAATTTGAAATTTAGAATAAATTTTGGTTGCTATACTATTTAAGTGAAATATTTTCTGATATTGATTCCTTTATATTGTCCCCCAACTCATCAGAAATTATCGAGATCTATCGAATTCCACCGCCATGTGAATTAATTAGTTTTACTATGTACTAAACATTTCATAGCTCTTTTTGAAGGAATGAATGCAATTTTACTTAAAGAAAAAAATTTGAAAATTGGCAAAAAGGTCCAATTTTGGACAAAAGGTTAAAATTTATAGTTCACTCACAAAACAGGACTCCTTTGGAAAGTTTAGCTCTATGGGAAAATTTTACTCTGACTTTTAAGTAGTAACTTAATATCAGTAGGTTATATGTATCTGATTACATTTATCCGATAGTATGTACTACTGAGTGAACTAGATAACTACTGATGTTGATATATAACATTAATTAATTAACTCTACTTCACTTCTTAATCAAGTTTGTATTTATTCATCCTATCCTATTATCATTATATTAAGCATTATTCAGCATTGAGAAGGTAATTTATTTAACAAAAGTTTGCTTTAGACTTAGTCATATCAATTAATCACTATATCCCATATATCACTATATATAATATCACTACAGGGTGAGGCATAAGTTCTGCACCAAGCTTCGTTAGGCATAAAATTTCTTATACTCAAACAATGTCAGTTATTATGGTCTTTAGAGATTGTAATTCGAATATTCTCAATGATTTTAAAAGACTTTTCGAGACCTGGAACTGTGTTTTGTATGGTGAGTTTTGTGGAGAAAAAATGTCCTGGCAGGCAGCGAAAAACGAGAATCAGGGCCACTGCTATTCAAATCATCTTTCTAGAGTCTTCAAATTCTAGGACAAATTAGCTCTTACATTTTCCTCGAACACAATTTGTAGAAATATAGGATGTTTAGATCAGTATATATTGAGAACCATTTGGATCAGATTTTTTGGTGATGTGAAAAAAAGTGCCATTTTGGGTGATTTTGCAAAATGTACCTAATTTGAAGTCGTGAAATAATAACTTTATCTCGTTTCTGATAATGAATTCAATGAATTTGTGGAATATTTCCATTGACAATGAAAGGTATCTGGTGCTAAATCGTCATGGAACATCGATTATAGAGACATTTTTTACAGAAGCAGTGGGCCATGATTCTCGTTTATCTCTGCCTGCCAGGACACATTCTAGATTTTGCTAACTCATTTCCGGTCAATTTGGGCGGGGAAACCTTAGAAATACGGGGTCCATGCTATAAATAGAATGGACGTCAGGTCATTGTCGGGTGAAATTAAAATCTCTGGAGCCGCCACTGGGAGGGACAATTTGGTTGACCGATATTTCTCAATTGAGGAAAAGGCAAATTTACTGGATTAGCTTTTTTGGATATTCTATCTATTCAGACAAGGGCACGGCATTCCTAATTCTTGCCACATTTCTTGTTGTGAATAATCTAAAATGTTTCGAGATTTTTTAATTCGTAACACACATATATATGATGGATCAGAGCCATTTAAAATGGTTTAGTTTTAACTGTTTACTGTTAATAGAACTGCTCTTTCAGGCATTGTCTGTAACTCCATGAAATCCCTCGAGACAATGTTAAGTAGAGGAAAATTTAGGAGACCTAACTATCTAGAATTAAATGATGAATGTAATACAAGTAAAATCAATATACGTATTAGATTTGATTCTTGAAGCTGACAGATAATTGATTTGTTTGAACTAAAATCGATACATGATTGGAAGGTACATTTGAAAAATGATAATAAGGCCTTTTCCAATTGTTATCACTTGATCGAAAAGTATCAGTGAATAATCCAATTATTTCCCTGACCTAATTTTGTCTAGAGTGCCAAAAGTTTTGTATAAATAGAATGTATGAAAAATGAATAGTATTTTTCCAAAATGAACAAGAATATTACCCATGATTTGGAAATTTATATTTATTAAAGCCAGAACATGTCATAAGAAGAACTTCTACTAAATTGTTTTTACATCATTGACTAGATTCAATGTTCAATGGCAACTCAGCGACCAGAACAAGTTGGTGATAGGAGAGAAGCAAGATCTGACAGGTCTCTCAGAGAACAGATCCTGTTAGCAAAACAAGAACTGACTGATCATTTTCATAATTATCATCGAATGTTGGATGAGAGGGAACAAGCACTGATATCAGAATTGGATGCTATTCTGATATCAGTTGATGGTCTGCTTGAGAAGAGGAGAGAGCTGAAACAGACACAAGGGGAGCTGGAAGAGAAGATGAAGAAGAATGAATTTCGAGTCATGAAAGACAAGCTATTAGAAGTTGTTAATACCGAATTGTGTCAGTTAGAGCGTCAAATGAGTGAAACGGTGGAGCTGGAGTGGAGAGATTCTGAGTTGTTAGCAGCGATTCGAGAGAGTTATGTTGTCTTGAAGAGAGATCAAACTGCTATCACCTCTCCGATTCAGGATTTTGTCCCTTATTCAGAGAGATTGATACCTCTGTGGAGTGTTGGGACAAAAGGATCAGGAGATGGACAGCTTAATAATCCTAAATGTGTTGCAGTTGATACAGAAAATAATATTTATGTAGCAGATTTGAATAATCACAGAATAGCAATTTTTACTAAAGATGGTCTATTTGTTAAGAATTTTACAGTTGAGGGAATGTGGTGGCTATACAGAATTGTGATCATTTCTGAATTCTGTTATATCTCTACTAATACACCAAATGGATTCATCCTGAAGGTTAATAAGAAAACTGGTCAAAAGCTATCTTGTTTAAAACCAGGTGTAGAGATGGTTGCTCTCACTCTAGACAAAGAAACTGGAATGTTATTTGCTTGTCCTCGCTATCATAATTCTATTTGGCACATAGAGCCTGACAATCTTGAAAAAATTTCAGAATTAACACTCCATACTCCCCACTTTGAAAAGAATACCACTAAAATCTACGATATAAGAACACTGAAAGATGAACTCTACGTTCTCTTTTTTAAATCTCCATATCCTCTACAGTCATTCAATAGAGAAGGAAATCTCCTCAGAACAATCATTTCACAAGATTCTGTTAGTGACATATTCTTCTTCTGCATTGATATACGAGGAAACTTTATAATCAGTGACGATTCTGCTAACAAGATATTGGTATTCTCATTAACAGGAAAGATCATTGCTACAATGGGTATGGGTAAAACTGACAGAGAAGAAGTTGGGGAGGTGTATAGTCCCCGTGGTGTTGCAGTAACCAAAGATAATCGTATCATTATATGTGATGGGAAGTTGACAAACAATCTACAACTCTTCTGAATATTTCTTATTCATTAATAAGATAAGGAAACTATATGTGTCTGTATCATTAATCCTCGAAAGTGAATATTGATCAACTTTTCATTATTGTTTGTTATAATTGTTTGTGTAAATATTGTATAAAGGAAAAGATATGTAAAATTTGTGCTTACTACATTCGGCACTAGCACAATACTTGAATTACTTGATGAGTTGCTTTACACAAATTCTTAAATTATTTTCAATTGAACAATATCTCCTGTTTGATGAAACTGGGTAAATCAATAATTGAAACAATGACTAAAGTATTTATTTAAATGAGTTCTAAGAACTAGTGAGTCAAAAATACTATACATTTACTGAACTGTATCAAGTAATGGTGTGTTTTGCATTCCTTGTGGTTTCAATGTCATCAAAATATAAGTTAATGATTCTCCAACGGGCCTGTCATAAAAATTTGGTCCGGGGATACCATTTTTAGCCCGACTAAAAGTAGTCTCCATAACCAAAATTGGCCCATGTGAAACAAAATAGGTAATTATTTTTCTAGGAAAGGTATGTGGTGACGTGACAATCACTCACGAAGGCGCTAATAGATTGCCTATCTTAGGACTCCTCTATACAACTACATGCCCTAATCAGTCAGTAACACCTTGATCATCCGAACCCCTCGTGCTACCCAAATTCCGTTTCGCAACACAATCGTGCAAGGTCTGGAAAATCGGGGTTGCTGTGGGTGGTAATATTGAATTAACATTTATATTTACTTGTGATTCCATTGTTCTAGGAATTATTTAGTCAATCAACTTAATTACCCATAAGAAATAGAACACTCGGACCAAAATTGGTGATAAAAACTGGTCCGAAGGGACCAGGTTTGGCAGCCAAAACAAGTCTGTCGTACCAAATTTGGTAAGTTGATCCCCCGGATCAAAATTGGTAGTCATAGTTACCCTTATCAGGTTTATTCCGGATCAATTTTGCCAAGACAGGCCTGGTAATTCATTGTTACGTACACCGTGTACATTCCTACATGCTCTGGTACAAGGAACAGGCACATTGTGTTCCTTACGTGGTTATACTGCTCCCATCAGTTAGCTAATTGAAGGAATTTGTGAAGTAGGAGGTGCTTGAGCTTCCTTTCAGGATTGAAATGTTGGAAGGCTTAACGCAAATTTCTTGTGAAATAATAGGGATTGGTAGTGGAGGTGGTGAACATTTGTCATATCATCGATCTTGATATTCAAAGTTCTATCTTATTGTATACATTATTCAAAGGCAGTGGCGTCAGGTTCAGGGGGGGGTGGGGGGGCTTTTTTGGTCAACCTGACGCCACTGTTCAAAGGTACTATTTTGATCGGTACACACTACCCAGAAAACTAATTTTAGATGCAAAGGATAGTATAGTATCTATTCTCCACTTTATTAGAAATAATTTTAATAAATGATAATAAAAGTGATAGATAATAAAATGATAATGGTTTGAAAACCTATAAATACTTTAGAAAAGTGATTTTACAAAAATGTAATAAGGGAAAATAATTAAAAAATAAAAAGATAGGTGAATCCTCTACAATTTCAACTCTGTTACTTCATTACAGTTATTTTATCGTCAAAAGTGATAAAACGCATTAACATTCCCTTCCTCGACTTGAACTAACTCTTTCTGAAGTATGCCTTCGTAAAACATCAACAAGTCTCTAAATTTGTCAGACAAGTGATTCGTCAGTTTTAGCTCTTCAATCTCGTCGCGCCAATTTACAGGCATGATAACAGAAGGAGGAGAATCTAGATCAAGTTCAGAATTCGGAATGTCAATGTCAGCTTGCCGGCTATTAATATTATCTTTAGTACGGGTCTGTTTAGAGAATTCAGAAAGACGGAACTGTAAAGTAGAGAAGTGTGACTTGAGATTGAGTTTCCTCACAATGGACTTTTGGATATCACGACGCAACAATAGAACAAATATCAAAATGCTTAAACCCTGGAAGCTACACAGAATCGTGAACATCCAAGCAAAAACAACACGGTTAAAGTAAACCGCCAATAACCCGAATGCCCAGCCAAATCCTAAAACTGGAAATAACACAAGAATCAGTCTTAACAGACGTAACGCAGTTTTCTGGACTCGATGAAATTTAGATAAACTCCTCTGTTTCGCAACGAGCAAAATGTAACGAACAATTACGATAGTTATTATGACCAAATTAACGAAAATGATCAGAGCTATCGGGACAGTAACTGAGTAGATTATGTACGTATTTGCATCTGAATGCAGCCAGCAGTAATTGGCGCCAAAAGAGACGTTGCTAGAAATAGGCGGGGAAAGGTAGAAGTCGTGAAAAAATGGTATAAAAGGAATCACATACAGGAGAGGTATCAACCAAGCCACACAAAAGAAAGTTAAGAAATGCTTCCAGTTAAATACATGGAAAGGCCATATGACCATAAAAAGGATAACTACTCCCTCTAACAACATCCATAGGAACACCACTAACAGGAGATACTCTATTAGAACCGTCACCATTTTACAAGGAATGTAGAACCATACGTCAACGTAGGCGAGCTCCACGCCAAACAGAAAAGCTATGTAGAGTAGCAATAAAGAGAAGGACAGTTGGAAATGAGCAAAGTGATAGACTTTCTTCAAAAGTTGAATTCCGAATAAGAGATAGATGGCGATACTCATCACTAGACAGATGATAGAAACAGAGCAACCCAAATAAGAGAGGATATTTAGTACAAAGGTTTGATCCTCCAAGTTGTTTATTCCGATTAGAACAACAAAAGCTGTCGAGTGGCCAGAATTGCATATCAATACATTATCAGCAGATACTTCCGTCGATGAAACATTACGTATACCTTCGTCTCGCCATTCTGGATTGTTACTAGTCGCATTAGCGAGGAAAATACATGTGGGTCTATAGAATTTATCCGAGTTTATAATCTGTGTTAATTCTAATGATAAGTTTAAGGTGACTAGTGTATTGTTAGGATTGGTAGTTAAGAGTTTTTCATCATTAAATATCTGCACAGATACAACTGGGGTGACAATCTCAAAATTTGAAAAAGAACTCAATTTCAAACCTCTCGTGCCTAATGTAATCTTATCAGTGAAAGAAGTGATTAAATTTGCAATATTTCTCAGAACAACTACAGAAACACTCATTTTTCCATTCTCTCTCGCGATATTCTGCACCGGTATAGTCACACTGGGCGGCGGTTGCCCATCACTTTTTATATTATCTGCAGTTAATACCACATCTCCAACTTGATCCTGCTTTATTGTTTTAGTTTCGAAGAAGACATTTTGGGATTCGTTCAGACGTACATCCATGCTGCGATTAACTGCGAGAACTTGAGCTTGCCCATCAAGCAAACCTAATATTTTCTGAACTACTCCAGAACTCTGTTGAGTTTGGTTTAAAAGTTGTTGTTGAGAAGAGTTGGTCAGAATATCAATAACTTGTATCGTCTTAGTCACGATAGCTTCACTCTGATTCGATTGAGCAGTGGCATCAATTGTGCTGTCCAGAATGTCTACAATGATGATGATGTCACCAGAGAACTTAGGCATTGTCTCATTGAGCACCTAAGTAAATAATTATAATTATAATGATTACACAATCGGTTTATTGGGATACCTACAACAATAATTTCATCTACGTACTTTGTGATTTAAGTATTCTATAAGTGTTTCCCACCGAGCGCGGAAGCGCGTATTTAGCACGCTTTGCTTGTAGAATAACATGATTTTGTTGTAAAATAATGCAATTCCCCAAATTAACAGCACAAAATTCCAATAATCCTGAGACTGCTTACAAGTCATTCATTCATTCAATACATGCAAGTCCTTATACATTTCTTGCAACTACCTATTCTTGCCAACTAGAATTATGTAATCAATCTCATTAGATCATAGTATTTGTGAAGCTGCCTAATTACATTACAATGGGAATATTATAGTATGTGTCTATATTTTGACAATGCACATCTGCTTTT